>OY829538.1:44233885-44675263 GCA_963691705.1 Viola odorata
CTGTTTGTTTGCTTCCATGCTGCTTGTTGGAATTGTTTCACTTAAGATTAGTTTCGACCACAACTCGAGCCCTACAGAATCGTCGACCGAGGCAGTTAGGTTCGTTTTTGTGTTCTTGAGTTGTTTCAGTTCTTGTGATTGTTGCTCGTTTCTGTGTCTGTTTTTCCTTGCCATTTTGTATAAGTCGTACTACCCAGAAAATTCTGAAATTTTGTGTACTTAAACTTCAATCTGTGTGGAACAACTTTTGTTTTTGTGTCGACTGTAAATTCGGTGAAATTTACATACTTTTTGTCCTTCAAAGAAAAGTGTGCAGATTTTATCCGTGAAAAACAGTTTCTGTGTTTGTGTCTGTTTTCCAGTGTCTTCCAGTAGGAATTGTCTTTTCTTCCCTTCGTGAAAGTTGTAGGTCCCTGTCTTAGGAGTGTGTCTGTTAATTTTCGTAATTTTTAGCCTTCGTTGGCTATATTTCAGAGTCAGTATACGAGAGTCTGTCAAGAACATCTTGGTGTTCTTGGTGTTCTTGATGTTCTTCATGTATTCTTCATATGTTCATCTTGTTCTTGAGTTTTTTTCTTTTGATCCATCTGAGTTTGGATGATCAAAAGTCTTTGTTTCCCCTTTGTTTATTCTTTCTTTGTGAATAAACAATCTTTCTTTTGGTGTAGCCGGTCATCAAAGTCCATGGTGTGGACAACAAAGTCAAGTGTCCTTCCTTGCCATTATTGGGTAGCAAGACATTCCTCACCTAACCTCTTGACTTGAGGAAAATTTGACCGAATTATTGAGTGTAAACACGAGTGAATTTTGGTACGAACAAAATTTTTGCGAGAGTTTTAAACACCGAGTGTAAACACGTGAGCGAGTGTTTTTAACTAACGCAAATATCTATACATATATATATCGTTTCTTTATTTTACAGAAAATAAAAAGCAAGGATTCGAGGACGAATCCTTTTGAAGAGGGAGAGCTTGATATGATCCTGACCCCCTTTGAAGACTTCCCAAGTCATTCCATGGCAAGGGAAGAAGACCCGAGTGTTAGCCTAGCCCATGCTGCACAAAAAGAGGCTTTTCCGGCCAAAGAAGAACCATTAGCGTGATTACCAATCATCATGAGCATCTGGACAAGCAAATGGAATCCGATTTGAGTGATCAGAGGCTTGATGGAAACTTCAAGATCTTAGCTTTCATTTGGGACAAGTTTCAGATCAATCTGACGGGTGGATCAAAAGTGATGCTCGTTGACATTTTAGCGTACGGTTCTTGGCGTGATCACGGTAAGGACTAACCGTGATCACGGTAAGGAAAAGTAGGCAAACGTGATCACGGTTAGCCCTAACCGTGAATCACGCTACCTTCGGGTTTGGTGACCGAATGTTGTCTTCCAAGGACATTTTCAGGGTCATTTTTTGTAATAGTGTAGGCTTATTGTAACCTAGTATAAATAGGGACTTTCTCCTCATTTTGTAACTTAGCTTTGGATGATGAATGAATGTTAAGTGAGAACACTCCTTCCTCATTCATTCATCCAGGGCTCCATCTTGGGGCTTGCCTTGGTCTTGGATCGCCATGGTTTGAGTCAAGTAAAAAGAACAAGAATCCTTTAAATGTGTAATCTGTTATTACTTCCATTTGTGTGAGCAATGAACCCGAATTTGAGTGTGTTTATGTTCTTGAACAATCTGCCCGTGTTCAAGCCGTTCAACAATCCGAACTCAAGTTCCAATCGTTCGTTGTTCAATCATCCCTCCCGTCTCCAACGCTTTCTCTAATCCGGGTATTTATCCTTTCAATTTCCGCTGCGTCTCCATGTGTTTTCCTACTGTTTTGTGGTCGTTTGTGTGTACAAATCTAGAGCTAGATCCTCCCTTTGGTTGCATATCATTCGACCCTCACACCCGGGGGCCGGATCATATCAATTCCTTGTTTGTTTTGTTTATTATTGTTATTTCTTTCAATTTTATTATTTCTGTCTTTGTTAGCTGTCTTGCCCTCGACATCTTTCGGTCGACTTGTTTGACCAACAAACCCCCCTCTTTGTGTTACTGTTTGTGCATTTCATTATGTCATACATCTAGGGCAAGATTCGTCCTTCAGTCTCTGTGGATCGACCTTGTTACCATTATATGCAAATTAGTTTGTGCATCTAGGCATTAGGTTTTATTATTATTTTTGACCCGTTTCGACGGCGAGTCAAATTTTGGCGTCGTTGCCGGGGATTGAATGGAACTGATTTCTTTCTTTTATTTGTATGACCAGGAGATTTGCACCAGACCTACTACCCTTCATTCACGAGCTTACTAGAACAGAAAGAGGACTCCGAAGATGGGCTAAAGGACCATCTATTCACCATAAAGAAGTTCCTTCTCCTGCCCTCGACAGAAATCTCTCCGACCTGGATAATCTCGACAATCTCTTTCACCAATACCTAGCCTACCTCCATCGAGACCTCGATGATGCAGGAGTCATCTACCTTGAGATACCCATTATGGCAGATCCGCCTCCATCGAACGATCAGACCATTGATGACCTCAATGCTGCTCCTGAGGCACCTAGTAGTTGCATTGTCTGGCCCGTTGTCCCTCATGACTGGACACTCAAGTCCTCCGTTATACATCACCTTCTTTCTTTCCATGGTTTGACTAAAGAGAACCCTCATCGCCATCTGCAACATCTTAACTCTATTTGCGAGGCCATGAAACACACTAATGTCGATATTGACTAAGCCAAGCTGCGAGCTTTCATGTGGTCCCTCAAGGACGCTGCCAAGGATTGGTTCTATGACCTTCCTCCAAGATCTATTACATCCTGGGCAGAAATGTCCAAAGCCTTCACTGATAAGTATTATCTAGGGTCTACGGCAAGCGTGACACGCAAGCAATTAGTTTCTATTGTTCAGCGATATGACGAGAGTCTAGGGCAATATCATAAGCGTTACAAGAAAATGTAGGCCTTATGCCCTTCACACAATTTGACTGATCATGCCCTCATCCAGTATTTTTACGAAGGCTTGAAGAGAAATGACAAGGCCTTGTTAGACGCCGCAACCAGTGGTTCCCTTTGTGCTCGTACCCCAGCTGCTGCCAAAGCTATAATTGAGCTTATGGCCAAGACCATCAGTGCATCCGACAAAGTGACAAATCACACTCAAGATATTTGTGTTGCTGCTATGGAACATTAGTTAACAACCATCACAAGCATGTTGCAGAATATGGTCGCAGGATAACTTGTCCAGGGCAAGGCCTGTCAAATTTGTAATTTTGTGGATCATGCCACAGACGTCTGTCCCTATATTCCTGACCAGATTCAAGTCAATGTTGTGGGAGGATACAATGTCCCGTATGGTCAGAACTACAATCAGGGCTGGAAGCACCCCAATTTCAGTTGGTCACACAACCCCCAATCGTCTAGCCCTAGTCAGCCACCACAGTAGCATCAATATGGGAATCCATCTTTACCACCCTTCAATATGCAGAATTTTGTGCCAAGGCCTACATATCACCATAACCAACAGTACCAATATCAGCCCCCTCAGGGTTAGACTTTCATCACTCCACCAATTGATGAAGCAGCTAATGACAAGAAAATCATCATGGATTTGCAAAAACAAATAAGTATCATGGCTGCCGAGATGAAAGAATTGAAGAACCAAGGTAGACTTCCTGGGCAAATAGAGGCCAACCCGAAGCACAATGTATGTGCCATGACACTCCTCAGTGGCACACAACTGCCCTTGTGTGTACATCCGCATCTAGTCCTAGACGCTGAAATACTTGAGCATGCACATCTAGGTCTCGACGTCGAACAAACCGCTGAGCTTGAGCCCGAGCCCAAGCCAAAAAAGAGCAAGACAAAGAAGCCACCAGAGTTTACACAAGAGTACATCCATAAGATCCTTGAGCCATCTTACCCTCAACGACTAGTCAAGTCTAAAAAGGATAATGAGGACAGTGAGATTTTTGAAATGTTTAACAAAGTGCAAGTTAACATCCCCTTGCTGCAGGCTATTAAAAATGTTCCTCGTTATGCTAACTTTTTGAAAAATTGGTGTGCTAACAAGTGTAACATGATAGGTGTGAAAAAGATTAGCGTAGGTGTGAACGTCTCGACCGCGATCCAACAAAAGGTACCACCCAAGTGCAAGGACAAAGGTATATTCTCCCTCCCATGTAAAATCGGTACTACTGACATTGGTAGAGCTATCTGTGATTCCGGTGAAGGTATCAACATCTTGCCCTTGACGATATACAACAGTATAGGCCTTGGACCCCTCAAGACCACCAAGACCATGATCCAACTAGCTGACCGATCTGTCATCCACCCCGAAGGTGTTATTGAGGATGTCTTAGTCTAAGTTGGAGATTTCATCTACCCAGCTGACTTCTACGTGATTGACATGAAGAATGGACATTCTATCAAGGCCCCCGATATGCTGCTTGGAAGACCCTTTCTTAGAACTGCCAGGGCCAAGATCGACGTTCACGATGCCTCCATCACTCTTGAGTTCGACGACAAGACCATAAAGTTCAATATGCTTGATGATATGAGATGCCCCATCGAGTTTTCTAGCGTAAAATTTGTTGATATTGTTGCCCCTACTGTTACTGTTGTTTCTGAACTTGCTAATAATGATTCTCTGCAGCTTGCCCTAGACAGGAGTATTCCACCCGTCGTGCTGGACACCTTCGCCTTGACACTTGTGACTCCACTTGAGTTGCATGAAGTCGTCTCTACTTTGGAAGAGCATCTTGTTATCCCTTCTCCTCCTGTTATTTCTCCTCTTCCAACTAATCTCCCTACTCCTATTTCGCAGCTTGCCCCCTCTCTTTTGTAGGACCCAAAGTCAGAGTTGAAGAGCTTGCCCTCACACCTCAAGTACGCCTACCTTGGTGAGCATGACACACTCCCAGTGATCATCTCTAACAATCTCGACCCTGAGGCGGAGCGAGAACTGGTGTCTATGTGGCTTTTCATCTTCATAACATGAGTGCTTACATATTGATACGAGCTCGAGGGCTCTAACTCGTATTCGCACAAGGCCACGCCAAACCCTAGCAGCCCGTGAGGAGTGTCGCGCAAGCCCATGCACCAAGCCGCATGGCCAAGCCAAGCCCACCATCACAAGCCCGCAGCCTACCAACTTAAGTGAAGGGTAGAGTAGGGTTTTCCATGTAATAAGGCTCAAGCTATAAATAGAAGGACTTAGCCTCTTTTATAGCTTGTCTTTGATTTAATTGTGAGTTTATCTCCTTTCAAGACCAATTAGTTGGCTTTGCCTTAGGGTTCTTAAAAACGATTTTGTTCATCTTGTTTAATCTCATAGGGTTGATCATTACATGATCAAGTAAGGGTGAGCACGAGTAAGAGATCCTTGTAATCATTTGAATACAAGTTTAATATATTGTTTGTTCATCTAAACACTCTCCTTTTCATCTATTAATCCGCTATCTCCTAGCGACGTTATCTTCTCCATTAAACACCATCCTTGTGTTTACCACCTCCCAAAGGAGACTAGATCCATTCAAGCTCAAGAACACAGTTTCATCCTTCAAGAGAAGTCGAGATGTTATCAAGTGGTAGCGGAGCTCCAAATCATCTTCTAGGTTGGTAAACTCCCTTCTCATGGTTGGAATCATCTTTTCCACCGTAGGTTTTCATTTTTGGCCAAATTTTTTTCTGATTTTCACATCCGTTCCTCTCTTCAGTTCAAACTTCATTCCCTTGAGTTTCTTCGGTTTAAACACCTTGATTCTTGTTTTCTATGGTTTAAACATTATTTTCTACCATAAGAATCATTCCCACATCATATGAAAATTTGGTGTTCTTGAGAATTTTTTGTCTTTTAGTGTGATGATTTTTGGAAGAACACAACTGCTAAAATATTTTGTGTTTGTGTGCATCAAATTGGTATTTATTTCATCTTGTGATAACAATTAAGGCAACCCCAAGGGTATTATCGTCCTTGTACCAGTGTAAAGGCCGGAACACTACCGCGCCTGCCAGGGGTCAGCCGCAGAAGGTTGACGCCCCTTAGCCGGCAAGGAACCCTGGGATTGTCGACATCAGCGCGGAGGGGGGGGTCTCACACGTCATCTATCCGCACGCACGACGTTATCCCATCCCAGGACAGCCATGACGTCACTTGAAGTTGTCGCCCATGACGTCACTTGAGGCATTATCTCCCCCGATAACGCCTCCCCCTAGAGGTAACGCCCTCGTGTGACCTATAAATACCCCACCATTTGAAACACAAGGTAAGCCTAAGATCGCTATTGGAACCCCTGCTATTTTGAACGGCCATACTAACTTAAGCATCGAAGTGTTTACGCCGGAGCCCCCCCTCCGGCGCTTTGCAGGTACGTTTGACGACAACTACAGTGACTCTGAACGGCCATACCCCCACCCCCGATCCTCAAGAACTCCGAATCTTATCAAAGTGGTGCTTTCATTGAGAGCTTTGGTTGGTTAAGTGAGCATTATTGACAACCAAGCTCCATTTTTTCTTGGAAGATCGGACCAACCATGGATTCTGACTCGGAGTCCACTCCACCTCCATCTTCTAGCATTCCCATTGCGATCCATATGCGACTTTTTCCTTTCGCCACTACTGATGATTCTACTATAATGCAGGAAATCATTCGGGAGTCTTCAGATCTCTCCTTTAGGTCAGTAGGAGGAACGCCTTCCTCCCAGATAAACATCCCCCTGTCTCAGATGGGGGGTCCAGTTCTTATACTCCTCCTTCTAGGGTACTCACGCTTGACGGTGTAAGCAACCCCCTCGCGAGCGAAATATCTGCCCTTCGTGCTCGGCTAGATTACTTGACTGAGTTGGCTGCGAGGATCACGCTAGAAGCTTCTGGGTCGAGTATTCCTCCCCAGGTTATTTTTACACCATTTATTATCGCCGAACGACCCTTATCGCCCTTACAACATAGAAGTATTCTGTTGACTATGCCCGCGACGGATACCCCAATTAGCCTTGTGCGACTTGATCAGGGACAAATAGAGTCTTACGTGCCGCAAGTGCCACAATTTCCCATCCCCCAAGGAGAAAGGCGGCTCGACGAATATAGATACCGTTGGGATGGTCGACGAGAAGAAGTGAATAGGAATGTATCCCTTGAACGTAGTGAGAGATCCAACAGCAGAAGATATCGAACTCGCTCACCTAGGAGTCGCAGCCAGTCCCCACAAAGACATCACACTCCAGATCCGCGTAATCGGAGGCGTCATTTGGAAGTGTCACCCCCTCGCCATATGCGTGAAATCCTTGACGACACTTCAGGTCACCCGTTTAGCCATCGTGTGAGGCGTCATAGGGTCAGCCGATATGTGAAACTTCCTATAGAATCCTACGACGGTACCAAAGATCCCATTTCTCACCTCAACAAGGTGAAGGACTTTGTACAATTTCAGACCCATAGCGATGCAGCCTTGTGCCAAATATTTGTCATGACGTTGTTAGGGGTTGCCCGCCTCTGGTTTGAAGGTCTTTCCGGCGGATCTATTGACAGCTTCCCACAGTTGGAATCTAAGTTTCGAAGTCGATTCAGCACTACGGTCCCCATCAGGAAATCTACTGCGACCTTATTCGATATACACCGAAAGCCTCAGGAATCTTTGAGGGATTTTCTTAGTCGTTTCGACTTGGAAATATCATTAACTCCTGGCGTTACCGTCGACTTCGCCATAGAAGCCTTGAAGCGGAACTGCCGTTACAGGAAACTAAGAGACACGTTGATGGTGGACCCCCCGACGACTTTGGATGCGTTAAGGCTAAAAGTCCATAACTACGCAAGAATGGAAGAAGAAGAAAATAGGGACAGAGCCAGGAACGTGTTACAAGACGCACCTCAAGTCCCTAACGCTCCTACCACCACCACTTCGGAGGATCACTTTATTGAAGAATACGCACAACGAAAAGATCACATTCCTAAGGCCTCCATTCGGCGAAGAGGCAACTCCTCAAAAGGAAAGTCTGGCAACTCGCCTACTCGACGGTAGGGAGATACTCCCAAGGGCCGAATTTACGACCCGGACCTCCCTTCCCTCATTTTACCAAGAGCGGAAATATTATCGATTGTGGAATAGCAGAATCTACCCATTCATTACCCAGCCCCCGTTAAGCCTGGGGTAGTTATGAGAAGAAAAGAAAATGCTTTTTGCAAGTTTCACAAAGCTAAGGGGCACTCTACAGAAGTGTGCAGAGAATTGAAGGTGGCGATAGAACGCCTAGTAGAGGAAGGTTATGTCTGAGAATTCGCCACTAAGACCAGAGAGGAAGCTAGGAACAATCCCACGAATAGAGCTACTGATAACAGACCAGCGCCCCCTCGCGTTCCCGGGAATAACGTTGCCCCCGCCGGAAGAGGTAGAGAGACACTCATGGTAGATGATGACGAGGTCCCTATCATCAACATCATAGCCGGAGGCACCCCTACCTAGATGAAGCATCACAGTTAACACCCGCGACGGGAGACAAGCGGAAGCGGGAGGGCGCGATAATGAAAAGCTAAGCGATAAACGCTTTGGATAGGATGGTGTTGTATTTTTCCAAAGAGGACGAGAAAGGCGTCATTTATCCACATAACGATGCGTTAGTGGTCACACCTATTATCGCTAATCACGGGGTTAGAAGAACCCTCGTGGACAACGGAAGCGTCGTGAACTTATTTTCATTGGAAGCCTATAATCTTATGAAGCGCCCCGATAGCGAGTTGACGCCCTGCAAGAAGCCAATAATTGGGGTGGACGGGGTCCCAATCCCAGTGACCGGGGTAACCACCTTGCCCGTGTACTTCAGAGAGGATACCTCCAAGCGATCGGAGGAGCTGCTAGTCCTGGTCGTGGACCTAAATCTGCCCTATAATGCTATTCTTGGGAGACCTTTCCTCAACCACTTTGGAGCGGCGATATCGCAAAAACATTTGAGGATGAAATATCCCTCCTGGGATGGAGTAGTCTCAATAAAAGGCAATCAGAAACTAGCGGCCGAGTGTTACCTCCTCATGACTCGGAAGAGTTGTGATAGGTACGTGTGTGTAACGGTAGATCCGTACGAACAGAATGATGAGAAATGCACTCAGCCCGTGGACAAAATGATAACTGTGCCAGTTAACGGGATCAATGGAGCAAGTTTCCTGGTAAGCAAAAAACTTAGCTCAGAAGAAAGTAAATAGCTAACTCGGCTGTTGAATAAATGCAAAGGAGAATTCGCATGGAAACCCGCAGACATGCCAGGTATCTCTCGAGAGGTAGCGAAACACCGACTCAATGTTGACTCCAACGTCAAGCCCGTCAACCCAGTGGTCAAGTGTATAACAGAACAAGAAGGCCTTCACACCTTGCGAGAAATCCATGAAGGAATATGCGGTCAAAAGTGTTCCGGTCAGGATTTTATTGGCCAACCATTCGAAGAGATTGCCACAATTATGTACAGACTTGTCAAAAGTGTCAGGAGTTCTCTAGGATTCCTCGACAACCCGCCACGAAAATCTTTAAAATCGTGGCCCCTTATCCTTTTGCGAAATGGGGGGTTGATATCCTAGGACCGTTCCCAAAGGCAAGGTCTGAATTGAAATTTGTAGTCATGGCGGTAGATTACTTCACGAAATGGGCAGAAGCAGAGGCGGTGGCGAACATCACGACGGAGAAAATTTGGCGTTTCTTTAAGCACCAAGTTATCATGAGGTTCGGTGTACCCCGTGTGCTGGTAAGCGACAACGGGACGCAATTCACCAGTCGATTCTTTAAAGACCAATGTGCAGAATTCCAGATTGAACAAAGGTTCTCTTCCGTGGCCCACCCGCAGACCAATGGTCAAGCGGAGGTGACAAACCGAAGTATCCTTAGTGGTATCAAGAAAAACTTGGAAGGGTCAAAAAGAAATGGGTAGACGAACTGCCGTATGTGATGTAGGCGTACCGCATGACCGTCAAAACCAGTACTAGAGAAATGCCTTTCGCATTGGCCTTCGGCACTGAGGGCGTCACACCGGTGGAGATCGGTACTTTAAGCCTACGAGTGGCGTACTTCAGGGAGGAACTGAATGAGGAAAGGTTACGAGCTAACCTAGACGCGTTACCAGAATGGAAAGAGGAAACCCTTATGAAAATGCTGCATTACAAACAGAAAATGACGCGATATCACAATAGGCGCGTTAGAGAGCGGTTACTGAAAGCAGGTGACCTGGTACTCAGAGATAAACGAGCAGCTGGTCAGTGCGTGGGGAAGCTCGGTCTGAACTGGGATGGGTCATACCGCGTTACCTGTGTAATCGGGAAGGGAGCATATCACTTGGAAACACCTGACGGTACTCCCTTACCTAACTCTTGGAACATAGCTCGTTTGAAATTATATCATGCTAGACTTTGATATGTCTCTGCACATTTCGCTAACGCCAACCTTAACTACGTTAACGCTTGAATAGAGAATATTCTTGTGTGTTTTGTGGCTGACTGTGTGTAGATAATAAAGGGTGCCAGGAGTGAAAAGTCCTATCCTTATGATGGTCGGTCCTGATCAGACGGCTCACTAAGACGAGGCACGCCCTAGCACACCTAAAATTTAGCATCGGGAGTGAAAAGTCATATCCTTGTGGTAGCCAAGCTAACATAGGTGGGCCATGAAGACGATGGCACGTCCCGACGCCCCTGGGAGTGCAAATCCTATTCTTGTGGTAAACTGGGCTAACATAGATGGCCCACTAAGACGAGGCACATCCCGGCATCCCTGGGAGTGAAAAGTCCTACCCTCATGTAGACCGTGCTCGTGAAGATGGCTCGCCGAGGTGAGGCACGCCTAGAGAGATAGTAACTCCATTCGGAAAGTGAAAATCCTATCCTTGTGATAACCGGGCTAATACAGACGGCTAACTAAGACGAGGGCATGATTCCGGGATGTGAGGACAACACCTGAAAGTGAAAAACCTAGCCTTGTGATGGCATGTCTTGATCCGACGGCTCACTAAGATGAGGCACTTTCCAGGCTTATCGTGGAAATATGGAAACGCGAAGAATCGTGAAATCCTAGTAAGTAACCAGATGGGAAATCCCTGGTGAAGATAGCTGGTGGAGAAAGCGATACAAGCAACATCAGTGACAACACCCTGAGACGGAGGCGAGGAGGCTCTTACGGGTAACTATTGTCTATTAGTACATGTCATTTTACTAATGACTTATAATTGAGAAGGTGTAGAGATATTATTCAGACGACGAAGAGTTGGACGCTCTCGTTATCGTGGCTCGGGAAACGTGATCCAAAGGACATATGTACTATGTCTCTCTCTGGAAAATATTCCCATGGAAAGGGATATATTGGAATCTACCTACATGGCATCCGTGGCCATCGACTGAGAACATCTACGACAATGCGATTATACGTTATATATTGCGGGAAGCTAGAAGCAGCGGATACCGCTCTTCTTTTCTATAAGTTTGTTATCTCGGAGGTTATCTACTGAGTGATAATTGAAATGCGCATGTTGAGGTCATGTCGCGATATCTCCCGAAGCACCCATCATCACAACCCACGATTTTATCAAATGGGTAGCCAAGGGGTAATTGGCATACTCCTATGGAAATCCGTTATTCTGCGGCAGTAAGAACAGACTTGTCAACATTTTTGTGGCGATAATGATGACACTATCATATGGAAAGAGCTCAAAGAAGAGTTAATAAGGAAAGGAAATCAGCAGTAAAAGAAATTATGAAGCCGAATATATGGTTGTTCACAAATACCCCTGAGGGGCTACAAAAACAAAAGTCCAAAACTTTAAAGTTCAAGAGACAAGGACAAAAATGGACGACTCTTGATGATCAAGAAAAAGAGCAATAATGCTCGGGGTATGTCGGTCCTACGAACTCCCCCGACTTTTGTAGCCCTTTGCCTTGGCTTGGCGAAAGCCCTCGTCCATGAGATCGGCGGACTTCTTCATGAAAGCGTCAGTGAGGGCGGCACCGCGGTACACCTCTTCTCCATGAATCTCTATAAAGCAGTTGGCCATAATAGCGGCAGTATTATCAACGTACCACATGCATTTCTCGGTCGTCTCTCCCGCCAGTGTCATTTTCTCTGCTATCAATGCAGTTTTTTCCTCTTCCAACTCGGCACTCCTAGTTTTCTCAGCAGACGCCTGCTTCCGCGCCTCTCTCTGGTCCTTCCGGGCCATCGCCAAGGCCAGTACCAAATTCTGGCGTTCCTTCAATAACCTCTCCTTTTACTCTCGCTCCTTAGAAAGCCCGTCTAAGGAGGCGGAAAGAGAAGCGACCTTATGCGACATATGTTCCTCCCAGTAATGAAATTCAGAGAAACAAGTAAAGAGCTTGGAGCGCAATGAATTTACCTACTCATCCGCGGATCGAGAAAGGAACGCCTCCTGCTCTTCACGTAATGTTAGTGCATAAGCAGCCAAGAGAGAAGAAACTTCGATGGAACTGTCGCCCCCAACAGCTGGAAACCTAGAACTACACAGTTTGGACAAGTCAACCTGATGAGTGACAGGACCGGATTCACCCATCGAGCTCAGATCGGCCATAAGGTGAGGCGCGACAACCCCTCCCCCAAAGTGTCGAAGCATCGGGGCGCTAGAAGGAACAAAAACCACGGTAGGGAGAGATGGAGGTTGGAGAGAAGAAGTACCCCCATGAAGCCCAAAGGAACCGTGAGGCGAGAAACCAGACAAATCTTCGCTGAAACCTAAACCACTGGAAAAGGGAGGAACCGAGGTGTCAAAGGAATGCAGTGAGGACTCGAAAGGTCCTGGATCACTAATGCCCCCAAGAAAATCAAAAGATTGATCCCCGGAAGGCATCGCGGAATCAAAGGCGACATTGTGTTCCCCCCGGTATCAACGCGACCGATCAACGAACTCGCGCCCCCCACGTCAGGTCGCGCCCTCTTCGTAGGACGAGCTAGTATGTGGACCAAGTTCATACTGTTTGTTGGGGATGCGAGAGTGGAAGCAGTAGTGGTGTCCTGCAAAGGAAAATGAAGCGAGGGATAAGAAAGTAAAAGAAAACGCAAAAATGACATTAAAAGGCAATGGGTGAGATAACGCATTTATGAAAGAAACACTTATAGTAACGATATCGTTAACAAGTGCTTCTGAGAAAGTCACCGCGTCTGAAGATGGAGTGAGAGTGACAATGCTTCTTGTCCTTTTCTTTTTCTTTCCTTTTGTCGGAGCCCTGGAGAAGGATGCCTGAGCAGGGTAGGCAGCAACAGACACGGCAGGAACACCAAGAGGAATAGTGGTAGACTCCTCACCAACTGGGGAAGAAGACGCCTAGACGTGACTCATGGTAGTGATAGGCGGTACAGTCGGATTAACCGCGGCTGCAGCAGCAACAGTAGCTTCTTCTTTTTCCCTCCTTTGTTGAGCCCTTCTCAGCCGTTTCCTGATGCTCTCGGGCTTCCGGTTGGGATCAGTTGCTACATAATCATGAGATAACGTTAGCGTTAGTATCGACTACGATGATGAAGAAAACAACACAACACTCACGTCTGATGCAGGTTTGGATGTCCATCCAGCAGGCCAAATTGCGAGTATGAACGCTGATTTCCAGCTGGAGTAGTTTGTCCAGCCATCCTCGCTCAGGCTGGCGAAGTGTCCCCCGCTGACCCCAGGCACTATCCTTGACGCCTTGATTAAAACCAGATCGCCACCAAGGGCCAGGAAGGTCAATAACAAAAAATTCCTTTTTCCAATCTTCAATGGAAGACTCAAGGTGAAGGAGTTTCCAAGTGAAGTTTTTAAGGGAGTCATCGTCATAACGGGGCGATATCGCTATCACACCCCGACGACTGTACAGTTTGAAAAGGGACTTAGGTAGCAAAAGGGAAGGAGAATTAATCCCTTTGTACTTGTAAAGTTCTAGAAAGGCATAAACACAGCAATATGCGTTTGGGGTTAACTAAACAGGATTCAAATCAAGAGCAGTAAGCAACTGTTTTACAAAAGGATCAACAGGAAATCGGAAACCATAACGAAACATCTGGGCATATAGAACCCTACGTTTACCAGTTAAAACGTTATTCAGGTGTAAGGATTCAGGGGCGACGGAGACTGTATAACCCTTAGGAATATTAGTATGATGATCAGCTAGATGCTCATTGAGAGCGGTTAAAGAAGTAATGCTACTAATGGTATTCTCAATCTTTTCCTCGTCAACGGATTTAGACTCAGAATGACGAGTTCTAACCATGGCAGAAATAAAGGGTAAAAAGATGAAGAAGACGACAGAAATAAATGAGAAATACCTTTCTAAGAAGAGGAGCTCTGAACACCCAGACGATGAAAAGGAGAAACAGAAGCTGACTCAGAAGGATATGGAGAGGGTAAAATGACAAAAGTGAAAAAAAGAAACAAGTGTTAGGTCCGCATCGCGAGCCAATATCTCTTCACGAAGGAAAGAGTTTCTTTTGTCAGTCGCCACCAACTCAGCCTTAGCCACCGCCAATTCCGCTTCCAAAAGTTCCACTTTGGCCTTCCCCGTTGATTTTTCTCTTGCAAGCTCGGTGCGACAATCGTTTAGCTCTGCCTGGGTACAACTTTGAAGCCGAGTCAACTCCGTCAGCTTGGTCAGGGCGGCATCTAACTGCTCCTTCGAGCCGGGGGAACCCCGAAGTTTGTCATCATGAGCCCCGAGAAAATAATGCATTTCGCAGAAACTAGCAAGAGCGTTATTCAGAACCCGCGCACGTTGGATATTGGGGGGAAGCCGCAATAATTCCTCCTTATCTCTGGGAGAGCCAAATATCTCACCCACTAGGGAGTCTACCGGCTGGTCTCACGATAACGGATCCGATATCCCTAGAGCACGAAGTCCGCTAGTACCAAAGGTGGACAGATCTAGTCGGTAAGAATAAACTACCCCATGGGAGCCTTGAGGAGAAAGGTTGGCAATAAAAGAAGGAGAGCAACTTTCGACGGAATCACCGATGCCAGAAATGGATGTAAAGAGTAATGGTTGGGGACTCCTTGTAGGAGGGCCAGAAGGAATGCTCGGGTCGGGAGTCGGCACGACTACGTCAGGAATATAAGAGGAAATGGGAGAGTCAGGGACACCAGTCAGTGGAGGCGAATCTGGCACCGACGGGGTTTCAGCGACCTCAGGGGGAATGACAGTTGATGCCTCAGTGACCTTTGTCGCTTGAGAAGTACTCGCCACAGTAGAAGTGTCGACGCTTGTGAATGAGACTTCATCAACTTTCTTCGAGGAAATCCCAGCAGCTTGAGTGATTTTCTTAACTCTGAGTTTCTTCCGTTGAGTCGCGGAAGCATGGAGAAGCTCTATCTCGATGTCTATATCCTCGCTATCACTCTCAGCTAGCTTAGTTTCGGGTCAGCTTGTGGTTGTTTTCTTGCTTCAGATCGGTAGCCAATTGTTAAGAAAACTAGAGGCCCGAGCAAGAATATCGCACCCTCTTGCGGCAACTGTCTTAGTCCTCCTCTTTCTTGGTGGAATAGTTTGACGGCTGGAACTCTCGGGCGGTGGAGAGGCCGGTAGCGTTTGAAGTGGTGTCGCGTTTAAAGGAGCGTCATCCCTTCCAGGCAGTTGATCTTCAGTATCATCTGCCAACAAGACATGTTAGAGTAATGAGCAAGTCAGAACGATAACACAAAGAAAGAAACTCACCTATAATACACTCCGTCATAAGTCAGTGCAGGGCAAACTCTCGGATGCGGAAGGAGTAATTTATTTCTAGCAAGGCATTGGCCTGATGTAACTCATCCCTAGACAGCACTACTAGGTTTACCCAGACGGAATCGACAAGCCCGCGGTTAAAACCCCTAGGCCAAGGGCGGAAAGGCAGTCTAACAATGAAGAAGCCACTTTTCCAATCCGCTACAGTCCCCTCGTAGCCCTGAAACCTCTGCCAGAATGACTACACGAATGCGTCATTCCACCTCAGGGTGATATCAACCAAACAGTTGCGACACTTGAAGCTAAAAAATTTGCAGATTAAATTGACAGAGGAGTAAATACACCCTGCAATTTGCAAGCGTGAAGAAACGCGTAAATTCCGCACCAGGAGGAAGGGGTTATCTGAGCTGGATCGATATTGTACTGACGCAGCAACTTCTTTACAGACTCAAGAATGGGAAAATGAAAACCATAAAGGAACATCTTAAAATAGACCATTCTATCACTCTTGGACAAGGGGTCATAAAGCCACTGACCCACCTCAGGAACTCTAACGGAATAACCAGGAGGAAAGGTGATACCCTGACCCTCCAACGCAGCTTTCAGAATGATTTCACAAGTAAAGAGACTGGGTGTTCTCTCGATTTCTAGATCTATAGGCATCTGAAGACCCCTATGATCTCTAGTCATACGCATAATGAACCAATGAGAAGAAAATCTGAGGAAGATGAAGCAAAATACCTGGAATGAGAAAGCAGTGTGTAGACCACCGGCACCGATGAGCAGTTGAAGAAATTTTCTTCGAATAAAAGAAGAAGCAGAAAAGAGAGGATGATGGGGAAGAATTTCAAAGCGCGAGCCAAAGTGTTAAAAGAAAACAGTTGTTCCCTTTTAAAGGTTGACATGAGTATCCAACAGCCTATAAAAACAAGACGCGTGCAAAACAAAAAATGACACGTGGAAAAATCGCAGAAGGATATTTATGACTAAGCATTTATATCTTCGAAGAAAGACAGCTACTTACTAGAGGCTGACAGAATGGTTACATCAAGCAGCAGCCAGCTTCTCAGCGATAACTAACCAAGTACGGAAGGAGTTAACGCAGAAGGGCGACTAAGAAAGGAGAGAAACGAAAAGCGTAATTTTATTTCATAAAAGCCATACGGCATCTACGGAAAGGCACAATATGCAAAATTAATCATCCTCAAGCCAATAGGAAGACCAATAGCAGTATTCCCCATTCGAGGACGAAAACTCCTCCGCAATAGGCGGGAAAGGTTCCTCAACGTGCCTCGTCTGACCCAGTTTTAGCGAGCTTGGCCCTCCTTTAGCAGCAGAGGACGCGGTATCAGCACCGATATCGTTGGCGGAACTCCTTTCCATGAAACGATCGATGTGAGGAAACAGTGCGTCACCCTTCCGGATAGGTGGGATATAAAAGTGAGGAGACGGGTCGACCGTCTTCGAAGTCCTTCCTTTCTTCGACCTCTTACGACTTTTACAGCGAGGAAGTCGCCTCTTCAGGTATGAGGGTGAAGGAAGATTACCAGAATCTGGTGAGGTTGGAGGAGTTGGGGGAGAACCGCGTTCAGCAAGGTCTAAAGAGTATGAATCGGCCATGAAACCACAAATGATTTTGACTGGAAAATATGAAGAAGAAGATGAATAGAAAAAAAGGAGAGAAAATCCCATTAAATAGCCGAGGAGGAGGAGCTTTTCCATCTTCTCGCACAAATTTTGAGAGAATTGATGCGTTTTGAAAACAATCTAAATCGCCGAATCGGATCTTGTGATCACGCCTATTAGAATTTCTCCCTGATCGATAGGCACCGAAAAACCGCCCAATCAGTTGATACTGAAGAGGCGGCGCGAAATTAATGCAGAATGGTTCGCGAGGATAACCGTTACTAAAGTCCAACCAAAGACGGACTCATTTTCAGTTGGGCTAATGTGGCAATCAACCGAAATGTCAATTGGTACATTGCAAAAAGAAACTGCGACTCCAATAAAGAAAGACGTTTTATTTATTCATTTATAGCCTAACGGCCTGGGCATACATTCATACAAAGAGAAGAAAAGATAGGACGGTGACAGCCGACAATCAAGCCTAGGATCCAGCATCATCATCCTCCGGCAGAGTAGGGACCTCCCTCAAAGCGTCCGCCATAGAGGTCAGCTCGGCCGAAGAAATCCTCATGCCCTTCAAGCAGCAGTTCAGCAGATCCTTCCTCTACTGCAGCAGGGTGATCACCACCTCGATGCGGGAGACAGCAGCAACCAACTTTGACACATTCTCTAGAGGACTGAAATCCTCCAGAGAAGTCGCACCAAGCCTGGACCGAAGGGGAGTCAGCATCCCTTGAAGCTCCAGAACGTCCTCGGACGTCTTGATCAGTACATTTTCCAGAAAGCTGACGTCACCGTCGTTAAGGTTCTTTAGAGTGTGGGTTTTGGAGATCAGAAAGTTCTTGGTGAGACTGTCCATAATGAAAATGCTAGGAAGAAATGCTGAAAAGATGTGTAATTGGCGCGAGGAAAATTCAACTTTATAAGTCTCAAGAAAAAGGCGGTGAAAAGACGTGCTCCTCGACGACCGAGCCACCCGTTATCGTGCGAGTCGTCAGGCACAATCTGAAAGGAAGCTGAAATGATAGCCCTTGGTAAACACTTGGGCTCATTTTCAGTTGGGCTTATGATAACAATTAAGGCAACCCCAAGGGTATTATCGTCCTTGTACCAGTGTAAAGGATGGAACACTACCGCGCCTGCCAGGGGTCAGCCGCGGAAGGTTGACGCCCCTTAGCCGGCAAGGAACCCTGGGATGGTAGACATCAGTAGGGGGGTCTCACGCATCATTTATCCGCACGCACGGCATTATCCCATCCCAAGACAGCCATGACGTCACTTGAAGCTATCGCCCATGATGTCACTAGAGGCGTTATCTCCCCCGATAACGCCTCCCCCTAGAGGTAACACCCTCGCGTGGCCTATAAATACCCCACCATTTGAAACGCAAGGTAAGCCTAAGATCGCTACTAGAACCCCTACTATTTTGAACAACCATACTAACTTAAGCATTGGAGTGTTTATGTCGGAGCCCCCCTCTAGCACTTTGCAGGTACATTTGATGGCAACTACAGTGACTCTGAACGGCCATACCCCCACCCCCGATCCTCCAGAACTCCGAATCATATCATCTTGTTTAAGTGCAATTGCTGCTGAAGTTATTGGAGCTTCCTATGGTGGCCATGAGAGCCATGTGGACTTGCTTGTTGTCTAGCTAAGTACCAAAATTTTGCTCCAACCCTAGCCGACCACATCACCTCAATTGTGAGCCTAGTATTTTCTTCAATTGTGAGCCAAGTATTTCAGCTTTCTCACCACACTAGGCCGACCCTAATTTGCACCCTTAACACCTTGTTTGCTTGTCATACACAACCACATCACTTGCCTTGTCATCCACACACATTTGGACACATCATCTTTACTTGCCATCTCACACTTTTTGGCCTTTAGTGAAAACAATTCAAGAGCATAAACTACTTGTCTTTCACTTCTTCTTTAAAAATACTTGTCATACAAGTGAGTCTTATTCACTCTTTGCAAAAACATAAAAGAAAAAGAAAAAAAAAAGTGATCAAGTTCCTCACATCTCAAAAAAAAAAAAAAAAAATAGAGATTAGCAAAGGAGTCATAAGCAAGAAGCTACTTGTGTATGTGCATTGAAGTGAATTACATTGCGTTTGAAGTGTCCTTGTGGAAAAATACAAGTTTTGGCTGAATTTTGTGCATTCCAATTCGGATTCAATTTTCTTTTTCTTTTCCTTTTCTTCATGAGTTGTATTTTGAGCTAGCCTTTCCTTTGTGTCTTGAGTTTTCGTGCCTTGTTTCCTACACTATTTCTACTCTTGGCCATTGAAATTCAACGCATCAATCCCTTGAATTTCATTTCGGCCATCTCTACCTTTCTTTCTAAGCGTGTTTTCCTTGTTTTCCTTCTGCTGTTTTGTGTCTTAGAGTTTGTGCTAAGCTACATTACTTGGTTTTTCTTAGAGATATGAGTGGGTGAGTTAGTGAGCATTAGAGATTTTGTGTGACACACGAGTGCCCAAACACATGAGGGAGCGACTAACCCTTTATTTATTTGTTGAATTGCGTTTGTTTCTTTTTGTAGGTACTTTCTAGTATGTCTTTTGATATTGGTCCGGGGATAGTCACTGAAATGGAACCAGCCACCTCCACTTCAGACTTAGATCACATATCACACCACTTGGAGGATCTAATCCATCAAGGAGCAAGCCTCGCAAAATCCAACTTGGCCATTTTGGAGGCCCTTGCCACACTACTTCCACCGGCGGCCCAACAACCACCTTCTCCCTCACCTAGCCTAAACCTAGACACTTTAAACCACAAAAGACCTCCATCACATGACCCGCTCCTTATAGACTACTCTTGGTCACAACGACAATGTGACTTAGAGGCAAGCGCGGGCGAGTGTAGTACGAGCCTCGGGGTTGACCTTTGGGAAGGCCCGCACCCCTCTTCTAGCCTAGCCCCCATCAGCTACCACCTCACACATCGCAGCTGAGACATTGACCTAACCCTAGCCCAAACACAACCGCCTCCACACCAATCCAGCAAATTCCTAGAGACACACTACTTCCAAAGACCACGCCAACATGACCCTACCCTTATAGACTACTTTTGGTACCAACGCCAATGTGACGTGGAGGAAGGTGCGGATGAGTGTAGTACTAGTCACACAGATAACTTTTGGTATGGTGCGCCCCCTTCTCTTGTCCTAGACACCGACGGTGACCACTTTTCCTATGGTAGCTGAGACCTTGACCTACACCGAGACCAAACATATCCCCAAACTCAGTCCCAAACTCAGCCACAAACTCAGCCCCTAAACTAAATACTTGCTCGGTCGTTGCATGGTCTACATGATGTTATTCCACCCTTACAAGCACCATCATTTCGGGAAGTGGCAAATTGTGTATTATGGCCAAAGTGGACGATAAGGCCACCATGGCTCGGGTTTTGGGAGGTCTACACAAGGAGATCTCTTACCAGCTGGCTTGTCACTCCTATGACTCCTTGGAGGATTTGTTCCATCTTGTCCTCACAATAGAACACCAAGTAAGAGTTAACCCTAAAACTCCTTTCATTTCTTCATCTCTTTATAAGCCTACTTGGAATGCTCCTCCTTTACCTCCTAAAATCAGCCAAGAGACCACACACTCCACACCCCCGCCCAAGCCAAACACATACTCAAACAACAACCTTCTTATGCATTCCTTAAGCCTCACAACATCACGGCAACCACACACATATGTAATCAATTGGTTTAAGGAGGACAGCTGCGTCAAGGTCACTAAACAAGTGCTAATTCCATTCCCAGTTGGTGAGTATGTGAATGAGACAACTTGTGATGTAGCAGCAATGGATTTTGCCCACTTGCTGTTTGGTAGGCCGTGGCAATTTGATAAGAGAGCTGCCTGTGAGGGGATCCTCAACACGTCCAAATTCCAGCACGTGGGCCACGATTTCCTCATCCCTCCCTTGCCACCTTTCCAAGTGTATGAGGACCAAGCCAAACTCTCCAAGGCGTGTGCTCCATTTCTGCGTTTTCTCATACCTGATCTCAAAAATGAGAGGAGTAGAGTGAAGAAAGTACGTGGAGAGAGTGAGGCAAATATCATACTAGAGAGGGGTGAGCTTGTAACGAGGGGGAAAATATGGCTTGAAAATAGGAAGCAAGCTAGTGAGTTCATGAGTGAAAACAATGAGGAATGGCACCCAAAAGAGTGAGCTTAGGTGCCGAGAGGAGTATGGTGAGAGTTGCGGATTCCTTCCTTAAACCGTGCCCTCTTGGACGGTTTACGGACCCCTATTTGTATTTTGCTAACACTAACCCCGTTTCTTCTAGTGATATCTTTTCTATTGTGCTAGCTTCGGCGGTTGATCCTACGGAGGAGTGGCTCACCACGGCTCCATATAGGTCTTCACTAGCATTTGTGCCTTCTATCCCTTTCTCTTGTAGCACTTTCGTCTTGCCACATGTGTTAGACATTATGGTACATGTCCATTTTGTGTGTGTCATGTCTTATCATGATCCATTCTCACATAGTGTACCATCACAGTTGCACATGGCTACACATTGTTGTTGTTTGCATGCACTAGTTTCATCTCGCACAATCTACCTGTATATTGGATTATCTCTAGTGATGAATGACTATGGGTCTCTCGTGATCTCCCCCATAGAATTGTTCCCTTGTTCTTGGTGTCGATAAGTTTGTATAGGTATCAGCAACAACCCGTCTTAGGTGACTAAATTCCATCGCACCCCTTTGGAGCTAATATTGTTATGACTCTCGAAGTGATTGTGCGCACAAGGGTGTCTACGGTTCATGAGGAGTTATTTTCCACCTCCTTTTTATAGTGTTGATTCATGTCTCTCCTTTGTAGGTAGTAGGTGTGACATTCGTAAAGGAATGGAGCGTGCAGATTAATCGACTTGAAGAGGGAGGAGATGATACGAGCTCGAGGGCCCTAACTCATATTCGCGCCAAGGCTTCACGGGATGGCCGAGCAACCCATGAAGGCGCTCGCACAAGGCCGCGCCAAACCCTAGCAGCCTGTGAGGAATGCCGCGTAAGCCCATGCACTAAGCCGCACGACCAAGCCAAGCCCGCCATCACAAGCCCGCGGCCTACCAACTTAAGTGAAGGGTAGAGTAGGGTTTTCCATGTAATAAGGCTCAAGCTATAAATAGAAGGACTTAGCCTCTTTTATAGCTTGTATTTGATTTAATTGTGAGTTTATCTCCTTTCAAGACCAATTAGTTGGCTTTGCCTTAGGGTTCTTAAAACCGGTTTTGTTCATCTTGTTTAATCTCATCGGGTTGATCATTACATGATCAAGTAAGGATGAGCACGAGTAAGAGATCCTTGTAATCATTTGAATACAAGTTTAATATATTGTTTGTTCATCAAAACACTCTCCTTTTCATCCATTAATCCGCTGCACAATTCGCTATCTCCTAGCGACGTTATCTTCTCCATTAAACACCATCTAAACACCATCCATCCTTGTGTTTAGCACCTCCCAAAGGAGACTAGATCCATTCAAGCTCAAGAACACGGTTTCATCCTTCAAGAGAAGCCGAGATGTTATCACATATGCACCTTCAGTCATCTTGTATGAATTTAGAGCCTTGACAGTGTCAAACCTTTCCTGCCTTTCTTGATGTTAGAACATTTCCCTCAAATGGTTGGCCTATGTCTAAGGCACTCATGTCCTTCATATCCTTCTGAAGGTCTGGACTCATGGTGGCCAACATAAGACAACCAACATCAAGAGCATCACTGAAATGCTTTGTGTAAGCATCCTTTATAGCTCCTGCAACATTACTAGATGGCTCCTCAGGAACAGGTTCCTCAAGGACAAACAATTTTTTTCTTGCCTAAGAACAATTCTTAGGTTCCTAAACCAATCAAGGAAATTAGGACCAGTCAGCTTGTCCTTCTCAATGACAGATCGCAGAGATAGTGTCGGGTTGTTATTAGCAGGCATTGATCTACAACAATTGCAAAACACAATTTAGTAACAATTAATAAAGCTCTCACTCAATTAATCACCCTTAAGATTAATTATAGCAATCACAATTATTGCATTAGAAAGTGGGATAAAATTCATATTCACTTAATTATAAACTCAGTTTTGACATGACGCTTAAAATCAAGTTATTTAGGTAGGTAACTCATTTACCAATTACATCACATGTAACTTTTAGAAACATTATGACATCTAGGATATCAGTTACCCATACATGCTTAATCTCATCTCATGCCTTAGGCCCAAAACCATTTTGATAGCCTAAATATGTATGACCATGGTTAAACTTTTGGAAACACCATTTTCACCTTGCCTAATTAAGATAACCTAATGCATATTGAGCCCAAAACCATTTTGATGACCCATACTTCGGTGATCAAAGCTTTGACAAGTGTTCAAATATGGATGACATAAAACTTATGATTTAAAAATGGGTCACAATCACAAAGATGTTATAAGACACTAGGATTAGGTGGTACGGTGATCCTACTAAAATTGATTTTTTTTATACTCCGTTAAGAGCAATTTTGCCCTAAAATTGAAGTGTTTCAGCAATCACATTGCCAAAATAAGTCGATCTCGACCTTTAAGTATTAACACTTTGTTCGGTTATTCAATCAAATTAAATCATTAAAACCGAATACATTAAACCATTTAAGGATCATTGTTTCGGCCTCATAGTAGCATGTATATATCTATATTTGTCCACAAGCAATTAGTATGCTCAATCATAAATACTCATCACATAAATTTAGCATACATATCATAGATATATTAATCAATTTTCAGCATACACATCACATGTATATCAATAAATATATATCAATCAATTTTCGGCAATATATACCATATATATATATATATGAACAATCAATTTTCGGCTACACATCACATGTATATTTTAATCGATTTTGGCTATGCATTATATATATCTATATCAATCAATTTCAGTTACACATGATATGTATACACCAAAACCAAATCACATAAGGCCGAATATATATATGGCTGAAACACATAAATAATCATTGATTTCATAAATCAATCATACACAATAATCGAATGCAAGAGGCCCTGTTACCACTGTAGGGTTACGATCAAAACCACAACGGAAGACTTATAACTAGAAACCCAAAGCAGGAACCAAGCTAACGAATATAATGTATGAAGATTAGGATTTGAACCGTGTACCTTACACCAAAAATCGAATAGTTGGAGCAAGCATAACCAAACCGAAACTCAAAAATTTGAATGGGTAAACTGCACCCACAAGAGGTTGAACCGAACCAAAGGTGTTGCCCATACAAACGAACACCCTCTATTGGTATACACAATAATGAGCCAAATACTTGACAGGAACGGTCTACTAGAATCAACAGAAGAAGGATTCACAATCCTTTAGAATGAAACCCCTTATTTTTTTCTTCTTTATTTGCTTTTGTGGTGTGTGGTTTTTTTTCTTCAAAAAAAAACCAAAAATACACTCTTTTACTTACCCTAGGTGTATGACATCCTTAACTATATATACTAGGGTTTTAACTTTGGTTAGTTACTAAAGTATCCTAAGAGATACATATTGGATATGTGTTAGATATTATCAAATAATATCCTAGTAAAGCCATACCATGTATTTATTTAACTCTTTAAATAATTAATATTAATTCTTTTTTATCCAATTGGTTAGTTTTTTAGGCATAAGACTAACAGTTACTGTTAATGTTTTTCATATGGGTATGTGTTTAAGGAGTTTACGGGGTGATTAGCTACTTTATCTTTCCTTGAATCTTAGGGTAGAGGCTTTTTCCTTGGTCTTGAATCAGCCTGCAAAGTCACAAGGGTTTCCCCTTGTGATAGACACTCCAAAGCTCAAGTTAGACTTAAGTGTGAGGGGATTAATGACTCAAGGAATGTAATTAATAAGGAGATGATTGTATGATTAAGATGATGATTGGAAGTTAATAAATTCAGAAAGAATGTTGTTGTTGTGTGTTTATGGTAGCATTCAATTCGTTATGTCTAAAAAATATGAGGTTTATATTGGCTTCAAACCTTAGCCTTTGGGGACATGAAAGTCATTTTTTCTTAGATAATATCTTGATCACCTTGTACTTCAGGGGGAATTAAATGTGCCCCTAATGACCTTAATTCTCTTGGTCTCTCTTAGTAAAAAAGGAATGTCTATTTTTCAGTCGCAATAAATAAGCGCCGACTCTTTTTTGTATGGGTCTTAAATGGCCTTGTACTTGGCCTACAAGAGTGGTTAGAGAGTTAGTGTAGAAGTCTGACACTTAGCGAAAATCATATGAGCCTTGAATCGCTGGGAGAGGAGCGAAGCTACTTATCATTTTCGCTTATCCTAAGCTTAATCTTTTATCTTACTACTCACTTTCTAGACCTTAGCTCGCCTTTTAGCGAGTAAACAAAACAACTGAGATCACTTCCTGTAGTTGTCATGAAATGATATGACTCGCTTCTAGATAGCAAGACCCTTCATGCTCGCTTGGTGGGAGCGACACACTTGATTCTCGCTCTCGCTTAGCGAGCTGACTTCTCCTTATGTGAGGTGTTCTTTTTTATGCTAGGCAACCTTTATATGTTATCAGTTACCACACAATATTTCTTTTTCCATCCATGAATAGAAGTCTGCAAATTACCAAACTAATTTGTGAACGACAAATTCGTGTGAATGGGAAAATTATATTGACCGTTCACATATCTCCCCATCTCCAAGAAATAATAGAATTTTTTTGTAAGAGGATGAGCCAAAATGTTTAAAATCTCTGAGGAACAACCTCGTCTACAACAACACCTTCTTGAGTTAACCTGTTATGAGTTATCCTGCATAGCTCCAATACCGTACACAAACGAGCCCAACCATTCGGTATAATTTGAACGGGAGCAAAAGAATATTCGTCCAAGATCTTCAGCAAGTATGGATGCAATTGAAACTCCACACCATATTCTAGCATGCGTAGATAAACCATAAACGACTTATCGTTACTTAGAAAACCAAAATGATGCAGTTCATTTTTCTTCATCACACGAACTTGATAATTTTGAGGAAACACACTGTTCCCTCATTTCAGGGCACATTGACCGCTTTGACAACCTGAATATAGATTTTCAATGTAGACGGTGCTTATGTTTGTTCACATCCATTTTCTTATCCTTGTTCGCCTCTGTAAGATCTTCACTGCCATCCTCACATTCGTCACTATTCTCACCATCATCGTTCTCCTCTGCATCATTGTCTTTATAACAGTCATCTTCCTTAGATCCTCCTAGACACCTAGGATATGAACTAATTTCTTCCTCCTTAGTGATAACTTCCAAACCCATTGGGCAATTCAAAGCTCCCTCACCAACAGTTGCACTATTCACCATAAAATTCCACTCCGAAGTCGACATAGTCCACTCTTAACAACAACTCTCTCTTCGGCCATAACCCCAAATAATAAAAAATAATAACTTACAAAAGTAAGAAGAAGAAGAGAACTCACTTAGAGTATATACCGTTGAAAGCGGTAGTGATGGATGGCCGCAACAATGTCTTTAAACAACCACGAGATATATAGAGAGAGAAGTATAGTTCTTGCAGCAAAGGAGAAGGGATAATTCTCGATTTAGAAAATAAGTGAAAAATGATAATAAAGAAAGGAAAAGAGTATTTATAGACAAACAAATTTGTGGAGTAGAAGAGACCAGACTAGAGCACAACGCTAAACCCTACAGAGCCTTGAACACGTTCATTCATCCAACAACCACATGTCTGCACATTCAATGGACAAGATTAGGGAACGGTTAGAAAAGTCACGTCTATTGACATGTTTCTTCAACCTCAAAAATATGCGAGATAATGAAAAGACATCAATTTGTATATGTTGAATGATCTGTAGTCTTCAAACAATGAGTTCTCAGACTCTTTTTTGCGTTGGACTTCTTCATAACCTTATAAGAACAACCCTCTTCCATTTTCATGAGACACTTCACTCTGAAGGCAGTTCACTCTCAAGGCATAAAACCCGTGAGGTTTGATCCTGATATAGAGTATGACCAAGGGTGAAACAATCATTATCGAGATATGTGGAATGACTACATTAATAGTACAACCAGTGGCTTGCTAGAACAGTCATATCGTTATTCTGTCTTATTGTACTAAATATCTACGTAGATCCCATAAATCAAGAAAGTGATTTGCTTAATCAATGAGGTGAATCTTTTGCGATATTATCTTTTTAACTATTGGGAATTATCTCAATTAAATGAGAATATCATCTTTCTTAAAATAGAGGATCCCGCAATCACTATAAATATTAAGCATACTCCATTAAGGTAAGCATGCATGCACAAACCCTAGCCACATAATTTTTGTTTATCATTACTAACTTGATCGTTAGATCTTTTACCCCGAGACCCCCGGCGCATTGCAGGTACATCGACAGTTGAGTTATAACCCTCTTTCGATCACTAGTTTCTCATACCCTAAGTAAGTAAGATATTACACATTCTACTTTGAAGTTGCGCCTGATGCAGTCAATAATTGAGCTCACATAGTCACATTGTCACATTGTCAATGATGTATCGACTTGGCATTTAGATGCCTATTGATAACTATAGAAGTGATCTCAGGGGTATTTTCGTCCTTACACTCGATGACAAGGCCAGAGTATTGTAGTTATCGCCTGGACTGAACTACTATAGCTCTCGCCTCCCACTTCTTCCACGGAAACCCGGGATGGTCGACATCAACCGGGGGGGGGGGGGTCTCACGAGATATCTGTTCACTCAAACGGCGTTATCCCATCCTTGGCGTTATAAGGCATCAATTGAGAGCCTTGGGCGTTATCGATTCAAGATAATGCCCCCTATAAGTAACATCCACTTCTTGTCTATAAATATCCCAATATTCAAGACAAAAAGGTAAGCCTAAGATAGCTTGTCGAAGCTCTGCCATTTTGAATCACCATACTGACTTAGGCATCGGAGTTTCTACGCTGGAGACCCCCTCCGGCGCTTTGCAGGTACATCGGACGGCGAGATCAGCAACCCAGGAGGCCACTTTCCTCGCTTACCCCGCTCCAGAAGATCAAATCTTATCAAATTGGTGCTTTCATTGAGAGCCTTGGTCGTATTAAGTGAGCATCCTTAATAACTAAGCTCCCTCTTCTTTTTCTTTCTCTTCTGGAGACACAAAGATCATGGCTTCCAACCAAGATTCTACGTTATCTCAGTCGCATGGCCCTCCTTTCGCGTCCCACAGAGAACTTTTCCCCCTCTCCACTGGAGCCACTTCTACCATGATCCGAGGGACCCCATCCACCCTGTCTTTTTCTCTTTTCAAGTCCACGATAGGAATTTCGACTTCCCAGGGGAGTGCTTTGCCCTCCCAGATGGCAGGATCTAGCTTTTCAACCCCGCCACAAGTCAGATCTAGGGTGGACGGCCCAAATAATACCCTAACCGATTCCTTGGTGGCTTTGCGTATCCAGCTGGAACAGTTGACTGCACTAGCCTTAGGATCTGCCCCGATCACTTTAGGCTCTACAGTTCCCCATCAGGCTTTATTCACTCCATCGATTGTTACTGCCCGACCGTTATCACCGCTTCAACCAGAAAATGTGTTCCTGACTCTGCCTACATCAATTGCCCCCGTCAGCGTTCCTCATATCACTTAGAGACAAGGAGAATCTATCGCCCCGCACACGCACGAGGTTCCATCATTTGCAGGAGAACCAAAGATCATGGCTTCCAACCAAGATTCTACACCATCTCAGTCGCATGGCCCTCCTTTTGCACCCCGCAGAGAACTTTTCCCCCTATCCACTGAAGCCACTCCTACCACGATTCAAGGGACCCCATCCGCCCAGTGTTTTTCTCTTTTCGAGTCCACGATGGGAAGTTTGACCTCCCAAATGGCAGGATCTAGCCTCTCGATCACGCCACAGGTCAGATCTAGGGTGGACGGCCTAAATAATACCCTAACTGATTCTTTGGTGGCTTTGCGTATCCAGTTGGAACAGTTGACTGCACTAGCCTTAGGATCTTCCCCGAGCGCTTTAAGTTCTAAAGTTCCCCATCAGGCTTTATTCACTCCACCGATTGTTACTGCCCGGCCGTTATCACCGCTTCAACCAGAAGGTGCGTTCATGACTCTTCCTACATCAATTGCCCCTGTCAGCACCCCTCACATCACTGAGAGACCGGGTGAATCTGTCGCCCTACACAAGCATAAGGTTTTACCATTTGCAGGAGAACTGTATGACAATGCAAATAGGAGCCATTGGGACGTTAGGCAAAATGGACGATGGGAAGATACATCCCCTCGACGCAGTGGAAGATCTAGTAGCAGAAGGAATTGAACCCACTCTCCAAGGAGTCGCAGTCGATCCCCCAGGAGATATTACGTGCCTAATCCTCAAAGGCAAACGCGTCATTTGGAGGTTTCTCCCCCCATCATCCTCGCAGGATCCCTGAGGATAACACTGGCTATCTGTTTAGTTACCACAGCTGACATGTGAAACTCCCCACGGAATCTTACAACGGCATGAAGGATCCCATCTCCCACCTTAACAAGGTAAAAGATTTTGTGCAATTCCAAACTCACAGTTATCAGGCCTTGTGCCAAATTTTTATCATGACATTATCAGGGGTCGCTCGTCTTTGGTTTGAGGGAC
This sequence comes from Viola odorata, assembly GCA_963691705.1. Classification (NCBI taxonomy): domain Eukaryota; kingdom Viridiplantae; phylum Streptophyta; class Magnoliopsida; order Malpighiales; family Violaceae; genus Viola; species Viola odorata. The sequence goes on from OY829538.1 coordinate 44,263,831, forward strand.
TCCCAGCTGGATCGATCGATAGTTTCTCGCAGTTGGAGGCTAAGTTCCAGAGTCGATTCAGCACAGCTATTCCTATCAAAAAGTCTGCTGCAGTTTTATTTGATATACATAGGAAACCTAAAGAATCTTTGAGGGATTTCCTTAGTCGTTTTGATATGGAAATGTCGTTAACGCCAGATGTTACCGTTGATTTCGCTGTGGAAGCTTTGAAGCAAAACTGTCATTATGGAAAATTACGAGACACGTTGATGGTGGACCCCCAACGACTTTAGACGCGCTGAGGCTGAAAGCTCACAATTACGCGAAGATGGAGGGGGAAGAGAGTAGGGACAGGATTCAGAATGTGCCACAGAACGCACCTCTAGCTTATGCCGCTCATACCAACACAGCTCCTGACACTCGCTCTATTGACGATTACGCTCAACAAAAAGATCACATCCCTAGAGCCTCGAACCGGTAAATTCCAAGGGGAAGGCTTGGCAATTCCCCCACTTGGCGACAAGAGGAGCTACCCAAGGGCCGGATTTATTATCCTGATCTCCCTTCCCTCATACTTCCGAGAGCAAAAATTCTGGCAATCGTCCAACAACGAAAACTGCCCATCCGTTATCCAGCCCCCGTGAAACCTAGGGTAATCATGGGAGGAAAAGAAAATGTTTATTGTAAGTTCCATAAAGTAAAGGGACATGTCACTGACGTATGCAGAGAGTTGAAATTGGCAATAGAACGTTTGGTAGAAGAGGGCTACCTCGGAGAATTTGCTACCAAGGCTAGAGAATAAGCCACGAGAAACCCGATAAATAGGACACAAGACGACAGATAGGCGCTTCTCTATACCTCTGGGAACGATACCGCCCCTACTGGAAGAGTTAGAGAAGCGTTAACGATCCATGATGAAGACATTCTCATCATCAACATTATAGCCGGAGGCACACCATATCTCGACGAACCTACGCCACTAACACCTACGACTGGAGACAAGAGGAAACGGGAAGGCGCGTTAATGAAAGGTGTCGAGATCAGCGCTCTGGATTGAATGATATTGTCTTTCTCCAAAGAAGACGAGAAAGGTGTCTTTTTCCCGCACAATGATGCGTTAGTGGTTACACCCGTTATTGGCAATCATGGAATCAGAAGAACTCTTGTCGATAATGGCAGTGCGGTAGACCTATTTTTACTAGAAGCCTACAACCTCATGAAACGGCCAGCAACTGAGTTAACACCTTGCAAGAAGCCGATAATGGGGGTAGATGGAGTCCCCATTCCCATAATCGGAGTCACCCTTTTGCCCGTATACTTCAGGGAGGACACCTCTAAAAGATAGGAAGAACTGTTGTTTCTAGTAGTGGATCTGACTTTGCCCTATAATGCCATACTCGGACGCCCATTCCTCAACCGTTTCGATGCAGCAATCTCCCAAAAATACTTAAGGTTAAAATATCCCTCTTGGGATGGAGTAGTCTCAATCAAGGGCGATCAGAAGTTAGCAGCTGAGTGTTACTTGCTCATGACACGGGGAACCTGTGACAGATATGTATGCGTAACAGCGGATCCTTTTGAACAGAAGGATGAAAGGCGCACCCAGCCAGTAGATAAGATGATACCGATGGCCGTTAACGGAGTGCAAGGAGCAAATTTCTTGGTAAGTGAAAACTAAGTCCAAACGAAAGGACGTAACTACTCAACTGTTAAATAAACGCCAAGCAGAATTCGCTTTGAAACCCACGGACATGCCGGGTATTGCCCGAGAAGTTACAGAGCATCAACTTAACGTCGATCCTGATACGAAGCCCATTCAATAAAGACACTGTTATCAAAGCTTTCTCTGCTGAGAAGGTTGAAGTTGTAGACAAGGAGGTATCAAAGCTTCTAGAAGCAGGCTTTATCTGAGAAGTCCAATACCCAACTTGGTTAGCCAATCCTGTTCTTGTCCCCGAAACCTAATGAAGAATGGCGCATGTGTATTGACTTCACCGATTTGAACGACGCTTGCCCCAAAGATTGCGATCCGCTCCCTCGCATCGACCAGTTAGTTGACCAGACTGCTGGATATGCTTACTTGAGCTCCTTAGACGCCAACTCTGGGTACCATCAGATCCCTATGGCAATTGAAGATGAAGAGAAAACCATTTTCATCACTCCAAAAGCCACATATTGTTATAAGGCGATGCCATTTGGACTGAAAAATATCGGGGCGACTTTCCAACGTATGGTAAACCACATTTTTTAAAAGCAGATAGGAAGAAAGTTAGAAGCCTCTGTGGATGACTTGTTAGTTAAAAGCAAAAGTTTCAAAGATCACTTGACGGACTTAGAAGAAGTGTTTGACGCAATGAAAGAATACCGAATGAAGCTAAACCCCCGTAAATGCATGTTTGCATTTCAAACGGGCAAGTTTTTGGGTTATGTTGTCAGCCAAAAAGGCATCCAACTCAATCCTTTGAAGATTAATGCTATACACGATATGGTATCCCCCCGGAACATCAAAGAGGTACAAAAGCTCACTGGGCGTGTTATTGCGTTGGGACGATTTATCTCCAAACAAGGTAAGAGATGTTTACCCTTTTTCAAGATATCTTCAAGCCCATCCCGTTATCGTGCTCACTGACCAACCTTGAAGAGGATCTTTAGAAAGACTGAGTCTTCAGGAAGGATGCTGATATGGGCTATTGAACTCGAATAGTATGGGCTACAATACAAGTCCCGACCTTCAATCAAAGCACAAGCCCTAGCAGACTTTATCGCTGAATGTACTTTTACACGGGACCCATTGACGGACCTGACCGAGGAAGAAAGAGATGACGTGGATTTCCCATTCCCTGAAACTTACATCGACCTGTGGGTTATCCGCGTAGATGGGGCAAAGAACCAAGAGCTAGCTGGAGTAGGAATCTTTGTAATAGGACCACAAGATATAGAAATGCGATATGCCATCAGAATCCTGCAACCCTTATCCAACAACGCGGCAGAATACGAGGCATTATTTGTAGGACTCAGGATAGGGAAGAACCTGTCCGCGAAAGTCATACATGATGCCGGAGAAATGAGAGACCTACGACTATTGATATACGGAGACTCCAAGCTAGTGGTCGATCAAGTTTTGGGCGACTCTCAAGCTAAAGAGCCAATCATGATTCAATACCTCTCTAAGGTAAAACTTGAATTGATAGAAATTAGAAGAAGAGGTATACAAGTTAAAATTGAGCATGTTCTGCGAGAGGATAACGGCGAGGCTGATAGTCTAGCCAAAATGGTCGCAAACCCGGAAGCTCACATACCCGCTGACATGTATTACGAAGAAATCTTTGTGCCTTCCTTCATGGAAGAACAAGCATCTCTGTGTGTTGAAGAAACCAAAGAAGATTGGCGAATTCCTGTAATAAAATTTCTAAAGCACGATGAATTACCCGCAGACAACGCGGAAAAGAAGAAAGTATTGAAACGGGCAGCACGATGCACATACTATGATGGAGAACTAATTCGGAGATGTTTCTCTCATCCTACCGCCAAGTGTATAACAGAGCAAGAAGGCCTCCACACCCTGCGAGAGATCCATGAAGGAATATATGGTATGTATGTGTTTGGTGGCACCTTGGCAGAAGCAGAGGTCGTGCCCGAAGGCTATATCTCAAATGAAGTTCGTAATCGTAGCAGTCGATTAGTTCACAAAATGGGCAGAAGCAGAGGTCGTGCCCGTTGTCACGGCAGACAGGGCATGGCGTCTTTTCAAACACCAAGTCATCATGCAATTTGGAGTTCCGCGCGTGTTAATTAGTGACAATGGGTCACAATTCACAAGTCAATTTTTCAAAGACCAGTGTCAAGAATTCCAAATAGAGCAAAGATTCTCCTCGGTTGCACATCCGCAGACCAACGGACAGACAAAAGTAACCAACCGAAGCATCCTTAGCGGAATCAAGAAAAATTTAGAAGGCTCTAAAAAGAAGTGGGTAGAGGAGCTCCCGTACGTGATGTAGGCATATTGGATGACCTTCAAGGCCAGCACAGGAGAGATCCCCTTTGCAATGGCTTTCGGTATTGAAGCCGTCATGCCGGTGGAAATAGGAACCCTGAGCTTGCGGGTAGCGTACTATAAAGAAGAATTGAACGAAGAAAGACTAAGGGCCAACCTCGACGCGTTACCAGAAGTGCGCAAAGCAACCATTTTGAAAATGCTACATTACAAGAGAAGAATGGCATGATATCACAACAGGCGCGTTAAGGAACGCTTGCTCAAAGCGGGAGACCTGGTACTTAGGGACAAACGAGCAGTCGGACAACGCATGTGGAAACTCAGCTCTAACTGGGATGGCCCACCGCGTCACTCGCGTTATTGGAAGGGGAGCGTATCACCTGGAAACACTTGACGGTACCCCGTTACCAAATTCCTGGAATATAACCCGTTTAAAATTATACCATGCTAGAATGTGAAATACTTCTATAAACTTTTGCTAACGTTGGTAACATGTTTTAACAATCAAATCGATAATATCTTCGTGTATTTTGTGGTTAATAATGAGCAGATAATGAAGGGTGCTAGGAGTGAAAATCCTATCCTTGTGACAACCGCTCCTAATCAGACGGCTCACTAAGACGAGGCACGCCCTGGCATACTTAAAGATTCAACGCCGGGAGTGAAAATCCTATCTAGTAAGCCTGGATGAAAAAGTAATACCAGTAATATCCCGGCACACTCGGGTGAATGCCTACAGATGCAATTAATGTCTACTATTACATGTCATTTTACTAAACATAGTAAAGCAATATTTAAGGATTTACAGGAAAAATTATGGAAATATTGAAATAATAAAGGGACCAATGCCCACGAAGGCGGCAAAATCATAGAGGAATCTTAATAGATCACATTCAAGAAATTTTATCAGGTATTTTTATCATTAATTCCAGCAATTTTCTCAAGGATATGGTATATCCTATCTAAAGAGGGAACAGAAATCTACGGATATCTACAAGGTATCTTTCACCCTTAGCAAGGGAATACATCTTCAGCGATAATGGTAATATTACAATATCTTCTGCTTATAGTATTGGGGAAAGTTATCATTTATCGCCATATTATTTCTCCTTGGCACGGGAGCATATATCCTGCGATATTATACCGTCATGATATTTATCCCTTCAGAGAAGGAGACATCTACATTTACTAACATGGCATCCTCTATTAGTGACGGAAAATATCTACAGCAATACAGCGTTATCGTGAGACCTCTTGCTCCTGGAGTCATCTCTTGAATAACATTACCTCATCATGGAAATGAGAGTAACGTCTAAAATAGCGGCGCCATCAGAATGATATGCTTGGCTTGGAAACATGTACGGCTATATCGCCACAATATCTTCTCTTACCGATATGGAACATATGCTACTTACTGTGGGTAATATTTATCATAATATCTTGCTATCGCGAGTTTGTGATTCTTGCAGCTATTTGGCGAACAACGTTATCCCACGAAGACATTCTATCTTTGATATTCTCACCTCGTTATGGTGACCCGCCATTTGGAATATCAGGTTGTCTCCCATATTACTACCTACTCTTGGCACGGAAATGCACATGCCCAGTTGTGTTGTAATATCTCGAGAAATATCTATCATAATCCTCCGTTATTGCAAGCCTTTGATTCTGAAGATTATACGACAAATGGCATTATCTCTAGTAGAATTCTATCCTTAATGTTATTGTTGCGTTATAGCAACTCTACAGCTAATACTCTGATTCATCTCCAACATCATCATCTCAGTGTCGACATTGTTATCTTATCATGGCAATTCAAAGAGTGAGAAATGGCACAAAGAAGATTAACAGAAAAAAGGAGATAGTATGCAAAATACATAATTGTCCAAAATCCCCTAAGGGTTACAAGAAGTTAAAAGTTTTCAGAAGAGAGACAAAAGGGGGCGACATCCAAAATTAAGAAGCGACGGCTAGAGATGCCTATGGAGGCGTTATCACCCCGCTATCTCCTTGTCCCTCATGAGCCCTCGCCCTCGCTCTATGAAAATTCTCATTGTTAATGGACATGGACTTCTACTGAAAGAGAGTAGAAATGTCATCAGGATAAAACCCTTCCACCCTGTAACGCTCTATGAAGGAGTCGACCATGGCAACCGCAGTTTCCTGAGAATACCACTGACATTTCTCCGTAGACAACTCTAACTCCGCGTTAAGAGCAGCAACCCTGGTGGCCTCGTCAGAAATTTGCTTCGCCATATCAGGTTCCCTCTTAGCGGCGTCCTCCACTTCTTTCCTAGCAGCCGCTAAGGCTTCCACCAGCTCTTGACGCTGCCCCGTTAACTTCTCCACTTCTTCCTGTTTTCTTGCATGCTCTTCCGAAATCCATTTGTGGGCGTTAAGTAGTTCATTGGAGGAAGAAGTAAGAGAAGAATTTTTTCCCACCATATACTCCGCCCAATAATGGAGATCACAAAAGGAAGAGAGCATCCTGGAACGAAGTGAGTTCAATTACCCTTGAGGAGTCTGAGATAGGAAAGCTTCCTTTTCCTCCTGGAGCGGTAACATGTGAGCAGCCAGCAGAGAAGAAGACTTCGAGGAACTGTCGCTACCCAAAGTAGGGAATCCCACTCTACGCAGGTCACCCAAGCCGATCTGATGAGTGATAGGCCCAGAAGGGGCTAACATGCTTAAACCAGCGACAAGACGGGGAACGACAACCTCCCCTTCAGAAGATGGAAGCACGGGAGTGTTCGAAGGAACAAAGAATAGAGTGGTAGGAGAGGGAGGATGACTGGAAGAAGCCCCCATAATGGGCCTAAGGGAACCATGAGAAGGGAAGACAGGAAAGTCAGACTCCATGAGGTCGGGACCGAATTCCATGTTAAGAGAAGCAGAATGAGGAGGCGACGTGCCAAAAGAACCAGGGGAAGCATGAAAGGGCCCGGCGACACCTATACTTCTTAGTAAGTCAGAAACATGACCACCGTCAGAAGGCACTTCAGAAAGAGAAATACTACCATGTTCTCCTTGATCGGTGACGCGGTTCTCCGACACCCTTACAGCCTCGTGATCATGTCGTGCCTTCTTCTGGCGATCTTGGAAGACTCTTGACAAATCCATGTTGTTGCCTAAAGAAGCAGGAGTGGGAGCGGTAGCAGTTTCCTAGAAAGAAACAACGTATCAGAAAAGGTCAGAAAATAAAAGAAAGCGTTGGAAAATGTTAAAGAATATACCTGAGATGACGGAGGGATTGAAGGAATGCCTACGGGGGTTACCTCGTCAACTGTTACCTCTGAAGAGATAACCACACCAGAAGGTGGAGTAGGGCAACAACGCTTCTTCTCTTCCTTTTTCTTTTGACGCGAGCTCGAGAGGAAGACGCTTGAGCAAGATTAACGGCAGCAGCAGCTTCCTCTCTCTCCCTTTTCTTTTGATCCCTTTTCTCCCATCTTCTTATGCACTCAGGTTTCCAACCACGCGGAGGAACTGCACAATCATAAGATGACGTCAGTGTTAGTATTTCCTAGAACAATAAATAAAATGGCAAAGTTCTCACTAACAACACAATCTCGGAGGTCGATCATGCAGGCCAATTTACGAGTGTGGACACTGAAGTCTAGTTGGAGCAATTTTTCCAACCAACCTTGCTCAAGTGAAGGAAGAGGCTCTCGCTTACCCCAGGCCCCGTCCCTGATATCGTGGTTAAAACCAGTCCTCCACCAGGGGTCGGGCATATCAATAACAAAAAACCCATCTTTCCAGCCATAAATGGAAGACTCAATGTGCATGAGTTTCCAAGTAAAGGGTTTTAGTGATTCGTCATCATAACGCGGCGCTATCGCTATCACGCCTCTACGGGAATACAATTGAAAAAGGGAACGAAGCAATAAAAGGGAGGGAGAAGCAATCTCCTTTAATCTACACAGTTTTGTAAACGGCACAGTACGTATTTGGACTTAGTTGGGCAGGATTCAAATCGAACTAGGAGAGTAATTGTTCTACTAAGGGTTCAAGAGGAAACTGAAAACCATAATGAAACATTTTGACATACAAAATCCTACGATTGTCTGTTAATTCACTGTTAAGGCGGAGTGAATCGGGGGCAACATCAACTGAATAGCCATCGAGGATAAGAGCATTGTATTTATCTAATTGTTGCCGGAGTACAGCCGGAGAACCGATAGAGGGAAGAATGTTTTCAATCTTTTCCTCCCCAACAGATTTGGTCCGGGGACGACGAGTTCTCGCCATACTAAAATTATAAAAGATGAAGAAAGCAAAAAGGAAGAACAAGTGTACCTTCTAAAGGAATACCGAAATACCCGGACGGAGAAGAGAAGAAATGCGAGTCATCTCTTGCGATGCTATTGGGAAAATGAAGTAATAAAAGAAGAAAAAGAAGCGTGTGGTATGTTTTATAACCCTAGGGGTTAATCAAAACAACTATTGCAATAGCTGTCGTTTGAGAAAGGACGCGTTAAGAGAAAAAGACACGCACAATGAGTGCAATTCTGAGGGAACAAGAAGACGCTTTGATTTTACCACTCCCTAGGAGGCGCCAGCCCCTAACACCTCCACGAAGAGACACGCGCACTCTAGCCATCATGACTTCTTCCATCGCATTAATAGGAGATTCTCAAGAAAGCGAAATCAGTTCTTGGATTAAAATATTCAAAATAGACGCAGTAACGCGTCAATCAGGATAACGCGGGATAGAGCGTTAAGTCAATCAGACGCCCCCTAAAGGAGGAAGATAACGCTACAAAGATTAATTATTGCTCAATAGAGTCTCAACGTTATTACAAATCAAATGGCGTCAACATTCAAATTATATGGAAAGAATAACACATCGAAAGGAGAGAACAATTACGTGGGGGGACTAGAGGTTTCCACGTCCTCCACAACATATTTACTTATAATAAAGAGTTAGTGACACTGTTGGTCATTGTGCCACAAAACTTTGTTTAACTTGGACCATGTGGTTTAAATGTGACTAATTTAGTCCCTATGGTGCGAAATTTTTGTTAATTTGGTCTGTAAGCAGGTTGCTACCGGCTGGGAGTAATGGCGCATCGGTAACCATTAATTGTCAATAATGGTGAAAGGGAGATGGGTAAATCTACTGATGAATAACGGTGAATTTTTAAAAATAGTAGCGCTTGGTCTTCACACGTCACCATACGTGCAATGATTTTAGCAACTATTGATTTGAATATTAATAAGGATCTTAACAACAACCCATATGACTCTTATATTTTTATTTTTTTTGAATTGTCAATTTTTACATGTTTTGTTCTTCTTTATCTCTGATTTCTACATCACCTTTTTTGGCCATATTATTCGTTCGTGTTGGTCTGCTTTGCTGATAGGTACGTGGGTTGGGTTGGTTGGAGTTGTTGTGACAATAGTGGCAGGAAGAAAAATTGCAAGTAAAAGTGGCGGCAATGAAAGAAAGCTAGAAGAGTAGGATTATAATAATTGTTGATTTTATTTTCTTATTTTTTTTAAGAATGGGGAAGAAGAGATTAGTGATGATTTGTGGTTTCAGTTGAACAAATTGGAATTTAAAGTTTGATAATCAGTATTTTTTTTACTATTTTAAGCTCGGAGGAAAACACTTTTGTAAACTTTTTCCTTTCTATAATTGAAAATATTATTTTATTTAGAACACTGACCGATTGTCGAAGCCGTCAAAAATAATAATAAAAACCTGCTAACAATGTGCACAATGAATTGTGTATAGTGGCAACAGGGTCAATCCACAGGGACTAAGGTAGACACTATTTTGTGTGTGCGACTAGGGCAAACAAACCAAAATAGTAACAAATAGAGGGGTTTGAAAGTTGTTGATTAATCTAATGTAAACTAGGAAAGTAATGACAGACAGTAATAAAACAAATACGAAATCAATAGAGAGAGGAGTTCCCAGTAGGAATCTATCCGGTTGCATTTGCGATCATCTGGTCATTGGTGTAGTGATCTTCTACCCTTAGTTGATAGATATGCTATGGGGACCAGGTACGTTTAGGTCCTCTGCTTTCTTTCGTACGAGAAACTACCCCAAGGTACGTTTATGGAGTAGTCTTGACGTTTTGTCATCCCCCAAGGTACGTTTATGGGGGCAATACTTAAAGGCCCATGAAGCTGAAGAAAGACACACCTAAGGCGAGACACTCAGTGCGTTCGAGGCTCTACTCTAATTACTCACTTAACCCAGTCAGATTAGACCAACGACCTGATGACTCCGATCTGGTTATCTACTTTACCCTGCGACCTCACGTTAGTTATTACTCTAGAGATGACTTTAATCGCCTAGGCCTAGCTACTAGTTGATCAGGCTTGTAACAGTCCTAACATAATTGACAAGAATTCGTTAAGCAAATAAATATAAACCAGCAATATATTAAACTTCAATTAGACCTCACGGCTTTCCTAAGCAACTTTGATGATTCCTACCAAGAATAAGGGATTTAGCTACTCATATTAAAAGAGAGATAAATAAAATAAATAAATTGCATAAAGGGAGAAGAAAGGAATGAGAAAACTCTTTATTATTGCCGGCCGGAGCAAAGCTCCGGTTTATTCGAACAGAAATAGAAAACGCCGAAGGCGGTGGTAGAGAAAGCTATTTTCCTAAGGTGGAAGAAAAGTATGGTGGTGGTTGCACACTCCAAAAGGAGGACATGGTGATTGAAGGAGTTCTCAAACCCTAAGTCTAAAAATTCTTAAATGGGAAAATTACAAAGAAGGAAATTCCAAAGATGGAAGAAAATAAAATAATAAAAGGAAATCCTAAATCTAAGGGATTATAAAATCTGGAAATAAATCCCTTGCTTTGACTAGAGGATCGTGGGGAATAATGGCAGAATCCACTGGATTTATTAGATTTCCCTTTCCAAAATTTCCCTTTTCTGTTGCTGGCCTGCGAGCAATGAGCAGCGAGGCCTAGACGCTCGAAATCCTCCAAAATCTAGCAAATAATGCATCTTTTTGGAATTTCCTCTCCAAAAGCCAAGATCTGCAAATAGTAATGAAACAAGGGTAAATTAGTAGCATCAAGATCAAAAAAGGGCTAGGAAAGGAAGGAAAAATATGCATAAAATGCATTATGTCAAACACTTAAATAAAATAATGTAAAAATGGTAAGATTGTATTTTTCTCTCTCACAATTAGGATTAGTACCAAACAATGCAGAACAATACTAGAGTCTCTCACAAATTTTAGTATCTTATTTATTATATATATTTAAATTTATATTTTGAGATCGATTATGTTTTCTCAACCTCCCTCATTTCTAGTCTCCATGCCCACAACCATTGTCGTCGCCTCTTCTCCAAGCATCGACGTTGCATGCTTAATGTAATAGTCCCAATTAATTTGCGCGATGGTAATTTATTTGAACAATATTTAAGGCTTAAATAAGGTTGTATCAAGATGGTTTTGACTGAATTGACAAACCCCTACATCAATCAATGAAGAAAATTAATCTATTAAATCGTTCATTTGAGTTTCGTGAAAATTTTGACTTCAGCATGTTTCTCCAAAACAAGCTATTGAACAAATTGTCTACACGAATTCAGATTGGAAAAACCCAAAAATAAGCCTATTACAACACATGTTGACATCTCTTGATTATTTTAGAATAATTTTACCAAAAACTAATGGATTCCCAAAATACAATGATCGGTTGTCGAAGTTGTAAGTAATAATTGCAACTTATCACTAGCTATAACAAAATTACAGACAATGGTAAGAGGTTCAGTCCACAAAGAATGGGCAACACTAAAAGTAGACAAAGACCAGATACAATCAAAATAATAAAATAAACAAAATAGGTTGAGTTTGAGAGTTAAAACTAATAAAATTAATTGCAGAATAAAGAAGAAAACAAATATGAGAAAGCTTTCTTGCAAAGACGAATATTGAGTTATGATTCCAATTCAACCGATCATAAATTCAACAATATTTAATTCCATATTCGTAGATTAGCTATAGGAGTCAGGTACACTTAGACTCACTGGTTTCCTTCTTAAGAGAAGCAACTCTAAGGTACGCTTATAGAGAGGCCATGAGTGTCTAATAACCCTAAGTTACGCTTATAAGGATTTAGCTAAACAACCCATGAAGTGGAGGAAAGACCAACATTGACAAGACACAAAGTACACTCGAAACCTTTAACCCAAATTATTTATTTATCTAACCTAAGAGAACAACAATATGATGACTTCGTATTAGTTGTCTACTATATCTTTCACTCTTGCAATTCCGGACAAAACCTTTAGAACGACATTAACGGCTTGGGCAAACCATTAGTTGATCAAACCATAAAACAAACACAAGCAATATATTATTCAAACGATAAATAAATAAATACAAGCACTGAAATATATTAAAAAATGACTGGATCTCATGATTTAATGAATAAAAAATCTTTAATTGTCTTTACTAAGAAAATAAAATTAGTTCCAAAAAAAACATAAACGAAATAAAAATAAATATAAACATATAGTTATGAGTTATTAAGAAGAAGAAGAGAAGAGAAAATAAAGCTAAGAACCTTAGAGCCTCATTTTCAGAGCTTGTCAAAGTTTAGATATATATAGTTTTATTCTTATTCTAATTAGGAAAGGACTCCTCTTGGCATAGCTTTCCTTTCTGGACACGAAAATGACTACTCTATGTCGCACCCCCTTTTTCGTTGAAAACGAGTTTAAGGTTCGGGACGGATGCTAAGCATAAATGGATGCTTCGCATAATACAATGAAGTCGTCACCCTAATTTTCTAAGGTTTAGGGAACCTAATGTCATGGCATAAAATAAAAAAACTAAGGCACATTGCAGTCTAAACCAAAGAACGAAGGTTCGAGGTCGTATTATGGACTTGGGAATGTGTTAGGCACCCAAGTCACATCCTTAAAAGGTTACCGGTAAAAAGGTGTTTGAATACAGTTTTGATATACAAAGATTTGATTAAATGATCGAAGCATGTCAACCAATTCTTCCCACGAACTCAAGTCACTTTCCAATCATTTACATAGGCCAATGATTGAATCATGTCAACAGAGTCCGCTTGCCGACTTGGGACACTTTCCGATTATTTAAACATTTTTGACGTGATTTGGCCCTCAAATGTGACGTTACATCTTAGCATTTTCGTAGGGACATGTTATTTCCGATCGGGACACGAAGGACGGGGTTACCATTTGTTCGTTATGCTAGAGCGGACGTTTCCCCCTTTATATCATTGGGCCATGCATGATTAATTAATTAATTACTACGTGATCCTAACATGGATAAATACTAGCACCATGTTAATTTAATGAATGCAAATAACCGTGTGGGATCGAAGCCACCATGCTCAAGTATCAATATATAGCAATTAATTTCATGGCATATAAACAAAGCAAGTGATTTAAACATGTAAGCATGTGGATGGATTTTATCATGCATATAATTATAAGTTTTTTTAGCATTTTTAGATAACATACATGAAAATAATATTTGCAAAAGACATTAAATAAATAAAAGAGACTTAGAAGAAAGACGTACTTGCGTTGCGTGATCTTGATCTTCCTTGCAAAATGAGAGTGTTAGCAACATTTTCGAAAATAAATAAATAAGAAAAGCACATGCAAACATTCACTTAATTTGACAAATAAATATTTGAATAAACGTGATGAACAAATAAGCAATTTATTTCATGCCAAACAAATAAATAATTAATTAGACATAGGAAACAAGTAAATAATTAATTAGACATGGCTAATGAGTAATCAATTAATTCATTTATTTCATATGAGCAATTTATAACAATTTAAGCGTGGCATGACTAATAATTAATTTATTTATAACATGCAAGCATATTTAAAATTTCACAATAATTTAAACATGGCATGAAGAAATCATTTGGATCATGTAAGCATTTAATTAAATAAAGCATAGCATAAATAAATTATTTAAATCACGCAAGCATTTAATTAAATAAAACATGACATAAACAAATTATTTGAATCATGCATACAAGCATACAAATTATTCATGGCATATTAGTATGAAAGTTGTTCATGGCATATACGAAACAAATTATATATGGCATATACTAAAATTATACGTGGCGTACGAAAATCATACATGGCATACGAAATAAATTATACATGGCATACGAGAATTATACATGGCATATAGGAAAATTATACATGGCGTACGAAAATTATACCTGGCATACGAGAATTATACATGGCATATACGAAAATTATACATGGCGTACGAAATAAATTATACATGGCATACGAAAATTATACATGGCATATACGAAAATTATACATGGCATATACGAAAAATAAGTGGGCCCCACAAGGGATTTTTGGACATTAAAAAATGGGTTTGGCAAATTTTAATTTATAACAAGTGCGCAACTTAATTAAGTAAAATATGGCATTGTTAATAGACAAATTATTTAAAACATGTAAGCAATTTATTAAATAAAATATGGCATTGAAAGCATACGAACATATGAACAATTTATGCGATATCAATACTTAAAATAAATAAACAATTTATACGCATGCAAAAATTACGAGAAATTAAACGCGAAAGTTTTACAAAAAATTAACCATACGCATACGAATTTCAAATGGGCCCGGCTGATACGGCTCAAGTACCCCATGAGCCTTGGCGTTGCCTCGAATGGAGCCGGATCTTGTCTCGTTCACGGTTGGGGTTGGATGATTCGGATAGATCGTGGGTTTGCGCGGATGAAAGTGACAAGGAGTTGCAGCGGAAGATTTATGGAGGAAACATGAAGGAAATGAAGGATTTGATGAAGGAAAAAGGAAAGGGGTCTTATATATTTATAATGGGTTTTCACACATAGATGTTTGGAGGAAACCCTCTTGGCAACGAAGGCCAAGCAACCTTCCTATTACAAACAACTAACGATTACCTCTCCAAGGTTGGCTTGATCATCAATGGACGATGATGAGCAAGCGGCGGCCTTGAAGGAGAGAAGCTACGACTCTAAGAACCCTAGAGTAGCTAATGGCTTAAGGCTTTTGGGGATTTAACTCACAAAACAAAAGCAACTATAAATGAAGGCTAAGTCCTTCTATTTATAGGGAAAGTATTTATAAGGGATAAGACCCAAACACCCTTGGACAAAGGGCCACGTCATTCATGAGACACGCGAGCTCTCTTGAGTATTTGACGCGTCTTTTGTACGGCCGAGTGACAAGTTACTCGCGTGGGCGCGTTGCTTGGCTCGTATGCGACCGAGTGGCCTGGTGCGAGCGTGGCTGTGCGAGTTGGTGCGGACGTGGTTGAGTGATGCTGCGATGCCGCGGCTAAGTGCTGGGGTTGGGTGCGATGCTTTGCCGAAGCCTTGGTTATGGGCTTTGGCGAGGTCTTTGCTCTAGACGCGTGCGAGACCTTTGCGATAGGTGTGGGCTCGGACTCGGACGTAGGGTTGCGAGTCGAGTTGCTGATGTGGCTTTTAGGCTCGGACTCGAACTCGGGCGTGAGGCTGCGAGTCAAGTCGTTGGTATGGACGCACACGCTCCATTGGGCCTTGAACTTCATGCGGCCTTCTTCGGCCCTAACTGCTCGGATGAGTAGGCTGAACATGTCTCGGCCCTTCAAGGCATGACTACACGTGGCTTTGGATGGGCCTTGGGTTATATCACCGGCCCACTTCCTTGGTCAAAACAGTGGCTGGGCTTGAGATTAAATCAAGCCCAACAATTAATTACACGGCATGGGCTTGGGATTAAATCAAGCCCATCACCTTTGCCTTTCTTTTTCCCGCCATCACCTTTCTTCCCCCTTTCTTTCTTCTTCTTCAAACCAGCCACCATGGCCAAAGACCAAGGTAGAATAAACTCAACGAAACTCAAGCAAATCAGTACCGATAATTTGTGCAATATAACCGTAGCCCAAACCACCCAAAACAGCAAGAAAAATTACGACAATAATAGGCAAATTTTGGACAAGAAAAACAAATTAATTAACATGCATATATTGCTATTAATTAGCTAGAGCATCATGCAATTAAATTGAAGTAAGGGAAGCATAAATAACATGAAAACTAAGCATGTGAGGCAAGTTATAGCAATTTATTTCCACACTACATGTAAAAATGAAAATTAAAGAGAGTTTAGAGAGAGAGAGCTTACCTCTCCGGGAGAGCAATTCGCCAAGAAGGATGAGCAAGAAATGGTGATTAAGAGGAGATTTTGGTGCCCTTGATTTGTTGCTTGAAGGTTGCTATTTATAGAGGAGACAAAATATTTGGAGTCGGTTTGCATGTGTGGCTGCAAACCGATGGGAAGAAATGATGATGATGCCTAGCCGGAATAGTGAGCTAGGGGAAGGAAGCTTGTGGCCAAGTGATGAGGAAGTTTGATTGTGTGGCTAGGTGGTGAGAAAGGTAAGCTGGAACCGAGCTGGAGGATAGGATTGAATTAAATGGCATTAATGTGGTATTTATCCTATTTTTGCGCACGAACGAGATATTTTTGGCACGAGCAAAATCGCTCGAAAACGAAATAAATCCGAGCCGAGGGTACAATTATGTGTAGAAAAATAAGGCAAGAAAACTAATATACAGTGAAGAAATGTGAAAGTTGATTTAACGTATTTATTTTCTCTTTCGGAAGTGTCAAAATGTTCGCGCGCAAAATAAATATCCTTACGACAAAAATTGAACGAAACTAAACACGGTGGCGTGAAAGAGAAAATTAGCACGTAATTATCAAACAAAGAAATAGTACGTTCGACCCTCGGTCCCGGGAAACTTACTCGGGATCGAAAGAAGTTCGCGTAAAGACAGTTAAAAATACGAGAAACTAAAAAGACACGAAATGACATGGAATTTTAAACAAACTAACCTAGGACCAAGAATCGATGGGAATCTGACCTAGACGAGCTATTAAATGCGGTAAACATAAAAATACGTAAACGTGTTGACGAAAACCGAAAAATACGGTTTTAGTCGAAAATACGAGAAAAATACGAAAAATTTAAAAGACATGAAATGACGTGAAATATTAAAACAAATAGTCCTTGACCAAAAATCGATTGAAATTTGACGTAAACGGGTTATTAATACGACATGTAATAAACGAAAAAAGTTGTGACGTAAGTCAAAATTCGGGTAGCAACAGTTGCCCCCTCTTTACTGTCTGATCAAAAATACAGTGTAACTGGAATTTTTGATTAGCAATAAAGACGGTTGCCCCAGTTTTTTACCACGTTTTGAATTACACCATAACTGGTTGGGGTGAGAGATTATGCATGAATTGGAGGATAGTCACTTAAGTAATAATTATGCAGAAATGTAGAATTATGTGAAGACATGGTTTGCTCAAGGAGGAATATTTAGGTATGATTTGATTTCAAAGACAGGAATTGAAAGATATAGTCACTCAAGGAGGAGTAGTAATTAGACATGAATTTAAATGACGTGAATTGAAAAATATTGTCGCTCAAGGAGGAGTAGTAATTAGACATGCATTTAAAGATAGAATTTTTGTAAATGAGAGTTGGGGCGCACCTTTGGTTCAAAGAAACGTACCTTTGGTCGGATATTGAGGGAAGCGTTACAAAAAGTGAGGAAGATAGCGAATGGTTGGAAGTCGTTGCATTGTCAAGTGGTTGGAAGCCGCTGCGTTTATTGAGTGATTGAAAGCCACTGCGTTTGTCGAGTGGTTGAAAGCCGCTGCGTTGTCGAGTGGTTGAAAGCCGCTGCGTCATCGAGTGGTTGAAAGCCGTTGCCTGGTCGAGTGGTTGAAAGTCGCTGCGTGGTCGAGTGGTTGAAAGCCAATGCGTTGTCGAGTGGTTGAAAGCCGCTGCATTGTCGAGTGGTTGAAACCCAATGTATTGTCGAGTGGTTGAAAGTCGCTGCGTTGTCGAGTGGTTGAAAGCCAATGTGTTGTCGAGTGGTTGAAAGCCAATGTGTTGTCGAGTGGTTGAAAGCCGCTACGTTGTCGAGTGGTTGAAAGCCAATACGTTGTCGAGTGGTTGAAAGCCGCTGCGTTGTCGAGTGGTTGAAAGTCGCTGCGTTGTCGAGTGGTTGAAAGCCGCTGCGTTGTCGAGTGGTTGAAAGCCAATGCGTTGTCGAGTGGTTGAAAGCCAGTGCGTTGTCGAGTGGTTGAAAGTCGCTGCGTTGTCGAATGGTTGAAAGCCAATGCGTTGTCGAGTGGTTGAAAGCCGCTGCGTTGTCGAGTGGTTGAAAGCCAATGCGTTGTCGAGTGGTTGAAAGTCCCTGCATTTGTTGAGGTGACCGTGAGGGAGCATGATCCGCCGCACGAAATTAATTAGGGAGTGGTAGCGTACTCCATTCGATGTTTGATTGGATTTTGATGAAAATCCAAGATGAGGGCTTTACAATGATTTCTTCATTGACGACCCAAGGTTGGCATGATTCCATCAAAGTGTATCTGTATCCTGCAAATAGGAAGGGAGCAAACACGAAGCAGCAACAGATGGAAACAAAGAGAGCAAATGATAATGTGAGAAACATCAAATATTCCTACATTTAACTCATGGCTTGCCCCCAAGTTTTTTTTTTTTTAATTTTATTTTGGAATGAAAATGATTTCTTTGTTTAAGAAAATCAATTCAAGCGTTTTCTTATGAAAAAATGTTCGTTCAGTTTTCGTTTATATAAACATGGTTGATACAAGTCTAGATAACATCTACGTCTTGTTCAGGAAATAACGACCTCGAGAACAAGACTTTCCCACGACATGCAGCTGTAAGCAATCCTCACCAGATATTAGTGTTTGCACTCACGCTCAGAAAATAATGCTATGTGTTTACACTCATAAAAATGAAATAAACATAGCACAAAAATTAAATTTGCAATGTCAATCCGAGTGAATAGAATTCAAATGAAGATGCACATGCATGGGTCTGCTAATAATCGATAGGACTTTGTGAGGGAGAAAAAAGGAGGAATTTGTAGAAGAAAGTGTTGTGTGCTTTTTTTTTTTTTTTTTTTTGCGGAAGGTTTTGACGAGTTTGTGCTCGACCGCTGTTCGTCATGAAAACAAATTGTGGTGAACGATGCTCGACGATTTGATTGTGGCGAAGAGCAAAGTACATGAGTTTTTCTTCTTTTGTTGGGACGTTCTTCTTCATGGTCATCCTTGATAGACTTTTTTTTCACTTGCTTCTGTTTTTATTGGTTTGGTGGTTCTTGGGACGTTTTTTTCTTTGTATTTTTTTCCTTCTCTTTTTCCTTTTTCATTTCTTTTTTCCTTTTTTTTTTCTTTTCTTCTCTTTTTTTTTTCTTTTCTTCTTTTTTTTTCTCTCTTTTTCTTTTTTTTTTCTTTTCCTTCTTCTTTTTTTTCTTTTTTCTTTTATTCCTTTTTTCCTTTTTTCTTTGTAGGTACTAATCGCAAGTGAAGCAAGTGCAATTTTTTGTTTGGTCTATCCTTCTCTCTGTCTTTGGTAGAAGCCTCTACGTATTGATTTATTTTGGCCTTCTTTCGACGTTGGTTTGTCGACGATCCTCTAAGGGTTCCCTTGTCATTCCCTTGCTTGACGTGTAACTCCAACTTAGCGGTCCCAGTCGAGCACTCAACTCACTTGGTCAAAAGGCGTTTGGGTGTTTGATAGAGTTGTACAATGGTGTACAAAATATGTGTTTTGAGGGAAAAAGGGTTATAAAAATGAAAATGTGGAAGAAGAGCAAAGCAAAGTCCATGTCATCTTACCGTTATCCCATGTCTGATTGTTCATGTATCCTGGATATTATACAAATCTAACTAGCACATAGTTTAGCATTTACACTCATGAAAGAAACAAGGCGTGAAGGCCCGAAATACTCACAGGGATATGTTTTGTGACTGCTTACATCTAAACATGTCATGGATATAAGAGTTAACAGACAAAATCTCGTATGTTCATACAATTTCTAATGAATGCAAAATGATGAATGCTTTGATTTAAAAGGTTCAAAAAATGTGGGAATTTTTTTTAGCCCAAGTAGTACATGTACTAAGAGATTTTTTTTTTTAGAAAACTAAACGTTACACGCGCATATTTGTAACAACGCAAATCATAGAAATTTCTAAAATTATGGACAATGTAAATTGCGGAAATGTAAATTGCGAAAACATAAATTGCGGAAACATAAATTGCGGAAAGGGAAATTGCAAAAGGTAAAGGACAGCTTACCTGAAAAATGAGTTTTGACATTTTTTGACCCCTTCTTTTGGTCATCGTTTCACTTGCTTGCCCCCAAGTTTACAAGTCTCATTGCACCTGCAATGTAAAATTGCGGATATGTAAATTGTGAAAACATAATTTGCGGAAGAGGAAATTGTAAAAACGTAAAGGACAACTTCCTTGAAAAATGAGCTTGGACATTTTTCAACGCCTTCCTTTGGTTGTCACTTCATCCGCTTGCACGAAGTTTACAAGTCTCGTTGCACCTGAAATGTAAAATTGCGAAGATGTAAATTGTGAAAACATAATTTGCGGAAGAGGAAATTGTAAAAACGTAAAGGACAACTTCCTTGAAAAATGAGCTTGGACATTTTTCAACGCCTTCCTTTGGTTGTCACTTCATCCGCTTGCCCCCAAGTTTACAAGTCTCGTTGCACGCGTGGGTTATTTCCCACGAAGCACCCTTGTTTAAAGTCATAGGATCGACTATGGTGAAGCTTCTTTTCGCGTATGTGATCAAGATTGACGGAAGTAGGGGTGCGAACCGCTTCGCCCAAGTTTAGTCATCGACATTTCTGATGGTTTCATCATAGCATCTTGAAGAATAGCCATTAAGTTCTTGAGTAGTGTTCTGAATGAGAATGACATCTTCATCACCCTTGCTCGTGCGTATGAAAAAAATGTTGGAATATGCGTGAACGCATACACCTATCTTTGTACCTATAAAACTTAGCATTGGGTTAATAGGGTTAGTCAAAACGTGGTTCTTATGATCCTAACTACTCCTCGGTGCGGCCGATACCACACTTCCCTTAAAAGATTTGCTACGTAAGTTTTTTTTCAAAAGGTTCTCATCATTCATTTCATTTTTATTTTGGTTGTTTTTTTTATTTTTTATCTTTTAACCGAAGGGGAACGCAATTTCCTATAAAAGACAACAAGACATGAATATATATTTTTTGTTTGTTGTGTTTTTTTTTTCTTTTTAACCGAAGGGGAACGCAAGTTCCTATAAAAGACAACAAGACATGCATTTATATTTACAAGTGGACATCAAGAAGCGTGATGGCGGTCCAATTACTCAGAGGGCCCCCTAGACTTCTTCACTAAACGGTCGAGCCCTATATCATCCTTCCGCTACCCAGAGCATGATTTGGAATAGGGTTGATGGTGGTGTTAGGCCCTCGGGCTAACCCTTCAAAAGATATTTGGTCGCTCCTAAGCAAATGGCCAATCTTTGCTTTAAAGGCACGACAATTATCTACTGTGTGGCCCTGAACTCCGGCATGGTACTCACATCTAGCGTTGGGATCATACCACTTTGGGTAGGGAGGTCGTTGAGGTTGGGTTGGGATTGGTGTAATCTGCCCGGCCGTCAAAAGATGCTTGTAGATTTCTCCCAAAGGAACGGGAAGGGGCGGCAGCAGCTCCTGATTCCAGCGGTCGCTTTGGTTATTCTGGTTGTTCTTATTTTTTGGTGGGTTATAGGGTGCGGGTTGTAGTATTTGTGGTGGAGGTGACGGGAAAGGTTGATCGTAACTATGTTGGGGAGAAACCAAACTAACATCCTTCCCCGTGGGAGGTGCTTTCTTGGGTGCTGCTTCGGGCGCGAAAACTGTGATCTTTCCGGACTTAATTCCTTGCTCGACTCTTTCCGTGATTAAGACCATGTCGGAGAAGTTGTTCGATAGGTTGGAGATGAGGTAAGTGTAATAAGGGACTTTGAAGGTGTTTACAAAGATGGCTATGAGCTCTTTGTCGTTTAAAGGTGGAGAAATTCTAGCCGCTAGCTCCCTCCATCTTTGGGCGTATGCTTTTACTGATTCGTCCATTTTCTTCTCTAGGTTTTGGAGGTCGGAGCGGTCCGGTGCTACCTCCATGTTGAATTTATATTGTTTGAAGAAAGCATCCGATAGATCCCTCCAAGTCTTGATCTTGGCTCTGTCTAAGCCCATGTACCAAGCTAATGCATGCTTGGCTAAGCTTTCCCTGAACAGATGGATCAACAGAGGTTCATTATGTATCATATCTGCCATTTTGTTACAATAGGCTTTGAGGTGAGTTCTTGGGCACTCGACCCCAGTGTACTTCTCAAAATCTGGAATCTTGTATTTCGGAGGCATTACGATTCCTGGGACCATGCACATGTCGGCGGGACCCATGGGGTCAAAGGGGTCGGTTCCTTCAATGGTTCTGAGCCTTTCTTCTAGCAGGCTCAATCTATCGATGTTTGGTTTCTCCGTAATGACGGCGCTTGAACCAATGGGTGGCAGTGGTTCCATCGCGAATGGTGGTTGCGTCGGATGGACAAAAGGAGGCCAAACTCTCGAAGGATCGGGAATTGTGGCTTGAGTAGAGTGGCTTTGAGGTGGACGGAGATCCTGGGATTCCTGATGAATCTGATTTTTACCAGAGCTCAAAGTGGGATTAACCAAAGAATGTTGTAGGGTTAGAGCAGCTTCTCCACCTATGTTAACTACAGGATTTGTGGTGATGGGTACCGTGAAAGGACTTGCCCATTTCCAATGGCCCCCAGGAACTGAAAATGATTGGGATCCTGATGATTCAGCAATGGTGGATAAGGAAGATCTCATCTTTTGACTTGGATCAAAACCAGGTGGGGATTCAGAGGTTGCTTCATCTCGCTCTTTTTCGGCTTGAGCGGCCCTTTCTGTAGTAACCCTAACCTGCTCTTCCAATTCTTTAATCCTGGCGGCCGAACTCTCTCCTGTCTTAGCTTGTTCGGCCATCTTTCTTGCTTGTAGTCTAGTTACGGGGCGGCTAGGTGAAGCGATTCGCTTGCGAGGAGCTATTGTCAATCTGAAAAAAACAAGAGAAAAAAACATAGTGGTAAGTATAAGTGCTTACATATGTGTGACGTGCAATCCCGAGGCCTCCACGCTGCT
The DNA here is from genome assembly GCA_963691705.1 of Viola odorata. Lineage (NCBI taxonomy): Eukaryota > Viridiplantae > Streptophyta > Magnoliopsida > Malpighiales > Violaceae > Viola > Viola odorata. The sequence goes on from OY829538.1 coordinate 44,286,877, forward strand.
TGTTCACTCTTCCGGCCACACTTTCACTCGACACTTTTAGGGTGACTTGGAGTGACGACACGTCTTGAATCGGCTTTCTTGGTGAAGATACGAAGGAAGCTTTTATTCATTCCAACGACGTAACATGATCTTGGATGCTACCCATGAAACCCTTGAGGCAAACCGGCGTAAGTAGCTAAAATCATCATGCTCGGAAAATCTCTAAATTGTTTGCGAGAGATGCGTCGCCCATAAAAATTTTATTTTTGGCATGAGCATATTTCAATCCGTTATTAATATCTTTCATGTTTTGGCCGAGCTGAAATTCTGAATTCATCGTATCCATATTGGCCCAGGTAGAAGATTGTGCGGCTGAGACTGAGAAAACCATCCTCTTTGCATCCAAATTATTTTCGAGCGACGTGCTAATCGTAAAAATCCCATTTTTGGTATGGGAAATCTTCAAGGTGTTATGAACATCTTTCGTGTTTTGGCCAAGTGGAAATTCCTAGCCGATCGTGTTGATATTGGCCAAAATAAAAGAACGCGCAGCCGAGACCGAGTAGAGCAGCCATCCTCATGCCTAAATTATTTGCGAGAGATGTGTAGCCCAGAATGCTCTGTAATTTGGTAAGGACACAATTTAATGTGTTGCGAACATCTTTCATGTTTTGGTCGAACAGAAATTATAAGCCTATCATGTTGATATCAGCCAAAACAAACGAGTGTGCAGCCGAAACTGCTTGGAGAAAATGAACTTGACAGGATTTGGAGCCGAAGCTAGCGACATGCCGCTAAGGGCCAGGCGGCATGCCGCTAGAGATGGCCTTTCATGGACCTTGCGTTTGGCTGAGGTGCACTACTCCAAAAATTCTAAAATTTGGAAGGGGAGACCTTCAATGTGTTACGAACATCTTTCATGTTTTGGCCAAATGAAAATTTGGAGCCAAACGCCTTCATATTGGCCAGGACAAAAGATCGCGCGGCTTAGACCGAGAAGACTGTCCTCCTTACGTCAAAATTATTTGCGAGCAATGTGCTGCTCGTAAAAATCCCATTTTTGGCATGGGAAATCTTCAATGTTTTATGAACATCTTTTGTGTTTTGGCCAAAGGTGATGTGGTTCCTGATTCGGAAACCTTCCAATTGTTGGATCGTTGCTCAGCGACAAGGATTTGAATGTGGAAAACTAACTCGTCGGAAACTCCAACCCTCCTAAGTGCAATACTTAGGCAACCTGGAGGAAATCCTTCAAGGATCTTCAATAGAACTCTGACCCTCCTAGGTGCAATACCTACACAACCCAGACGAAACTAAGGAATGGAGTGATAGACTTCGTGCTTTACTTGCAACCGGATGTAGGACAAGGATCTTGGTGATCAAAAGAAGAAGACTCTTCTACTTTTTGTTTATCAAATAACGTCTAAGCAAATAACAATAGCAGTGGCATGCTCTTTATAGGGAAAGAGATGCGCAAAACCCTAATTAAGAAGTTCACTTGCGCTTAACTACTTAAAAGCGCTCCTAATTAACTAAAATAAAATCCACCTAGATAAATAAAGTCAAACAACTTAAAATAAAGTCAAGCCAATGATCTGGACGAGTTCAAGGTCGGTCGGAATGACCAAAGACTCGGATCGGATCTGTTGGCAGCCCGTTGGGCTTTATTCCTGCGCAGTTGAAGAAGAACAATGCGTTCTCTCAAATCCCTCCAGCTAATTGGATGAAAATTGGACAGGATACTCAAACCACATGTATCTAACAGCTGTCAAAAGATGGCTCGAAGAAATATTCGTCAATCGTCAAAAGGCTCGAAGGTGGCTTTCGCTGGCAGTTTGATACTTGGAGGTGGTGCGTTCTCTCTAACCCCTGGTGCGATTGGGCTGAAACTTGGCAAGGGCTCTCTTGGTGAATTATAAATAACTTCTATCTTGCCAGAATCTTTCTTACATCAAAGTTTGGGCTAGAGGTCCGACTTGGCCTAAGGTGCCCTCGGTGCGGGCTCGGGTGCGGTGCGTACGAACGAGACAAGGCGCGGCTGGGGCGCGCGCAGGATGGCTGACTCTAGTGAGGCTTCGGCCTTCAGCTCCGCATGGATCAGAGAGCTTAGCCTCGCTTGCAGGGTCCTCGCGTACGAGCGTGTGATGGCTCCTGCGGGCGGCAAGGGCACGGATGCGGTAGGTGCGACTAGGCTCCTACTCAGGCTCGTATCATCCCCTCCCTCTTCAGATGGATTCGTCCTTGAATCCAGATCAGCATCGGCTTCATCACCTGTTTCAAACAGACGCAAATCAGTAACATTAAAAGTACCATGTACCGAACCATACTCACTAGGTAGATCCAAACGATAGGCATTATCGTTGATCTTCTCGACCACTTGGAACGGTCCATCTCCTCGCGGGGAAAGTTTCCCACGTCTCTTTTTAGGGAAACACTCACGTCTTAGGTGTAACCACACCCAATCTCCAACCTGAAAAGAAACAATCTTTCGGCCCTCATTGCGCTTGCGCACAAGGCGTTCATTAGCCTTCTCAATATTCTGCTTGGCCTTAGCGTGCATTTGTTGGACAAGGTCCGCACGCTGCTGTCCATCTAAACTAGCTACATCACTCAAAGGTAGAGGTGTTAAATCAGGTGGAGTAATAGGATTAAAACCGTAAACAACCTCAAATGGAGAACAATTTGTTGTAGAGTGAACAGCTCGGTTATATGCAAATTCTACAAAGGGTAAGTGATCTGTCCACTTGGACGTGTGCTTTGTGACTAGTGTGCAAAGTAGTGACCCTAGCGTTCGGTTAACCACCTCGATTTGGCCGTCCGTCTGAGGATGACAAGATGTAGAATATAACAACTTAGTCCCTAAGCGACTCCACAAAATTCGCCAAAAATGGCTCAAGAATTTACCATCACGATCACTTACAATGCTAACCGGCATCCCATGGAGACGGACTACCTCCCTAAAATAAATCTTAGCAACTTTAGATGCGTCGTGTGTGCTTTTACATGGCAAAAAGTGTGCCATCTTTGAAAATCGGTCGACTACAACAAAGATGCTATCATGGTCGTCCCACGACTTAGGCAAGCCGACTACAAAGTCCATAGACACATCGGTCCACGGGTGGGATGGTACGGACAGTGGCATATAGGCTCCATGGTTAGACGCATACGATTTTGCCTTTTGGCAAACAAGACATCTAGCGACTACACGAATGATATCACGTTTCATTTTAGGCCAATAAAAATGCACTTTCAACAAGTCAAAAGTTTTAGTGACACCAAAATGACCCATGAGACCGCCACTATGCGACTCATGCACAAGTAAATCACGCAAGGAACAAATAGGAATACATATGCGTTTCTGCCTAAACAAATATCCATCATGCGTAAAATATTTCACATCAGCTTGGGCATCACAGGTTTTATAAATTTCACTAAAATCCGCATCCTCAGCATACATAGGAATTATCTGTGCAAACCCTAGGAATTTTACAGATAGTGAAGAGATCAAGGCATACCTGCGGGACAAGGCGTCGGCCACGATGTTGTCCTTTCCTTCCTTATACTTGATGTGGTATGGAAAAGCCTCTAAAAATTCCAACCACCCTGCATGCCTTCGGTTGAGCTTGCTCTGGCCCTTCAGGTACTTGAGGCTGAGGTGATCCGTATGTACCACGAATTCCCTCGGCATAAGATAGTGCTACCAAACCTCAAACGCACGCACCAAGGCGTACAACTCCTTGTCATACGCAGGGTAGCGCAACTGGGCATCCTTGAGCTTCTCGCTGAAGAAGGCAATGGCTCGCTTCTCTTGCATCAGTACGGCTCCTATCCCTATACCGCTCGCGTGGCACTCGAGCTCAAAGGGCTTGTCGAAGTTCGGCAAGGCAAGGACAGACGCGTTGGACAGTCGGTCCTTGAGCGCTTGGAAAGCAGCCTCCTGTGTCTCGGTCTACCTGAAAAGAACATTTTTCTTTGTTAGTTCATTAAATGGTGCGGCCAAAGAACTAAAATCACGAATGAACCGTCTGTAAAAGCTTGCTAATCCGTGGAAGGAACGGATGTCGCTTGCTGATTTTGGAGTTGGCCATTCGCGGATCGCTCGGATCTTCTCCTCATCAACCTTCACACCCTCTCGGCCTACAATAAAACCTAAGAAAGAAACCTGTTCTAAAGCAAAAGAACATTTCGAAGGTCTAGCAAATAATTTCTCTTGGCGCAAGGTTAGGAAAACTTCTCTTAATTGCGCAACATGTTCATCAACAGATTTAGAGTAGACTAAGATGTCATCAAAGTAAACAACTACGAATCTGCCTATGAAGTGCCTAAGAACATGATTCATTAGACGCATGAATGTGCTTGGCGCATTGGTTAAGCCAAACGGCATGACTAACCACTCGTATAGTCCATATTTAGTTTTAAATGCCGTTTTCCATTCATCACCCTCTAGCATCCTAATCTGATGGTACCCACTCATTAAGTCAATTTTAGAGAACATAATGCTACCACTAAGTTCGTCTAACATGTCATCTAAACGTGGGATGGGGTGGTGATATTTTACCGTAATTTTATTGACTGCGCGGCAGTCAACACACGTCCTCCAAGAGCCGTCCTTCTTCGGCATAAGGATGATAGGAACAACACACGATGAGAGGCTCTCTCTCACGTAGCCTTTGGACAGCAGCTCGCCCACTTGGAATTGCAACTCCTTGGTCTCTTTGGGGTTGCTGCGGTACGCCGGTCAGTTAGGTATTGACGAACCCGGCACAAAGTCTATGCGGTGCTCAATGCCGCGGATAGGGGGCAGTCCTGGCGGCATCTCCTCGGGAAGCACGTCCTCAAATTCCTTCAAAAGATCTTTAAAACAAGGAAGCAAGGAATCCGTGGGGTTAGGGTTAGAGGCGTTCAAGGAGAACGACCTAAAACGGACAAGAATGAGAGGAAAAAATGAGTCCGAGGACTTTTGAACCGTCAATGCTTGTCTCACATGCCTCACTTTTGCGAATATGTTTAATTTTAACGTGTGCTCTCTATTTTCACACGGGCTGTTTTTATTCCCCTTTTTCCTATTCGCAACTCTCTTTTCACTTTTATTTTTCTCTAACCCGAGCTCATTCTTTTCTCGGGGGCTGTTTTCACTCTCAATTCTTTTCTCTCCCCATGGCCGAGATAATTCAAACTCGGCACTAGATTTTTCAAGCCACAGCTGGTCCTCCAAGACCTCCTTCATGTTTAGTGGCGCTAGGGTGTATTTGACACCATCTTTCTCCAATCGGTACTTGTTGTTTCGCCCTTCATGGTTGGTGTTTCAATCGAATTGCCAAGGCCTTCCTAACAACAAGTGGCTGGCGTACATAGGCACTACATCAAATAGGATCTCGTCCTTATATCTCCCTATGGCAAACGAGATCAGCACTTGCTTGGTAACCTTCAAAGTGTTGCCGTCATTCATCTAAGACAAGGTGTACGGTTTTGGATGTTTAACAACGGATAAACCAAGCCTGTGAACCAAAAGTGTGCTCGCACAGTTAGCACAACTGCCATTATCAATAATCACTGAACATTCCTTGGTTGCTATGATGCAACAAGTGTGAAAAAGGTTGTCGGGCTGCTCCTCATCGCAAACTTCTGTTTTTGGCGCGGCACTCAAGTTGCGCCGAATAACACAATTAGTCGATATGGGCATTCGCTCTTCTCCGTCACTCTCTTCTTCGGCCTCACTCTCCTCTTTGGCCTCCTCTTCTTCCACTTCTCTGTCCTCTTCGGAATCTAGGTCACCATTGCCCCGAAGGACTATCACTCGCCGATTCGGACATTCCCTTTGCATATGGCCACGGCCATTGCACTTAAAACAAACAATCTCCCGCGATGGTTGGCGGTCAGTGGTTTGAGGTTTTTGGGCAGTATGTTTTGGGATAAAAGGTGTGGTGTTTTGGTGAAATTGGTGGGTTTGTTCCGAGGCTTCTTCCAAGGTGTGGGCTTCAGGTTTAGGGCAGTAGTTGGGGTGGTGTTTGGGCTGCGGAACCTCTTCTGTTTCTCCACCATAATAGCAAGGTGAAGGAGGTCTTCTATGGTTTGGTATTGCATGACCTCAACGGCATTAGCAATCTATCGGTTCAATTCACTCAAGAATCGTGCCATGGTGGCCTCTTCGGTCTCTACCGGTTGCAATCGTGTCATGGCCATCTCCATCTCGTTGTAATACTATTAACACTCTTCGCTCCTTGGTTAAAGGTCTGTAATTTTGCATGGAGACTTCGGTGGAAATATCGGGGAACAAATCGTTCCTTCATGACCCTAATCATCTCATCCCAAGTGTCAATCGGACTTGCGCCTACTCTTTGCCTAGTGATGTGCAGCTGATCCCACCAATGGGCAGCATACCCAAAGAACTCTACAGAGGCAATTCTAACCTTCTTCTCCTCTGAATAATTATGGCACAAGAAAATGGCCCTCATCTTGCGTTCCCAAGTAAAGAACGCTTCAGGATCTTCTGTCCCTTCGAATGCGGGAACTTTAAGTTTAATTCCCATTAGGCGCTCCTCGCCTCCGCCCTCTATTCTAGGTTGTCTCGGTGGAGGTCTCCTCGGTCTAGGTCTTTCCTCCTCCTCCTCATACTCATGCTCCTCCTCGTACCCATCAAGATTGGGTCCGGGATCATCCTCCTCATGGTCCTCCTCTCGGCGAGGTACATTCCTAGTCACCTTCCTATCGCTTCGGCCATTAGGGTTAAATCCATCTCCGGATGGTGGCATGCCATAGGCGTGGGGTGAACTCTTAGGGTTTAGGACTTGGTGATACTGAGGGGGGTCTGTTTTGCAGCGTTGGCAGCCGCTTCCTTCTCGAGGCATTCCCTCTGCCATGCCTCCAAGCTCTCAAACTTTTCGGTTAACCTGTGCATCATGGTTAGTATTTTAGCTTGCGCTTGTGACTCCGTGCTCTTAGGCGAACTATCTGCCATCTGAAATCACAATAACAACAAGGAACAAGCGTAAAATTGTCCTATCTAAATCACTCCCTCACGTGTTTAAACCTCGTGTTTAATCACTCTAATGCGCTCACAAATCACTCAACGAAAAATCCTTCTTCAATCAATCCAAGATCCGTAGACTCCAAGAATGTCAAAAGAAAAGCTTCCAATGAAAACGCAAAGACAACTCAAGCGTAGAAGGAAAAATAGATGTGATATAATTGCGGATTACTTTGCAAACTAATCAAACAATTATACACAGAATAGACAGGTCATGTATCACAAGAGTTCAAAGAAAGACAAGGTATATGAACTAGTTCGGATTTGTTTTAGAACTAGCTTACTAAGCGTCCGATTTGTTTCTTTGATAACTTTTGATTTACAACTCTGTTTTCTATGATTCTTGTTGCATTGGAACACTCTTTTCTTGCTGATTTTGATTCTGTATAGATCACAAGGTTCCTGATTTTTCAATGCACTGAAAATTTTGAATTTCACTTCTGTTCTGTTTTTGTGCGAATTTGTGTTCTTTCTTTTGTTTTTTTTTTTTTTTTTTTTGTAAATAGAAATTGCAAATACTTGAAACAAAATAAACTGACACTTTGTGGATCTTTCTTTTCTGTTTTATGACTCAAAGAAGATAGCAAATCAAAGGGCTTGATTTGTTACCTAAACAAGACGCAACTAGTTACTAGTTTCGACTCCTAACACAAACGGGGAAACAAAACAAGATTGGTATAGATTCGGCTAAGGAAATCAAGGAAACCAATCTCAACAAATGAAAATAATACAAAAAAAAAGGATAGATACCTATACGGTGAGCAGCCTTTGCTCCGCTACCAGCTGATGTGGTTCCTGATTCAGAAACCTTCCAATTGTTGGATCGTTGCTCAGCGACAAGGATTTGAATGCGGAAAACTAACTCGCCGGAAACTCCAACCCTCCTAAGTGCAATACTTAGGCAACCTGGACGAAATCCTTCAAGGATCTTCAATAGAACTCTGACCCTCCTAGGTGCAATACCTACACAACCTAGACGAAACTAAGGAATGGAGTAATAGACTTCGTGCTTTACTTGCAACCAGATGCGGCTTATCAAACCGGATGTAGGACAAGGATCTTGGTGATCAAAAGAATAAGACTCTTCTGGTTTTGTTTATCAAATAACGTCTAAGCAAATAACAATAGCAGCGGCATGCTCTTTATAGGGAAAGAGATGCGTAAAACCCTAATTAGGAAGTTCACTTGCGCTTAACTACTTAAAAGCGCTCCTAATTAACTAAAATAAAATCCACCTAGATAAATAAAGTCAAACAACTTAAAATAAAGTCAAGCCAATGATCTGGATGAGTTCAAGGTCGGTCGGAATGACCAAAGACTCGGATCGGATCTGTTGGTAGCCCGTTGGGCTTTATTCTTGCGCAGTCGAAGAAGAACAAGGAGTTCTCTCAAATTCCTTGGGCTAATTGGATGAAAATTGGACAGGATACTCACAAGACAAGTATCTAACAGCTGTCAGAAGATGGCTCGAAGAAATATTCGTCGATCGTCAAAAGGCTCGAAGGTGGCTTTCGCTGGCAGTTTGATACTTGGAGGTGGTGCGTTCTCTCTAACCCCTGGTGCGATTGGGCTGAAACTTGGCAAGGGCTCTCTTGGTGAATTATAAATAACTTCTATCTTGCCAGAATCTTTCTTACATCAAAGTTTGGGCTAGAGGTCCGACTTGACCCAAGGTGGCCTCGGTGCGGTGCGTACGAACGAGACAAGGCGCGGCTGGGCGCGCGCAGGATGGCTGACTCTAGTGAGGCTTCAGCCTTCAGCTCCGCATGGATCAGAGAGCTTAGCCTCGCTTGCAGGGTCCTCGTGTGCGAGCATGTGATGGCTCCTGCGGGCGGCAAGGGCACGGATGCGGTAGGTGCGACTGGGCTCCTACTCAGGCTCATATCAAAAGGGAGGTTCCGAGTCCATCGTATTGATAATAGCCAAAACAAAAGAACGCGCAGCTGGGGCCGAGTAGAGTAGATATCCTTGAGTTTAGAATTTTTTTCAAGAGATAGGCTGCTCAGAACTTTGTGAAATTTGGCATGGGTGAACTTCAACATGTTGGGAACATCTTTCATGTTTTGGCCGAGTGGAAATTCTGAGTAAATCCCGTTGATATCGGCCAAAATAAAAGATCGCACAGCTGAGTGGATGATTTTGGAGGCCAAAAAAAATGATTTTGATGGGATTTGGAGCGAAGCTAGCGACATGCCGCTAGGGTCAAGCGGCATGCCGCCAGAGACAGGTTTGGGAGCCGATTGTGGCCTCCTTGGATGGAGCTACGCTACTCCAAAAATTCTGAGATTTGGTATGGAAGAACTTCAACATGTTGGGAACATCTTTCATGTTTTGGCGAAGTGGAAATTCTGAGTAAATCACGTTGATATTGGCCAAAACAAAAGATCGCGCAGCTGAGACCGAGGAGCATCTGCCCCTGCGTTCTAAATTTTTTTTGTGAGAGATTTGCTGTTCCGAAAATTCTGAAATTTGGTGGGGGTGGATTCCTATGTGTGATGAACATCTTTCGTGTTTTGGTTGAGTGAAAATTCCTAGCCAATCGCGTTCATATTGGCCAATATAAAAGAGTGTGCAGCTGAACCCAAAATAACTACTTCTTGCGTTCTGAATTTTTTTTTGAGCGTGTTGTTTTTTTTTCCAAGGTCAATCAATCGTGTGTTTTTTTTTGGTGGGCTTTATATATGGTTAATTTTTTTTGGGGGGGGGGGGGGGGGGGGGGAGGTTGATTTGATTGTAGGCGATGGCCGTTTGACGTCTTTTGGATATGTGAGAGAGAAAAACGCATTTCGTAATTATCCGAATAACTACGAATTTTGTCATTGATATTTTTTCGTCCAAAAGGGGTTACAACCATTACAAGTTGATTAACTATCTAGATCTACCCAAAGCTAGTAGACAAAGTCTAGGAACATTGTTACATGGGGTAAAAAAAAAAAAACTAAGCAACAGATGCTTGATTCTGAAGGTGTCAATCTTGGAAGTCGGGATCCGTTTGCTCATAAAAAAATGTTCTAATGACGCAATCTCTCCTTTTTGCATCACCATTTCCTCTATCCCAATCTTGGCCGCAATATCGGAAATGAAAACCGGATTTCAACATATCCCCTCGTGCAACTTGATTCCCGAAACTTCTTACCCCAAAAAGTATCAAGTGAAAGTAGCGTAGGCACTGTCATTTGAACAAGCAGGATGGGTCTTGGGGAAAGTAAAACAGAGTTCCAGTATTAGTAGTTTGCACAAAATATGTTACTAGGTTCTTTACATGCATTACTAGATTAGTGCGATAGGAAAAAAACGTAGAAAATGTGGTAAACCAAGCCACGACAAAATAAGTATGATGCACGTGATGGGGGCTTTTGACGTTGACTAAAGTTCTAACGGCCTGAAGGTTCCCGACGATACCATAGAATGGTCCAAAAAGTGTCGTAAAGCGACCACCTATTCCTTCCCACGAACTCGGGTCACTTTCCAATCATTTACATAGGTCAATGATTTAATCATGTACACCGAGTTCGCTTACCAGAATGGGGCAAACCGTCCGGCTAGCTTTAAGGGTTTGAGCGGGTCGGGTTTCGAGAACATTACCCAGGACTCGTGTCCCAGGGTGTCCTTACTCCCCGTCCTAAACTTATTTGGTAAGGTGACCCCTGGGTGTAGGGCCTATGCATGCAATGCGTATGACAATTGATCAAAGCAATAACAAATAGTCACGAAAACAGTTTATTCAAAGCAAGTAAATTAAAAAAACAAACACCTTAAAAAAAACCGGCTTCGACCCTACTAGTCCCCAATGAAGTCACCAAACTGTCGCACCCCCTTTTTCGTTGAAAATGAGTTTAAGGTTCGGGACGGATGCTAAGCATAAATGGATGCTTCGCATAATACAATGAAGTCGCCACCCTAATTTTCTAAGGTTTAGGGAACCTAATGTCATGGCATAAAATAAAAAAACTAAGGCACATTGCGGTCTAAACCAAAGAACGAAGGTTCGAGGTCGTATTATGGACTTGGGAAGGTGTTAGGCACCCAAGTCACATCCTTAAAAGGTTACCGGTAAAAAGGTGTTTGAATACAGTTTTGATATACAAAGATTTGCTTAAATGATCGAAGCATGTCAACCAATTCTTCCCACGAACTCAAGTCACTTTCCAATCATTTACATAGCCCAATGATTGAATCATGTCAACAAAGTCCGCTTGCCGACTTAGGACACTTTCCGATTATTTAAACATTTTTGACGTGATTTGGCCCTCAAATGTGACGTTACATCTTAGCATTTTCGTAGGGATATGTTATTTTCGATCGGGACACGAAGGACGGGGTTACCGTTTGTTCGTTATGCTAGAGCGGACGTTTCCCCCTTTATATCATTGGGCCATGCATGATTAATTAATTAATTACTACGTGATCCTAACATAGATAAATACTAGCACGATGTTAATTTAATGAATGCAAATAACCGTGTGGGATCGAAGCCACCATGCTCAAGTATCAATATATAGCAATTAATTTCATGTCAAACATTTACTTAATTTGACAAATAAATATTTGAATAAACGTGATGAACAAATAAGCAATTTATTTCATGCCAAACAAATAAATAATTAATTAGACATAGGAAACAAGTAAATAATTAATTAGACATGGCTAATGAGTAATCAATTAATTCATTTATTTCATATGAGCAATTTATAACAATTTAAGCATGGCATGACTAATAATTAATTTATTTATAACATGCAAGCATATTTAAAATTTCACAATAATTTAAACATGGCATGAAGAAATCATTTGGATCATGTAAGCATTTAATTAAATAAAGCATAGCATAAATAAATTATTTAAATCACGCAAGCATTTAATTAAATAAAACATGACATAAACAAATTATTTGAATCATGCATACAAGCATACAAATTATTCATGGCATATTAGTATGAAAGTTGTTCATGGCATATACGAAACAAATTATATATGGCATATACTAAAATTATACGTGGCGTACGAAAATCATACATGGCATACGAAATAAATTATACATGGCATACAAAACAAATTATAAATGACATACGAGAATTATACATGGCATATACGAAAATTATACATGGCGTACGAGAATTATACATGGCATATACGAAAATAAGTGGGCCCCACAAGGGATTTTTGGTCATTAAAAAATGGGCTTGCCTTGTATTTTAATTTATAACAAGTGCGCAACTTAATTAAGTAAAATATGGCATTGTTAATAGACAAATTATTTAAAACATGTAAGCAACTTATTAAATAAAATATGGCATTGAAAGCATACGAACATATGAACAATTCATGCAATATCAATACTTAAAATAAATAAACAATTTATACGCATGCAAAAATTACGAGAAATTAAACACAAAAGTTTTATGAAAAATTAACCATACGCATACGAATTTCAAATGGGCCCGACCCACTTCCTTGGTCAAAACAGTGGCTGGGCTTGAGATTAAATCAAGCCTAGCAATTAATTACACGGGATGGGCTTGGGATTAAATCAAGCCCATCACCTTTGCCTTTCTTTTTCCCGCCATCACCTTTCTTCCCCCTTTCTTTCTTCTTCAAACCAGCCACCATGGCCAAAGACCAAGGTAGAACAAACTCAACAAAACTCAAGCAAATCAGTACCGATAATTTGTGCAATATAACCGTAGCCCAAACCACCCAAAACAGCAAGCAAAATTACGACAACAGTAGGCAAATTTTGGACAAGAAAAACAAACTAATTAACATGCATATATTGCTATTAATTAGCTAGAGCATCATGCAATTAAATTGAAGCAAGGGAAGCATAAATAACATGAAAACTAAGCATGTGAGGCAAGTTATAGCAATTTATTTCCACACTACATGCAAAAATGAAAATTAAAGAGAGTTTAGAGAGAGAGAGCTTACCTCTCCGGGAGAGCAATTCGCCAAGAAGGATGAGCAAGAAATGGTGATTAAGAGGAGATTTTGGTGCCCTTAATTTGTTGCTTGAAGGTTGCTATTTATAGAGGAGAAAAAAAATTTGGAGTCGGTTTGCATGTGTGGCTGCAAACCGACGGGAAGAAATGATGATGATGCCTAGCCGGAATAGTGAGCTAGGGGAAGGAAGCTTGTGGCCAAGTTATGAGCAAGTTTGATTGTGTGGCTAGGTGGTGAGCAAGGTAAGCTAGAACCGAGTTGGAGGATAGGATTGAATTAAATGGCATTAATGTGGTATTTATCCTATTTTGGGGCACGAACGAGATATTTTTGGCACGAGCAAAATCGCTCGAAAATGAAAATAAATCCGAGCCGAGGGTACAACTATGTGTAGAAAAATAAGGCAAGAAAACTAATATACAGTGAAGAAATGCGAAAGTTGATTTAACGTATTTTTTTCTCTTTCGGAAGTGTCAAAACGTTCGCGAGCAAAATAAATGTCCTTACGATAAAAATTGAACGAAACTAAATGCGGTGGCGTGAAAGAGAAAATTAGCACGTAATTATCAAACAAAGAAATAGTGCGTTCGACCCTCGGTCCCGGGAAACTTACTCAGGATCGAAAGAAGTTCGCGTAAAGACAGTTAAAAATACGAGAAACTAAAAAGACACGGAATTTTAAACAAACTAACCTAGGACCAAGAATCGACGGGAATCTGACCTAGACGAGCTATTAAATGCGGTAAACATAAAAATACGTAAACGTGTTGACGAAAACCGGAAAATACGATTTTAGTCGAAAATACGAGAAAAATACGAAAAATTTAAAAGACATGAAATGGCGTGAAATATTAAAACAAATTGTCCTTGACCAAAAATCGATTGAAATTTGACGTAAACGGGCTATTAATACGACATGTAATAAACGAAAAAAGTTGTGACATAAGTCAAAATTCGGGTAGCAACACTCTACACATCTAATTCCTTGGTGGACACGAAGTAAGTAAAATCTTGACAATATAGTTGTCCTAAGGTGTGAAACGTGTTTTCCTTTCGTCTCTCATTTCTATCTCGGAGTAGTGCAGTCTGTGTGTGTTCTATTTAGGACAAGACGTAGGCAAAACAACTCTGAAATCAGCTAAATAGCTTTCTTTCTACCAAATCACATCTTTCATTCTTTATTTGCAAATAAGAAGTAAATAGACACTAAACAGTAGTATTTAGGCTCAAGTAAGATAGAAAAGAAAGATGTAAACAAGAATTCTATGCACGCTATCATACAACAACTTTGAAAATAAAATTTTGAAACTTAGATTTATTAATAAAACTTATAACCATAATATTTTCACCACCCATATGCCAGCATCGATTTTACTACACTAACCCTGGATTTAGCATGCTTAGTGTAAGTGGATCTCTAACTTTGTTTTGAGATGAAAGAAAATTAAAGACTCGTAAGGTACCACGATGGCGGAGAAGAAGGTGGTAGTTGTTGTAAGGAAGAGGCGATGGCGATAGTGAGTTATTGGGCGACACAGTGGAGAGGGATTTACTGGGAGTGGGGAGATGGAAAATCAAATGAGTTGAATTTTGTTAGAAAGAAATGATTTTAAAATAATAAAAATAAATAAATTATAAATTTTGATGATGTGTCATGTTTTAATAAGTGTCAAATTAGAACGGTGGACTACGCCCATTTAAGAATTTCTCCTTATGAGGTACACAAATTAAATTAATTTATTTCTTTTCCCTAGACGTCCTATTAACTAACTGTGTCTCAGAGTTTTGTATTTTTTATCTTTGTGTTTATTAATTAACTAGTTAGTAAAAGTAAGGAATAAGTTTTTTTTATGGTAAAAAATAAGGAATAGTCGTCCAACCCATAATGATGATCTTGTTTAACTATTCACAAAAGAGTAAAAAAGTAAAATGAGATTGTGTAGAGCTTGTTTGTTATCGTTTTTATTTCTGGTTTTTTATTTTTTTCCTAAAATAAAAACATAAACGAGTTTGGTAAAATAATTTTTTATTTATTCTTATAAGTGAACAATTCATGAAAACATAATCATAATCATAATTTTAAAATCAGAAAAAGTGATTTATTATTTTTTGTTTTGTGTTTTAAAAATCAGGAAAAAAAAAGAAAAAAAAATTGATATCGAATAAGCCCGTAGTTTTGCTCGTTATCGTTTAAATATAACCTTAAATTACTTTTCATTTTTCTAATGGATAGTGTTTATGGATGAGAAGTAGTACCGGAAATTGATACATTAAAAGGAAAGTGAACAAATAATCTTTTGGATTTAAAAGTTTATAATTTGTTTTTACGATAACTATAAAATGGTAATAAAAAAACCCAAAGAAAGGTTGAAAATATTACTTGCACGAACGTTTTTTTTTTATTTCTTTCCTTTTTTGTTGTTGTTGTGTGTCTTCGTCAGACACAGAACAACATATATAATAACTAAGTATAACAAGAACAGCACCACACCACAACACGAGCGATCCCAAGCAGCAGAGAGTTTTACTTATTGTTTGCGCGAAACGCAGAAGAGAAAGCAAGAAAAGAAGAAAAAGCATATAAACGCAAAACGCAGCGCTTTTGTTTCTCTGTGTTTATTTTATCACACACTAGGATTGAATTTCTCCTACATTCTTCTTCTCCTTCTTTTCGATCTGTTCTTATTTCCCTCTCCGATCTATCCTCTCAGCTCCTTCTGTTATTTCCTGGTAATACCCTCACTTCCACGCCCCCTTTCCTTTTGGTTTTCAATACAAGCCCTAGGGTTTTCAAGCTTACATGTTCTTCTGTTCTGTGTGATTTGTTGATTCTTTAATTTAACCGCTGCATTGGTTTCTTGCTTGGTTAATCTTCTGGAATTAGGGTTCGCCGTGCTGAAGAAAAGAGGGGGGAGAAAGGAGAAGTATGAGCATCGAGAGTCCTGGAGAAAGAGCAAGAGAGAGCTAGGGTTTTGGAGGAATTGGTGGATTCTGGAACGCCAATTGGGGATTTTTCCATGGGCGATGGAGGTGTGGCGTGCATGCCTTTGCAGCATCATAGCAATAATAACATCATTATGGAAGAAAGGTTTCCTGTTCAACCCGACAATACGACAACACCAACTCCCAACACGACTTCCTCACCAGCACCAGCACCAGCACCTGCGCCAGCTCCAACTGTGAATGCCAACGCAAATGGGAACAGCAATGGAGTTAATCCCAAGACCAAGAAAGTGATGAGAAAGGTAATTAAAGTGAAGAAAGTTGTTACTATCAAGAAAGTGGTATCCGCTGACAAGAAAGTAGTTGCAGAGAAGAGGGTGGTAACAGCAGAAAAGAAGGAACCAAAGGGTAGTAATAGCAAGGAAATTGAGAATAAGGAAGTGAAAAGTGGTAGTAGCGCTAAGGAGCCTGGGAGTGCAGGTTCTGGTGATAATAAAGCCGGGTTATTGGTGGGATGCAATAATGGTAAGGAGGAAGTCGAGGAGGGTGAATTGGGAACGTTGAAGTGGCCTCCCAAAGTGGAGGTTGAGAATGGGGAGTTTGTACCACCTGAAAAGTTGGTGCCGAGAAGTGAGGTTGAGAGGGGGGAGATTGTTGGGGAGAAATGGAGGAGAGCTGATGTGGAGAAGGGAGAGATTGTTTCTGGAGGGAAATGGCGGAAGGGGGAATTTGGAAGAGATGAAATTGAGAAAGGGGAGTTTATTCCTGACAGGTGGCATGGTAAGGATGATTACAGCTATGGTAAACCTCGTTGCAGGTATGATGTGAGTAGAGACCCAAGCCGAGAGCGAACACCACCTTTGTTGAAGTATCCTCCTGAGGACATTTACAGGAGAAAAGAGTTCAGCAGAAGTGGGAGTAGTCAGCTTAGCAAGAGTTCTTCAAGGTGGGAAATTGGCCTGGAGAGGAATCTAAGGATCAGCTCAAAAATTGTAGATGAAGAAGGGCTGTATAAAAGTGAGTACAACAGTGGCAAGAACCAGGGAAGAGAGCTTAGTTATGGTAACAGGTTGAAACGATATGGCACTGATTCTGATAGCAACGAGCACAAACATTATGGAGACTATGGAGATTATGCAACTTCTAAAAGCAGAAGGCTTTCTGAGGATAGTGCTCGCTCATCTCACCCAGATCATTTTTCACGTTATTCTATTGATAAGTTCTACAGAAACTCTTGTTCTAGAATATCTTTACCGGACAAGTATTCCTCCAGGCATCACGAACCTATGTTGTCTTCGAAAATAGTTTATGAAAGGCATGGGCGCAGTCCTGCTCCCTCTGAGCGGTCTCCTCGGGACAGGGCACGATACCACGATCACAAGGACCGGAGTCCAGTTCGACGTGAGAGATCTCCGTTTGGGCGAGAAAGGTCCCCCTATGGACGGGAGAGGTCCCCATTTGGGCGTGAGAGATCCCCCTACGTGCTTGAGGGGTCCCCATATGGACGTGAGAGATCCCCTTATGACCGGAGTCGTCATTTTGATCAAAGAAACCGGAGTCCTGCTTATTCAGAGCGGTCTCCCCAAGATCGATCTCGACACTATGAGCGTAAAGATCGGACTCCAAACTATCCGGAGAGGTCTCCCCTTGATCAGAGCAAGCCTAACATATCTCGAGAACCAAGTCGAAAAAGTGGAGCAAGTGAGAAGCGGAGCTCCCAACAGGGTAGCAAGGGAGAGGAAGATAAACTCAACCAAAGGGATTCTAATGCTAAAGTCTTACAAACAATGACAAAAGAATCTCAAGACAGAAGCACTGTGCCTGATTTGAATGGATCAGATGAAAAAGCCACCAACTGTGAATCTCAGAAAGAAGAGCACTCTCAAAGTTCTAGTGTAACTTGCAAACCATCTCCTCAGGTTGATGGACCTCCTCCTGAAGAGCTGATATCTATGGAGGAAGATATGGATATATGTGACACGCCACCCCATGTCCCTATTGTGGCTGATTCATCTACTGGGAAGTGGGTTTACCTTGATTATTCCGGTGTTGAGTGTGGGCCATCAAAATTATGTGATCTTAAGGCTCTTGTGGAGGGAGGAGTTCTTGTGTCTGACCACTTGATCAAACATTTGGATAGTGATAGGTGGCTGACTATTGAAAATGCTGTCTCACCCGCAGTACCTGTTAATGCCCCGGCCATTGTGTCTGACACAATAACACAGCTTGTAAGCCCCCCAGAGGCACCTGGTAATGTGTTGGTAGATACTGGATTTTCTGGGCTACCTTATTCTCAAAGCTGTGAGGAAGCACCTGTGCTGCCAGCATCGCTCTATTCTGATTATGTTGTGTCCACCTCTGACTCTTTAGTGGATCTCCACATAGATGAAAGGGTTGTAGCTCTGATGGAGGGCACTACTATTGTTCCTGGTAGGGAACTTGAAACTATTGGAGGTACGGTTATCTTCATTTTATTTATTTACCTTTTCATCTTCATTTTCTTTTATTAAACGTGGTTGAATTAGTATCCTTTTTCCCCTCCTACTAGGAGGCCTCTTATTCGTTTTCGTTTGTGTTCTTATCATCTTGCAGAACTTTTGCAAGTGGTATTTGAACATGCAGCTTGGGAAGAATTGGGAAGATCTGAAGGTAAGTGAGCAAATAATAGTATTTAATCCATTTTTTTCCTTAAAAAATAGTTTTGGATGAATTGGGAAGATCAGGATGTGAGTGTGCAAATGTTAATATTTAATCCATTTTTTTCTTAAAAATAGTTTTGGATGGATTGGGAAGATCAGATGGTGAATGTGCAGATGTCAATATTTAATCCATTTTTTTCGTTAAAAAAAGTTGTGTTTCTTAGACCATGTGGAAGCAATTTTTTTTCCTCGTTTCATTTCCCCTCTCAATGCTCTGGATTCATTTCCCTCCACTTTCCTCAATATGAACTGTAATGGAATTCCTGTACTGGAAGAAAAAACCTGTTTGGTTTCCTTTGCAATGACCACTTAGAAGAGCGTAATAAATACTACACTACTCTGGAGTTGCTTGTTTTGCAAATAATGGTTTGTAATAAGTTTGGTATTCCACACTGTCCAGACACATTACAACATAGCAATCATTGGTCAACTCCAAAATGTTTTTATTTTCCAAATCCTGGAAAATGAATCCAGAGCATTGAGAGGTGTGTTCTTGCACGTGCAGGTCTAACTTGGCTTCAAGTTTGCGCTGGTGAACAGAATGATCAAGCTGTTGATGAATCATCACAATGTTTGGAAATGAATGCCGAAGAAGCCATTGAAAGCTCTGCCACTCTTATGGATTCTGCTGACTGGTTTTCTGGCAGATGGTCATGCAAGGGTGGGGACTGGAAGAGGAATGATGAAGCTGCCCAGGAAAAATTACCTAGAAGGAAAGTCGTTCTCAATGATGGCTTTCCATTGTGCCAGATGACCAAGTCGGGATCCGAGGACCCACGATGGCATAGAAAAGATGAACTGTATTACCCTTCTCAAAGCAAAAGGCTTGACCTCCCTCCCTGGGCTTTCTCTGGTTCAGATGATGTTGCTGGTATCAGCCGAACGAGTGTTGTGAAGCCTCCTATTGCTAGGGCAATGAAGGGAACTGTGCTACCTGTGGTCAGGATAAATGCATGTGTGGTTACAGACCATGGTTCGCTTATTTCTGAAACCCGCACAAAGGGTCGGGGAAGGGAGAGGTATTCAACCCGATCTGTTCGGACATATTCTGCAAGTAATGATGTTAAGCGACTACCAGCTGATAGTGATTTCCACTCCAAAGCCTCCATTGATCAAGGCTTGCATAGTTCTTGGAAGTCTATTACGTGCATTAGCACTCGTAAAGACCGACTATGTGCAGTTGATGATTTACAATTACATTTGGGTGAGTGGTACTTCCTTGATGGTGCTGGGCATGAGCAGGGGCCTTCATCATTTTCAGAACTTCAGATAATGGCTGATCAAGGTGTTATTCCAAAAGATAGCAGTGTTTTCAGGAAATTTGATAGATTGTGGGTTCCAATTACCTCTGCATCTGAGACTTCTGAATCCACTGTTAAAACTCCACGGTCAAATGTTGCATCATCTGTTGATTCTTCAGGAGCAAGCTCATGCACAATGAATGTTTCCAATGATGAATGCGACACAAACCCTAGTTCATTTCACAGTATGCACCCCCAGTTCATTGGTTATACTCGTGGAAAGTTGCAAGAACTGGTAATGAAATCTTACAAAAGCAGGGAGTTTGCTGCAGCGATAAATGAGGTTTTGGATCCTTGGATCAATGCAAAGCAGCCCAAGAAGGAGATTGATAAACAAATATACAGGAAATCAGGTCTTGATTTCCTTAAACTACTTTCTTTTTTAGCCTATTATGAACACTAGTAATTCATACACGTTTAGAGCTTAGACAATCTTAAATTCATCCTTATCATGTGCAAATGTGCTGTCAGTTGATAATGTCACAACTTAATATACTCATGTAAAACTTGACCCAATATCCACAGTACCAGTTCCTCTAGATGTGTCATAGTGCCACATTTTTGTGGTATAAAAAAAGTTAGCCTTCACAACTGTGTTCATTCCTTTGAATTTCAAATCTTGTAATTTTTTGATTTCTTCTGTAATTCCGTGCTTGTGTATGAGTTCATAACTAAACATGTATGTTCTATAGCTTATTCTGATGTTATTTTCTTTGTTTGGGTGTGCAGAAAGTGATGCGCGCTCTGGCAAAAGACCACGGTTGCAGATTGATGGAAGTGATGATGACTATGAACTGGAAGATGACATGCAAACAGCTTTAAAAGATGTAACCACTTTTGAAGAACTGTGCGGAAATGCTTTTTTCCAGACAAAGGAGAGTGCTTGCTCCGAGAATGAGGTTGGAAGCTGGGGCTTATTGGATGGTCATATGCTGGCACGAGTCTTTCATTTTCTTAGATCGGATGTGAAATCGCTTACCTTTGCTTCTTTGACCTGTAAACACTGGAGGGCTGCATCCTGTTTTTACAAGGATATCTCAAGGGAGGTTGATCTTTCTTCTGTGGGGCCAAGCTGCTCTGACTCAATGATTTGGAAGATCATGGTAAGTTCCATGACATTTAGCATGCGATAAACATGCCAGAGTTTTTGAATTTTTCCCTGGTTAATAAAATTGTTTGCTTGCAGAATGGTTATAATAAGGACAAGATCAATTCAATGGTGCTGGTTGGTTGCACAAAGATAACTTCTGGCACTCTTGAAGAGATTCTGCGCTCCTTTCCGTGTGTCTCTTCTATAGATATTAGAGGTTGCAGCCAATTCACGGAGCTGGCTCTTCAATTTCCAAATATTAGCTGGCTCAAAAGTCGAATGAGAGTCTCTGAAGATTCTAATGCTAAACTAAGAAATCTTAAACAGAAAAATGATAAAACTCTTATGCTGTACAAATCCTGCGGTCCAGGTAATGACACGGATGACTTTAGTGAACTGAAGGAGTATTTTGACAGTGTGAATAAGAGAGACTCAGCAAATCAATTATTCCGTCGAAGTTTGTACAAGCGTTCAAAATTGTTTGATGCTAGAAGATCATCATCTATTGTCTCTAGGGATGCTCGTACCAGGCGATGGGCCATTAAAAAGTCTGAAAATGGCTATAAGAGGATGCAAGGATTTCTCGTTTCAGGTCTTAAGGACATCATGAAGGAGAATAACTTTGATTTTTTTATCCCTAAGGTATTATTAAACTCTTCTTTCACATGGAGATCTCTTGCTTTGTACATCTGCTATATATTTCTGATTGTTTCCCCCTCCCAAAAAAAAAGGTGGCAGAAATTGAGAATAGGATGCGACGTGGTTATTACATTGGACATGGATTGAGGTCTGTCAAGGAGGATATTGGCAGAATGTGTCGGGATGCTATCAAGTAAGTTGGCTTTTTTTAGGTGCTCTGTATAGGATAATTATGTTCATGTTTTTATTTATATATATTGGGTGCTTTGGTCGCTGAACACAAATCTGATCCAAGACTTCGTTACTGCCAAATCTTGCTCTTTTGTGGTCCTTGTCCATAGGACAGCATAAACATGGCCAAAACCCCTATTTACTAATTCACCACAGTGTAGTGCATGCATCTATGGCCTGTATCTGATTACTTCATTTTATTGTTATTTCTATATCTATGAATGCAGAGCGAAGAATAGAGGTGGGGGAGACATGAATCACATTATTACATTATTTCTTCAACTTGCCTCACGTTTGGATGAGAGTTCTAAATTTTCTTACGAAAGAGATGAGCTCATGAAAGCTTGGAAGGATGACTTGTCTATAGTGGGGGGTTCTGCTTCCATGAAAAGTAGGAAAAAGCATGCCAATGAAAGGAAGCACATGCATAGGGGTAATGGTAGTTCCCTTGCAAATGGTAGTTCCCTTGCAAATGGTAGTTTCGATTATGGAGAGTGTGTTTCGGATCGTGAAATCAGGAAGCGTTTATCCAAGTTGAATAGGAAATCATTAGATTCTGGAAGTGATACTTCGAATGACATGGATAGGTCCTCTGAAGATGGGAGGAGCGCTAGTTCTAGTACTGCATCAGATACGGAAAGTGATTTGGAACTCCGATCAGAATGCCGAAATGCAGAGTCGAGAGTCAGATACATTTTGGATGATGATGGCTATGATTGTATGGCAGATGAGCGTGAGTGGGGTGCCCGCATGACTAAAGCAAGTCTCGTTCCTCCTGTAACCAGGAAATATGAAGTTATAGATGAATATGTCATTGTAGCAGATGAGGAGGATGTACGACGGAAGATGTCTGTATCTTTGCCAGATGACTATGCTGAGAAGCTTGATGCTCAGAGAGCTGAGGAATCAGATATGGAACTTCCCGAGGTCAAGGACTATAAACCTAGAAAGCAGCTTGGAGTTGAAGTTATAGAACAAGAAGTTTATGGGATTGATCCTTATACCCATAATCTTCTACTGGATTCCATGCCAGAGGAAGTGGATTGGCCTCTGTTGGAAAAGCATCTATTCATTGAAGAGGCTCTTCTTTGTACTTTGAATAAGCAGGCCAGACACTACACTGGTTGTGGGAATACTCCAATGAAGTACCCTCTAAAGCCTGTGATTGAAGAAATTGAACTAGCTGCTGCAGAGGGTTGTGATATACGAACAAGGAAAATGTGTCAGGGTATCATGAAGGCTATTAGTGGTCGTCCTGATGACAATTATGTTGCTTATAGGAAGGTATAGGACGTCAATTTGTTGTATAACCTTATTCTCTTATCTTCCCTTTTCTATTAATGCTCGTCCTGATGACAATTATGATGAGTTATTCTTGTTTCATTGTACTGATTCCCTCTTCTCCTTTCCATCATAAACAGGGACTTGGTGTTGTTTGCAACAAAGAAGGTGGTTTTGCGAAAGAAGATTTTGTTGTGCAATTTTTGGGGGAGGTATGCAAATGTGTAATTTAATTACTATACTTTTTCTGCATTTGACATTATTTTGTTGGAATTTTATGAATACCTGCCAAAAGATATGTAGATGTGATAGACGGTCCTTCAATATTATAAAAGGCATGCAGGGAGGTTCTCACATGAGGCATTGAGATTTTTGTGAGCTTAACTTCTTAAATAACATCTTAATGCTGTACTCTAGTTGTTAATAAAACGTTTAATCAGTATCCAGTGGCTGTTGGTAAATATGGGAAATGCTTTATTCTGTTAAAGGTGAAAACCATGCTTTGTTGCTTGATGCATCTGTGGTTCTTATTTTCGTGTAACAAGGATTTCAACCATAACCTATCTCCAGGTCTCCCTAATCCGCCTCCAGTGACCCAACCTGGTGGCTTATGCAACTGATTGTTGGTTGAGTTTCTTGCTTTCTTTTTTCTAATTTCCCCCCATTTTTTTCTAAATTTTATAGGTTTATCCTGCTTGGAAATGGTTTGAGAAGCAAGATGGGATTCGATTCTTACAAAAGAACAGTAATGACCCTGCTCCAGAATTTTACAACATTTATCTTGAAAGACCAAAGGTGCTTGAACAATTTGGATGAGGTTTTTATACATTGTTGCCAGCTGCTATATTGGATGTTTTCAACTATTTTTGTGTTGTTGGCAGGGTGATGCTGATGGATATGATTTAGTTGTTGTGGATGCCATGCATAAAGCAAACTATGCCAGTCGAATTTGTCACTCGTGCAGACCTAATTGTGAAGCAAAGTAAGTTCTGTTCTATTAGTGATGCTGGGGATAATGTTCTTTCAGATTTTGAATTTTGGTACATGAATCGAAAATGTCACAATGAATCCTCTGTATCCATAGGCAATATAAGGATTTGCTCTAGATCAATGTTCTTGTTTGTTTTGTAGAAAGCTTTTGTTTGATGAGTGCAAGTATTGTCCCTTGAATGCAGAGTTACTGCTGTAGATGGCCACTACCAGATCGGAATCTACACAGTCCGTGGGATCCAATATGGGGAAGAGATAACATTTGATTATAATTCCGTGACAGAGGTGCATTTTTTGGTTGCCTGTTGTTCATTTCTTTAGCACAAATATATTCATTTCGAATAATTGGTGACTCTTCATATTGCAGAGCAAGGAAGAATATGAGGCATCAGTTTGTTTGTGTGGAAGCCAAGTTTGCCGGGGAAGCTACTTAAATCTGACTGGTGAGGGGGCTTTCCAAAAGGTAAAAAAGATGGAATTCTTTCTGTAGTCAGATGCCTTGTTTTTTGAAGTTTCTCATCAATGTATTCTTTTAAAAGCTGTTGCAGATATCAGGTCTCTATACTTATATCTTGAGTTTACAATAAGTTACGTAATGATTAATTGGGAGTATACTTTCCTTCAGGTGTTAAAGGAGTGGCACGGAGTGGTAGATCGGTACCATTTGATGCTAGAAGCATGTGAATTAAATTCTGTATGTGAAGAAGATTATCTTGACTTGGGTAGGGCTGGTTTAGGCAGTTGTTTGCTTGGTGCGTTACCAGATTGGGTTGTTGCATATTCTGCTCGACTGGTTAGTTCACTGCACTCATTTCATTTTTTTCTGCTTAATTTTTGTTCTCATCTACTCTGTTCATATCCTCACACATCAATTATTGTAAAGGTGAGGTTCATAAATCTGGAAAGAACAAAGCTCCCTGAGGAGATCTTAAGGCACAATTTGGAAGAAAAAAGAAAATATTTTTCTGATATATGCCTTGAGGTTGAGAGAAGCGATGCAGAGGTTCAGGTAAATGTTGAGTTCACATTAAGATACTGTTTTGCTGTTTCCTTTGAAAAAAGAATAGAATGATACCGTTTTCCTGTCTGCTATGTGAGTGCTGTGCCTTAGTTACTTGCATTGTGAAAAGAACCCTTATTCTTGTCTTTTTTATGGTGTAGGCTGAGGGTGTATATAACCAGAGACTTCAAAATTTGGCTGTAACTCTTGACAAGGTGAGTATCTATTGTCACTGAACATTGCATGTATTATTTTTTTCATTATTGGTCCCTGTAGCGTTCAACCTTGTCTGGCCATTGTAATCATTTGGACCATAGAGCATGATGATTGTAGGCCCAAGCATGGAATCTAACTTGGTTCTGTCTTCTATTCTTTGCACAAATGATATAATCACTCTTTTTTTCCTGGAAATTACTCTGCAGGTGAGGTATGTAATGAGGTGTGTTTTTGGTGACGCAAAGAAAGCTCCACCACCACTTGAAAAACTTAGTCCCGAGGAAACTGCTTCCTTCCTTTGGAAAGGAGAGGGATCTCTAGTAGAGGAACTTCTTCAAAGCTTAGCTCCTCATGTGGAAGCAGACACATTAAATGATATAACATCCAAAATCCGTGCTCAGGATCCATCAAACTCTGATGACATTCAGAAAGGACTTCAGAAGTCTTTATTGTGGTGTGCATTAACTCCACTTCAAAATTCTGTTTAGTTCATTTTTTTGGGGGAGAAGAGGATGCAAACTCTTGTTTATTTTAACCCTTATGTTTTTACTTTCGCCTTTTGAAGGTTGAGGGATGAGATCCGGAGTCTTCCATGTACATATAAGTGTCGTCATGACGCTGCTGCTGATTTGATCCATATTTATGCTTACACGAAGAACTTCTTCAGACTTCAGGTAAGTTCTTTACAAGTATTGACCCCAAAATTTAATGACATGGCCATACTTGGGCCATTGTTCTTAACCATCTATCGTGAATTAGTTTGTCAGGAGCCCACAACATTTGATGTGGTTCAGCAACAGATGTGGAGGGTAACTTGTTTGTATGTTTTCTTGCAGGGGTATGACACATATACTTCACCACCAGTACACATTAGTCCACTTGATTTAAGCCCAAACCTTGCTGCAAAGCTGGGACCAGGGATGCATGAGTATCGAAAGACGTATGATGAGAACTATTGCATGGGGCAGCTGATTTTTTGGCATATCCAGACTAATGGTGAGCCAGATTGTAGCTTGGCTAAAGCAAGTCGGGGGTGCTTATCATTACCTGATATCGGTTCCTTCTACACAAAGGTTCAGAAGCCATCACAGCAGCGCATTTATGGGCCGAAGACTGTGAAAATGATGCTGGAGAGGATGGTAAGTTTTGACACTGCTTGACTTTATTGGTATTCTAAATTGCTTTGTGGCCTTTCTTAATAAGATAATAGGCAGTGAGTCCTAAACATGGAAATTGAGTGTGGCTGACTGTCCTGGTCCTGGAGTCATTAGTTGTTTTGGTAGTGAGTGGTTGGTATTGAGACGGATGTCATCATGTGCATCATCTGATTTTGTTGGTGGGTGTGCAGGAGAAGTATCTGCAGAAACCATGGCCCAAGGACCAAATATGGTCTTTCAAGAGTGATGCAAAGGTGTTTGGAAGCCCGATGCTAGATGCTGTGATGAACAATGCTCCGCTGGACAGGGAAATGGTGAATTGGTTGAAGCACAGACCAGCTATATTTCAGGCCTCGTGGGATCGGTAGTGTAGCGTGTGCTCCTACAAGCTGCTGCTGCTGCTGCAATGGAGGGTTTAGTTATTCTTAGAGAGCAGCAGCAGGAATTTGTAAAATGTTCATGGAATGATTATCAATTTTAGTTAACAGCTACTACTCCTTTTTGTGTGGGAGTTGGCAATCATTCCGGAACATGAATTTCGCTCCGCATGCAGCAGCAGCTCCCGCCACATATTCTTGTGTACAGTTTTGTTTCTCTATTTGTTTTTTTAACCCTTTTTAGCAGCCAGCCCAGCCCCCTTGTAATTTGTAATTCATTACACTGTAGTAGCGACTAGAAAGTATATTTGTTTTTCTCCAAGTCCAGTGGAAAAGAAAAATGGAAAAGTTAGAAGAATCACAAATGAGCTTGCTGTTCCTCCATTTCCAGTCCGAGTCCTCTGTACCTACAGCTAAGGTAAACGACGGTTTTTCTGTCTGTGTTTGGGTCCTAATGGACGGAGCACTGCAAATGTTTAGCAGCAAGCAGGGCTGAGAGGCTTGTAATTATTTTCACGCCAGCAGCATATTGCTATTTCTTTTTGCTAATACTCGTCACGTGATGATCCTTATGTCGCTGCCTGGCACCTGTTGTCCTGAATTCTGTCCCCATCTGCAGTCCGGCTGTCTGTCGCTTTCTGCACCTGTACGATCCCCTCAACCCCAACCCATTATGCTGCTAATCCCACCCTTTTTATGTGCAATTCTCCCACATTCAGTAAGATCTTTTTTCCCTGCAAAAGAAGACAGAATGGAGAGAGATTCCGATTCCAATTCCAATTCCAATTCCAGCTTCATCTTATCAGGCAACCCTTCCACCCCTCTCTTCTCTTTACTATTGGGCGAGAACAGCCCCGCCTCCACCACTACCACTGTCTGTCATCATCTCCCGCAGACGCCGTTCCTCTCCACCCGAACCCCCTTCACTCAACTCAGCCCGGAACCCGCCGATTTTCTATCCACTGACTCCCCAATAAAACGACTTCGTTCTGACTGCGCGCCGCCTACTATTCCACAGAGCAGTAAGCTGGCAAGGCAGCGGCGCCAGATCATGAGCGCCAAGACGCGCGCGTTACAGAAGCTGATGCCAGGGGATGCCAGAATGGACACGGCAACGACGCTTGAGGAGGCGCGTAAGTATGTCCAGTTCTTGCAAGCGCAAATCAGAGTGCTGCAGTCGATGCCGTGCGTCGACCACCAGATGGTTAGCAGCAGCAGACATGGAACTTTTAATAATCCTGATGATCCAAATCTAATTAACAGCAAATTGAATATCGATAAGAGTGCGTTTGGGGATCATCAGTTGAGGATGTTGAACAGGCAGCAGTTGGTGGAGGTGATGTTGAACTCGGCTGTAGGACAAACGTGGCTTTCCTCGCAGGGTTGTTGCGTGTTCTCACTGGAACAAGTGGCGGCGTTGAAGAAGCAGTGGGAAGGAAAGCTGCTTTGAAGATGGTGTTTGACAGGACAACCGCGCGTGTGATCTAGCTAGGCGCGTTGCACCAGGGGTTTCTTTTTTTCTTTTTTGCTAATGGAACAAGAAAAAGGATTTTGATTTGACTTTCGATTTTCTTCTTAGTTTCGCTCCTCACTATTAGAGAATTGGAGTAGTAATAGAAAAAGGATACTGCCTCTCTTTTTTTATAGTATTTGTGAAAAAAAGTTTCCAGTTTGTCTTCCAATTTCTTGTGTTTTTTCCTTCCGGGACTGTTATTCTTAATATTCATATGGGAAAATAGAATTTTTGGCACCTCCACTCCATTTAAATGACTGATTTGACACCTCTCCTTTTTTTTTGTTTTTAAATGACACCTCCACCCAAATGAAATGTCACATTTGGTACCTCCCTATAACACCGTTAGTTCGTGACCGTTATCTGTCAACGTGGCATGTCACGTCGAATGTCACGTCACAGGAGGATGACGTGTCATGCCACGTCATCAATCCATCTTGGAATTTTTTTTTTTAAAATGGTCCTTAACGAACGACGCGTCGTTCACTCTTTTGTTTAAACCATGGTTTTTACCTCAGCGCACGCTCCCACGCCTGTTCTTCTTTCACTCAATCCAAACCCTAGAATCCGAATCAATTCCCAAATAAACTTGAACCGACGCCGTGGTTAGCACACACCTACTAGTTTTTTCTTGTTTTGGTGTTTGGAAATTGGATTTGTTGGGTCAGCGCCCGCCGACTAACGTAGAAGAAGAAGATAGGTAATATAGTTGGTGGAAAAAGCATTATAAATAATAAATGTGCGCCAAATCCCTCTGCAATTATTTTGGAGCTCATTGTTTTTTTTTGTCTTTATTTATATATGCAGGCTTGGAAAGTAAAGGTTAGGGACTGACTGCTTCACTGCAGCAATTATTTTCACCTTTCGAAGAAAAAGGTCAGTGTTTCTTTATATAGAGTGCAGTAGTGGTTGTTGATTAAAGTAAGAGAGAGTGCATTGGTTGTTGAATAGCATTTGTATTGGAATAATTTAATTCATTTTTGTCTGTATGCAGTGCATAAATTCCTCATTTAACTTATTTTTTATCTACGTTGGTGTGTCCAGGGAATCAAAAATATTAAAATGACAGCATTTAGGTAATATATTGGTGGGAAATTTATTAGGACTGAGAATGAGTGGTTATATGTTGGTGGAACTGTTATTGAAGATACAATTGATGCTGACATGGTTTCATTTTTTACCATATTAGATAAGTGTGGTGAATTTGGATATAAAAAAATTAGAAACTTATGGTATGATGAACACTGTGATGGTTTGGGGTTAAGAGAAACTTTAAAAGTGTTTGCTGGTGACAATACGTTCGGTCGGTTCATTAATTATGCTCTTGATAATAATTTTGTCAATATATATGTAGAGCATGGTGATTTAGTGCATCCTTATTTTGATGACCAAAATCCCAAGACCATGTGTGATAACTTAGGGATATCAGAAGATGGACATAGGTTTGGTGGTGATTTTGTTGCTAGTGAATTTGATGGATACGAGACTGAGCATGGGGAGAGTGAATATGAGTGTGATGATATTGGGGAGTATGAAAAGGGCCCTACAAGAAATGAATATTGGATGGACTGTCAATATTTGTCTGTTGACGAGGATGAGGAGTTAATGATGTGTCGGGAGAGGAAAAAAAATTCATAAGAAGGGGAGAAAAGAAAAAATGTAAAGAAAAAAAAAATGGGGTAGGATGTGAAAGTATGGAGGGCCTAGAAATAGGTAGGGGACCAGTGGAGGATGTAGGTACAAGTGGGGTAAGTGGGCATGAGGTGAGGAAACAAAGAGAGGGAAATGCTACTGTTAGGGTTACTTTTGGCGGGAATGCAGAAGACTTTGTCAATGAGATAAGATTGGAAATGGACAGAAGAGCAGCAACCCATATTACTACCGTTGCAGCTGTTGAGGAGAACAATGAGGTGTCTTTTGAGAGTGACTCTCAGGGAAGTTTCCTAACATCTAGTAGTGAAAGTGAGGTAGAACATGGCAAGAGAATTCCTTATAGAAGGCCTCAGTACAAAAAAGGTAAGCAAATTCCCCACTTTTCAGTTTGTCTTTAACACATTGAAATGTATTGAACACATATTTTGAACTATTTTGAACACATACATTGAACTGTCTTGAACACTTACTTTGAAATGACTTGAACACTTACTTTTTTGGTTCAAAATAGGTGAGCAAATTCTCCACTTTTCAGTTTGTCAAGTATTTTCTAACAAGAGAGAGTTCAAAAAAGTTGTGGTGAGACATGCAATACACTTTAGGAGAGATGTGAGATTTGTTCAAAATGAGAAGAAAAGGTGTAGGGTTGTATGTAAGAATAGTGAGTGTGAGTGGAAAATTTTATGCTCAATTGATGGGAGGAGCGGTTCTTGGATGGTTAAAATATTTGTAGGTCACCATAGTTGTCAAAGACAATTCCACATCTCTTGTCTTAGTTATAAAGGTCTTGCAGAGTGATTTATTCATGATCTTAGGAAAGTTACATTGAAATTGACTATAGTAGAAATAAGAGACCATTTCAATGGGCAAACCAAGATCAAAGTGTCTAGGGGGGCAGTGTTTGTATGCTAAGAAAAAAGTAATTGAGCATTATATTGGTGATCCTTTAAAGGAATTTGCTAGGTTGGAAGATTATGTTGAGGAGCTTAAAAGGAGTAATCCTGGTAGTACGGTAGTTTTAGAGGCACCAAATGGAGTATTTAAGAGGATGTATGTGTGTTTTAATGGTGTTAGGAAAGGGTTTAATATTGCTTGTAGGAAGATAATTGGGCTGGATGGTTGCTTTCTCAAAGGACCATTTAAGGGTGAAATTCTTGCAGCAGTAGGTAGGGATGCAAATGACCAAATCTTCCCAATTGCATGGGCTGTTGTGAGTTATGAGAATAAAGAAATATGGAAATAGTTCTTGGAGTTGCTCATGGTGGACTTGGATGTTGCTGGAGGCAACTACAGATATGCTTCAGATGGTGCTCCAGTTATTGCCAGAGGAGAAGGTTTCACATTCATGTCTAATCAACAAAAGGTATATATACTAATTAAATTACCTTCATGTCTTAATTTATTTAAATTAATGTGTTCTTGCCTTCTCAATTTATTTACTTTTTTTCACTTACTGCTGGAATTTTTTTGATTGATCATTTGCCAATATTAGATGTGCCCAGTTGCTATTTAATTTAAATTAATGTGTTATGTAATTATAGTTTATAGTTTGATGAAAAGGATCCAAATTGAGGAAATTTTGTTTGGTTTCTTAGGGATTGCTTTCTACCATTGCTGAACTGATGTCGTCAGCTATTAGCAGAAGATGTGTCAGACACATCTTTGCGAAGTGGAGAAAAGTACACAGCAGTGAGGATTTTCACCAGCAGTTTTGGATAACTTGCAAGGCATCCACGACATCAGAGTTTTTGGATGAACTGGAGGTTTTAAGAGGTATGTCCACCACAGCAATGTCTGATTTCTTGGATGTCCCTCTAAATTTCTGGTGCAAAGCCTTTCAGGATACATCATGTTGTTCTGATATAGTAGATAATAACATGAGTGAGGCTTTCAATAGCCTCATAATAGAGTTTAGGTACAAACGTATTGTTAAACTGTTTGAGGGAATTCGTAAAGTAGTGTTCAAGAGGTTCAGAGAGAGAAAGAATTTTTTGGCAAAGTTTAAAGATGGTTTTGGTCCTAATATTTGGAAAAAAATTAATCATAACATGGAAGAAAGTGGGAACTTTTATGTGGATAGTAATGGAGATGATGGATTTGAAGTTCACCTAGATGAGGACACTAGCTGGATAGTGAGTTTGGAAAAATTGACTTGCACATGTAGGATATGGGAATTAACTGGTATACCTTGTGTGCATGCTATGTGTGTCATTGTTAATGAGAGTCACAACTTAGATGTTAGATATTTTGTGTCCAAGTGGTATAGTAGGGAGATGTTTGAAATGGCTTATAAGAACCCAATCAAGCCTGTGAATTGTAAGAAGTTTTGGCCAAGAGTAGCAGTTACTTCAATTAAGTCACCGTCTTTTGTGAAATTGCCTTGAAGACCCAAAAAATTAAGGAGAAGGGAAGGTTGGGAGCCAACACAATGTGGGACCAAAATGAGCCAAAGAGGAAGGAAGATGTCCTGCACTTTCTGCAAAAAACATGGACACAAATCCAATACTTGCCCTGACAAACCAGAAAACCAGGTAAAACTCTTACTTTTCGTATGACATTGTTTTATTGTTTGTTTATAAGTTGTTAATGGTCATTAAGACAACTTACAAAAATGCAGTCTACTGGATTAGAACAAGAAGATGTTGCTGGTCCAGATCAACCACCTGCTATGGCTGCTGAACCAGATCAAGACACTAGCAAGAAGCGAAGGAAGACTTTATGTTCATTTTGTAAAATGGAGGGCCACAGGAGAGATGTGTGTGCCTTGAACCCTACCAGCAAAGTTAGTCATTCAAACCTTGCACTGTAACTCTTACTTTACGGTTATTATGTTATATTGAACATTTTTTTCCCGTGGCAGCGTTTTATTAATCCATCAAACTCACAAGTGTCAACTTCACTTCCACCACCTGTACAAATGCAAGCTTCTCAGGGATCTACTTCACAAGTACCTGATAGAACCCAACAACTACTGCTAGAGCTGAGACAATCATGTGGCACTACTCCAGGTACCAAAGGGAGAAGAAAGAAGTCTGCAAAAAAAAAGAAGTAAACTTCCGACAAGTTTAGGTTGTTTTGTTGCTGAATCAGGATGGACTTGCTATGATGTGAGTTTACATTTTATTTACTTTTGTCTTAATGGTAGTTCATATTTTTTGCTTAACTATAGATTGTTTGTATTGTACTTTGCAGCCTAAAATGCCACATCAAAGGGTTATCGATGTCCCAAATAGAAGAAAGACACACATACTAGAAGACCACCTTGCAAGAGTGAGAGCTGAGAACGACATTTTGGGCAGTCGGGGGTCTAATGATGGAGCTGGTCCTTCAACATACTAGGATAATTTTGTTTTGCTGTAAATATTTTTGGGACTCGAGGTCTGATATTTTGGGTTAGTATATGAGTCTATGTTGATCGATTGGACTCATAGAGTGGATGACTTGGATAGGCAGATAATTTGTGCCATCTTTGATAGTTTTGGGAAAGAAATGTATAAGGATTTATGAAGCAGTCATCCCTGAGAGTTCTTTTTCAAATTTTGTATAAGGATTTATGATGCCAAAATCTACCTGTATATTTGTGCAGCACTGCATATGATGTTTTTTCATCCACTCGTGGAATATCATACCTCAAATTTTAGAGTGTAGTTGACTTAGGTGGTGATGTGATACGATCCTCGCTAGGCTTGAATCGTTTCTCCTTATGCGATCGTTGTTCAAGTGTGGATTTCGTGCAGAATAATAACTCAACCGAGCGCTGACCCTGCTAGATGCAATTATCTAGCCAACCCAGCTACGCAATCAAGGGTCTTGCTCGAACTTCTAACCCTCTAACCCTTGGTGAGGTTAGCAACCTAGATAGGCGAACAATATGATGAACTTTCGATTTACTTGAGTTGTTCTTCGAGTGTTCGGACTCAAAGGATTTAAGGTTCTTAATGAGATCAATTAACACAAGTGTTTGGCTGAAAAAGATTTTTTTTTATTAAGCCAAGCGGCTGCCTTTAAATAGGCGTAAACAATACAAGTTTAACTAAGACTAGAAAACCTATTTTAACTAGAACTCCTAAGTAATTTCGAAATAGAACTTCTACTAGTCTAATAACTGTAAAAACTAATTAATAAATACAAATAAATCATTCTAGAACTTCCTAGAAGCATTCGCATCATCAGGCCAAGGTTTGGGCCGAATTCCCCAAGTTGCGGGCTGCTCGCATTCATACTGTGCGCCAAAATGTCTCCCCGCCCTAACTGTTGATTGGCTTGTCCAATTGGTCTGAAACTTGTCCCATTCGATAGCTAAGACCCAAAAATAGTAGGAGGGTGCTCCTCTTCCTGGTCTGGGCCTGACTGGTATGAAGAATGGTCGTTGGCGTTGACGGACGCGTTTTGAAGTCCTCGTCCGCGTAGGATAGCTGTCAGCGTAAATGTAACGAGCCATAACAAACAAACGGCTTGTCCGTTTGATCTGAATTTTGAACACAATGAAGAATACATAATGAGGTTTCATAATTGATATAGATCGCATGATTCGGACGTCTGATGATCGAGATATGATCCGACGAAGTTATCTGTCACGTTTGCGCTTAGGACACTTGTGCATGCAAAAGTAGCAACTGGGCCATCTTGCAAGTTGTTTGTCCAAATGTCCTCAAACTTGGCAGAGGCTCTCCTAAGATCCCAATCGGTCTTATATTTATCTTGGAACCCGATTTGGAACCTTTCTTCCATGAATTGGCTCGTGTAGATGTGCAACCTTGCACTATGCGCCTCCAAGCCACCTTCCATGTCATCCTTCTCCTAAGGACTTGATCCAGCAACGTTCCTTGCCTAGTTTCCATGTCTAGAGGTTGTTGTAACCTCCCTTGAAGCTTTGGAACATCTTGGGCTCGACGTTTTGGGTTGATTGGCCTTGGTCGCAAGGCGTGTGCGCGTTGTGCGTGCGTTAGGGTTGGCCTCGGGGCTAGGATCGTATCATTCCCTTCCCCTTCGAAAAGATTCGCCCTCGAATCTATCTCCTCAATGGCAGCAACACTCTCCAAATTAGAAACAGTAAAGGAAACATGAAAGTGATAGGAAATACCCAAGGCATCCAACTCGGCGGTGGTGCCTTTGTGTGCGGCGGTAGTTTGGGCTAAACGAACGTCTCTCATGGCGGTTGTCTTGTTGACTTGAGTAGGCAACCAAAGCTGGTGTAAGAACATCCTTCCTCTATCAACCACCTTCAAGAACCGCTTCAATCTTTCTAAGTATCCCTTAGTCGCATAAGGAACACTCAAACCTTTCATGTGTACCACGGCTTGCCCTTGTGCTATCATCAACTCCTTGTGAACTCTTATACTTCCCAAGTACTCCACACACCAAGGATTCGATGAACCCATAAATATAAAATCAAAGCCGCGTTGGTTGCAAGTAAACATAAGTGAAAATTCACTAAACAACTCAAACTTGCAAACCAACGAATAGCACTTCACTCTCCAAGCTCTCTCATTACTTCCCTCCATTATAGGTTGTCTCCAATAAAGAGATACATAAGGTTGTGATCTCGGTATCCCAAGGTTTCTCCATCCTTGTTGCCTTACATCGCCAAAAAGCCTTTTTCGGCGCTTATACACAAACTCCATAAATAAACCGTACCAATACCAAACCCTCTCAAGAGACATACTACAACACATACTAGCCATACCAACTTGTAAGAAATCGCCATAAATATCTCTTGGTACAACTATCTCATCTCTCGGCCTAACCAAAACTCCAAATTTCATGCGTTTCCACAAGTACTCCTCAAAAGCAAGTGTTTCGGCCTTAGGCTTTTGCATAGGACCATCATCAATTAAATTAAATTCAACTCTAGAATCATATGCACTAATGATGTCCACATACCTACACAATTCCGCTCTAAGAAAGTTTAATCCAACCACACCCTTTCGTCTAGGGCTTGGCGCAATATGCTCCACGGAATTGCTATGTTTCTTCCACTCCAATTGCAATAGCTTAGGGGACTCATCCTCCTCAATAACTTCTTTCTTTCTCTGCCCTAAAGAAGATGAAATAGAAGAAGAGAAAACAATTGGATAAGGGTTAGTAAAATTCAATTGCTTCGGCAAAGCTTCACTCTTTTTGCCAAGAACAATCTCTTGCACTACTAGTGCGTTTTTACTTTCTCCTCCTCTGAGTAGTCGCAATAATCAAAGATCAATTGGATCTCTCTTTCCCACGCTAAGTAATAATGCGGATTTTCTGTTCCTCCAAAGGAAGGGATTATCATCCTC
Organism: Viola odorata; assembly: GCA_963691705.1. Lineage (NCBI taxonomy): Eukaryota > Viridiplantae > Streptophyta > Magnoliopsida > Malpighiales > Violaceae > Viola > Viola odorata. Next base: position 44,323,185 of record OY829538.1, read on the forward strand.
ATGCTCCTACGGTTTGTGTCGAGTTGATCCTTAAACCGAGGTCTCCTCCCATCATACCTATCATACGGCTCTTGTCTCATATAGGCATCATTCTCATACCATGCTCTCTCCATAGATGATATTGATATAACTTAAAAATTGCATTTTTCGCTCAAAGCTTGTGTCTGCAACTTGTAAAATCAATATCTTCCACGTCTGACCTCCGAATTAAGCGATTCTTCTTGCCGTAGATCCGTAAAAGCTCCAACTATGTTGTGTAAAAATTTCAGAATTTTCTGGACTGGACTCCTATATATTGATTTTGTGTTTCGGTTCCAGAATTTTCTGACTCTAAGAAACAACGACCGAAGGAACACGTCTTGGGACTTTGGCTGTAACTTTTGACTCCGGTGTCTGAATCACTTGATTCTTTTTGATTCAGATTCCTAACAGACACATCTTTCCAACGGAATCTCTTTCACTGAAATATGACTTCAACAAGTATGTATTGAAATATAATTTCGACACTGACACTTTTGGTGGACTGTTTTTTGTGACACTTTGATGACACTATGGGGGACTGATTTTTGTGACTCTATTTTGACACTTTGGGGGACTGGTTTTTGTGACTCTATTTGGTAGACATAAGACAAACAAATCGGACTAGATTTGTCTAAATAAAAACACAAACGCAAAGGAAAACTTGATTTAGAAAATTGATTTCTAAACCGACTCAACAAAAAAATGAAAATAACTAAATGGGTGAAGGGTGATTGACTCCAGACTAGAGTAAATCGACACAATGATTTAATGAAAACAGATAACGTATCAAACTTGAACGGCCTTCGCTCCGCTACCAACTGATACGATCCTCGCTAGGCTTAAATCGTTTCTCCTTATACGATCATTGTTCAAGTGTGGATTTCGTGCGGAATAATAACTCAACCGAGCGCTGACCCTGCTAGATGCAATTATCTAGCCAACCCAGTTACGCAATCAAGGGTCTTGCTCGAACTTCTAACCCTTTAACCCTTGGTGAGGTTAGCAACCTAGATAGGCGAACAATAGGATGAACTTTCGATTTACTTGAGTTGCTCATCGAGTGTTCGGACTCAAAGAATTCAAGGTTCTTAGTGAGATCAATTAATGCAAGTGTTTGGCTGAAAAAGATCTTATTTTATTAAGCCAAGCGGTTGCCTTTAAATAGGCATAAACAATACAAGTTTAACTAAGACTAGAAAACCTATTTTAACTAGAACTCCTAAGTAACTTCGAAATAGAACTTCTACTAGTCTAATAAATGTAAAAACTAATTAATAAATACAACTAAATCCTTTCTAGAACTTCCTAGAAGTATTCGCATCATCAGACCAAGGTTTGGGCCGAATTCTCCAAGTTGCGGGCTGCTCGCGTTCACACTGCGCGCCAAAATGTCTCCCCGCCCTAACTGTTGATTGGCTTGTCCAATTGGTCTGAAACTTATCTCATTCGATAGCTAAGACCCAAAAATAATAGGAGGGTGCTCCTCTTCCTGGTCCGTGCCTGACTAGTATGAATAATGGTCGTTGGCGTTGACGGACGTGTTTTGAAGTCCTCGTCCGCGTAGGATTGCTGTCAGCGAAAATGTAACGAGCCATAACAAATAAACGGCTCGTCCGTTTTATCTGAATTTTGGAAACAATGAAGAAGACATCATGAGGTTTCATAATTGATATAGATCACATTATTCTGACTTCTGATGATCGAGATATGGTCCGACGAAGTTGTCTGTCACGTTTGCGCTTAGGACACTTGTGCATGCAAAAGTAGCAACTGGGCCATCTTGCAAGTTGTTTGTCCAAATGTCCTCAAACTTGGCAGAGGCTCTCCTAAGATCCCAATCGGTCTTATATTTATCTTGGAACCCGATTTGGAACCTTTCTTCCATGAATTGGCTCGTGTAGATATGCAACCTTGCACTATGCGCCTCCAAGCCACCTTCCATGTCATCCTTCTCATAAGGACTTGATCCAGCAACGTTCCTTGCCTAGTTTCCATGTCTAGAGGTTGTTGTAACCTCCCTTGAAGCTTTGGAACATCTTGGGCTCGACGTTTTGGGTTGATTGGCCTTGGTCGCAAGGCGTGTACGCGTTGTGCGTGCGTTAGGGTTAGCCTCGGGGCTAGGATCGTATCATGATGATACTCTGAACCTTTTCCTGTGAATTTGAAATAGAGTATATGAAATTAATTACATGGATGGATTTGATCACAACCAGTGAATCATGTTTGTCATTCGTATGAAATTACCATGTTTTTGCGTTTTATGTTATCTTGCTATCATATATAAATAATACATAATTTTATCATTTATTAAAGCCCTCAATCGGATCAATCTTCTTCTTTTTCTTCCCAGTTTCCTTGTATGAGTTAAACACTTAATCCACAAATAACATAATCCATGGTTTAAAGTGGAGCGAAGGGAAAGAAGAACAGGCGTGAGAGCGTGCGCTGAGGTAAAAACCATGGTTTAAACAAAGGAGTGAACGACGCGTCGTTCGTTAAGGACCATTTTTAAATAAAAAAAATCCAAGATGGGTTGATGACGTGGCATGACACGTCATCGTCCTATGACGTGGCATGTCATGTGGACAGATAACGGTCATGAACTAACGGTGTTATAGGGAGGTACCAAATGTGACATTTCATTTGAATGGAAGTGCCATTTAAAAGCAAAAAAAAAAGATAGGTGCCAAATCAGTCATTTAAATAAAGTGGAGGTGCCAAAAATTCTATTTTCCCTATTCATATTTATATCTATATCGGCATTCAGGTAGAAATGAAAATATTCACTCGGCGCTTCTTGATTTCTACTCATGTTGTGTGTAAATCAATGAAATTGAAAACCAAACATGATCATCTTCATTGTTAAGTCATTCAATAAAACAACAAATAAATAAAGAAGAGCTACTTAATTTAGGTCATTCAATAAATCAAGACGCGCTTCTTGATTTATACGTGTGTTTATATTTTAGTATTCAGAGAAGATCCTGATATTGATATGGGTTGAAAGAAAGCACATCAGTGCAACGAGTTATCCAGAGGTGATATGGTCACTTGTTCAACCAATATTGATATCAATTACCAAGTTCGAGTCTGTTTGGCATTGTTGTACTTTTAAAACATAGTAGCTTTTAGTTGCTTTTGGCTCCAACGAAAAAAAAAAGTGTTTGGTTAGACTTGCTTCTACTTTTGACACGAAAATTAATGCATTCTGAAAACAGCTAAAAGTAGAAGCAGCCAAAACACTCTCGCTCGTGTTGATTTTTATGGCGTCCACTTCTTTTTTCTTTTTCTTTTTTAATTTAAAATTTCGGTTACAACTAAATTCGATTTTCTACCTCTATATATTAATTAAAATAAATTAAAAATTACAAAATTATAATCTCCTTATCAACTCCTTGTCAAGTTAACTAATTCTATATCTACTTTTTCTATTTTTTTTATCTTTTAAAAATAAATTTTATTCACCTTTTATAATTAATATTTACTCATTAAAATAGAAATAAATATATAAAATTAAATCATTTATGTTATCATAATCTTAAATATATACATATTTTAAGAATTTAATACATTTATCCATATTTTAGTCATTTTGTTTATTTCAAAAGCAATATCATAAAACATGATTATTAAACATTGTTTTACTATATTACTTTTGTCCCACAACAAAGTACAGCAACTCGTCTCACAACAGACACGACACAACACCGCATAGTATTCCCAAATAGACTATTCATCTATGTGGTAGTTTATAATTCATTTTAAAAAGTGCATTAATTCCGTTCTCAACTCATATTTTTGTATCCTTAGTTCTTATAAAATTGAAAACTCTATTTATTTCAATGAATAAATTGTGACTCCTATTTATTCAAATAACAATCTTTACTAAAGATCTTTTTTTTTTTTAAATCATTAGTAAGTTTTTTTTTTGTAAATTATTTTCAAAAGAAAATATTTATAGAAGTTTTATTACATTGATGTGGCGGGATACTATTTTTTTTTATTTAAAAAAAGTGCTAGTATTGATGTCCTTACAAGCTTAGACTTTATTTTAGTACCAAGACCAGACAACAAGACTTGAAAAATTATGGGTATGAAATTAATTTCTTATTGAAGATTGTAATTCATAATTCACTCTCAAAAATAGGAAAAAAATTACGTGAAGACGTGGAACAACTTATATAAATATAATTCTATAAATTATTGTTATTTCATTTTTTAAAGTAAACAAGAAAAATATTACTTTTAACTAGTATACTTAAAATCTCACAAGGTAACACTAGCAATAATGAAAGGGAAATACTGGGGAACAAACTAGATAAACACTATGAAACTGGGGGAATACTTTATAGCTAATGAGTCATGAGTTGAATTAGAACTAACCAGATTAGACGAAATGAGTTACTACATAAATAATAAAAAGCAACCAGCACTCGTTTCTTGAAACCACAAAAAATAGTTTTCTTAATGATGAAGGATTGATACCAGATGGATGGATGGATTGCTTTTTGGTAATTTTGGCATGATGCTCATCTTCCATTGGTAGAGTAATAGAATCTTAGTAGAACTATGTTTCCCTCTAGCTTACAGAGAGATCTAGTATTTAATAAGAGTCTTCAATGAGGTTTATCTCATATTAGTATTTCTAAATGTATCCATAAAGGAGTCCTAGTGAGCATAGGATACAACTATATGAGCCCGTTTGAATTGGAAATAACTTGTATTATTATGACTAATTTTATCATGATTATGTATGTGTTTATTATCGCTTGCTTGATGCTAACTTTTTAACTTTAGTAGTTATTCGAGAAGCAAGTCCCTCCTCAATTGGACGTGAAGTTAGTAGAAGCCCAAGCATGCATGTATGGTGTGACTCTTGCAAGAGACGCTAGTTTTAGAGATGTTATGCTAGAAACTGATAATTTGCAGGTCATAGAAGCCCTCAAGTGGCAGTGTTCATCGAAATCTTATTTTGGTATATTGATTGTAACATCTCGACTAACCACTTGTTAGCATTATCTTACGATTCGTGTCAAACTCTCGATCTCAAAGCTCGACACAAGTGGCAGACAACTTATCATGCATCCATTCATCATCTAACTCATTTCATGCCAAAATTTAAACATGGAATACATAAAACATGGATGGGTTTTCAACTTAATTACACAACAATGTTGGACGTATTTAACAATTTGAGCTTTCATGTGACAAATTAAATGCGTACAACTGTCTTTGAAAATGCTCATTGTAAAGTGATCCATTAAGATTCAATTTATGGGCTTATATAAGTATTAAAATAATCATGGGCTTTTATGTGTGGATATCATTATGTGGACTTTTGATTTGTTGAGGGACCAAATGAGATGACCTAGTACTATAAAAGGAGTTATGGTCCCCAAACATAATCTAACGTATTCTCTCTATGCGTGAAACAAAAGGAATACTGACAGTTTCAATATAACTGGGCAAATAGATTCAGGTACGCTTCCGCTCAAACAATGAATTATCGCATGTTTCGGTTAATTGCCATAGAAATCTTTAAGGTTTATATGATTAAAGCATGCCATTCATGTAAACATAGCTCCAACAAAGAATACCTAATTCAATATCAGCTTCTTCTTTGCATGCCTTACACGAATCCATCCTCAACGAATCATTAATTGACTCATCATTTAGCTTATCTAGCTTTATCGTCTATGGAGGAAATTATTGTACTGGAGGATGTACCTCCTACTTTCAACTGCAAACTGGACAATCCTTTTGGTCTTTAAATAAATAAATCATAAAAATGAATACATGCTTGAATAATCTTGTTTTCTTTCTTTTTTTAGTATTTCAATTAAAAACCCAGACGAGTAGCATCCTTCTCTATTGGTTAAAATCTCAAAATCCAAAATGTCTTAACAGTAAACAAAGCCTTTTAATATCTAATTTCGCAAACAGAAAATGAGAAGTATAGATGAGATTAATACGACATAAACAGTACAGAGACTAGGAGAGCAAGTGGTATGAAAAAAGAGGTTAAAAAGATAGGCCTAAGCATTACCTACATGCTTTTCTTCCTGGTTAAGAGCAGCAGTGGCAGAAACGTAATAGGCAACGCAAAAGAGGGCATGAACAAAGCATAAAATGCCTCCAATTGAAAGGAAATGGTGGTGTGAGAACCCGCAAGAAGCTCTTGACTTGTTGTTTGTCAAACTGCCAAGCACCAATGCGGACAATCCAGACGCCATTATTACCCTGGTCAATCAGAGCATAAACAAACTTAACATTTTTATTACTTTTTTTCCACCAAAAAAACTAATAGCTTGCATGATAAATTACATGAAACATAACATAAATTATAATCTTGCACCATGGATTTTGTAATCGTTTTCCCCCACTAATATTATAACTTTATTTTCGGGTAATTTTAATTATTTTCTTTAAATTTATGATTAAATTCAAATACTCCTGAGCATAATCAAAATTGATTTCAGCGTACGAACTTTACGAGAAATGTAATCCCCCAATCCAATTTTCCATCCAAAGTGTTAAGGAATATAAAACAAATGAAAATTAAACAAATAGGAAACTATTTTTAAATAAATAAATAAATAATAATAAATCCAGAAAAATAAACCAAGTTTTAAAAAAGTGATGGATTATAAATTTTAAAGAATTATAAGAAAATTTAACGGGTAACTAAAATTACCCCTTTATCTTTTTAGCATATTTTACTAGCACATCGTCACTTAGCCGATACTTGTTAATTTGAAGGTGTATATATATATATATATTAGGAGTGATACGAGTTAATACGTCCTAAATATTTGTTATTTTATTTTAGTTAGTTTCAAAAAAAAATATTTTTATTGGTTTCAAACATTATATTAATTAGTTCATTTAAATCTCAACGTGAAAAAAACGACTAAGACAAATTCTATTAAAAATAAATATTTTAATATTTTTCTGAGAAAATGGGCTCATGCTGGTACACCACATCATAAATTATTTCTTAAAAATGATAAAAAAAACTGAAAAAAAAGAAAAAAGTTTAAATTAAATTAATGAAGGTATTGTATTGATGATCCTACGGTAGCCATAGGTATTGTTGTTTTACTTTTTCTTGGTCTAAAGAAAAAAAAATGGAAAAGGGAAAAACATAATAGCTTAGTGTTCGGTAATATTCATGATCACTTTTTTGTTTTTAAAAACTTGTTTCAAAATTTCACAAGTAGAAAATATATTATGCATTACCAGTTTACTACTGTCTCCTCCTCTTGTGCGCATCTTTTTCAACTTTTTGTTGATTTTTTTCTTTTCTATGATCTTTATTTAATTTTTTCAGTTCATTAAAAATTTATATCACTTTTTTTTTTTTCATTTTTTCTGGAACTTCTTAATATTTATCCATTTTGTCAAAAAATATATATATATTCATTTTTAACGTAGTTTGTCTTTATTACTCGTTTTTTTCATGGTTGGAACATAAATGAACTAACATATATAACGTTTGAGACCGATAAAAAAAAAAGAAAAAAAAAATTTGAGACTACCTAAAATAAAATGACAAAAATTTGGGACCTTTTTGTATATTAACCTGAGTGACACGTAGGTGAAATGGTGAAAAAAAGTTAATGAAAGAAGTAAACAGAGGCAAAAACACATGAAATGGCGAAACATATCTGAAAAGAAAATACATATAGCAGATTAGGTATTTGAAAATTTTGATAAATTAAATTAGGATTAAGTATTTTTTTTGTTCATACGTTTGTATTTTTCTCAACCTATAAAAAGCTTTATAAATTAATTTAATTAGTCAATTATATCTAATATTTAAATTATTATATAAGAATTAGAATTATCAGTGCAATAAGAATCCAAATAATCTTTAATTTAAATTTTATTGGGAGATTGGTAAGGACTTGTTGAAGGAATTAGTGTAAAGAATTTATTTTTATGTAAGTGTGAATCTACAAGAATAAAAGGGACTAATTCATAAATAGAAAGAAAAGAAAAGAACTGATAAGTAAAAAGAAAAATAGAAGGAGGGAATTGTCGAATTGATGGTTGTGTCGTGTGCGCGGGTGGTGTGTGGCCTTTGGATGGAAAAAAAAAAGGTGGAGAAGAGAAGTTGTGGGTGGGTTACATGTGTGATACTAGGCAAAAGGACGTTTCCTGATTTTTTTTTTTTTTTTACTCTAACGTTTTATTTTGTTTATTTTGCTACTTAACGTTTGTTTCGTCTGTTCAATTTATATCATTTCAAAAAATGAGGGACAAACGCGGTTAACTCGGCCCCACATGCCAATTTGGCTTAATGCACATAGTAGGACCTAACGTTATTCTTTTTATTTTTTCCTACGCTTAGTATTTCACTTTGTTCAATTCAGTATCTAACGTTTGCTTCGTCCGTTCGTTTTACACCACTCCATCAATAAAACAGTTAGAGGTGACAAACTGCATTAATTTATATTTTATTATTATTTTTACCCATAGTGGGGCCTGTCTAAAAAATTACTAATAAAAATAATTAAAAATATTGTCATTAAAAATAATTAAAAAAAGTATTTTATGTCATTTTTTTAAGATTTAAAATAAAAGAAAGTCCTAAATCTTTTATTTTGAAAACTCAACCAAAAAGTCATTATTTAAATCCAATAGATGGTATCAAATATGAAAAAATATGCACATCAAATGATTTGAAATTAAATATTAATACGTAAAATATCATAATACTCTTTCTATCTTTAATAAAATGACTTCTTAGCCAAAAGACATTTTCATTAATAAAATGTCGCTTTTACATTTTCAATGCAAAAAATTAACTAACAATACATTTTTTTTGAAATCTATGATTAGTGTTTATTGAATTGTTATGGAGAGGTGATAAAATCAAAATATAATTAATTATTAAAATACTTTATAAAACAACAATTAATTATTTTATCGGTTTTCACAATTTTTCTAAGTAGTCATTTTATTAGTAAGCAAAAATTATCATAATAATTAATATCAAATTAATTAATTTCCTAAAGTTTTAACATTTAAAAGAGAAGTCAACGTTAATATATAAAATTCCTAACATAATAAAAGGAGTATCATTTATTTTACCACTCTAATATTAATATTAGTAACCGAATCATCAACCAACTCAACATCACTTCTACCTCTATTATCTTCGATCATGTAAATACCATTAAATCCACCAGGCAGTCATAGATCAAATCTAAAACCACCGCGCCATCATCAACTAAATCTACTACCACCACCACCTAGCCACCCGCTCAATTCTAGATCCGTCATCATCGAGTTCATCACTAACTATTCAAAAGTTAGATTCATCATCAACACAACTACTACCTGCTAGATCTACCAGCTAATTTCTTTTGTGAATTAAATAATAAGTTAAACTGATACTGATACAAATTACAAATTTGGTACATGCTCTTGATTTGGTGGTTCTGCAAACTCTAATTATGGTAACGGGAAACGCGAAGGGGAGGAGATGAAGATGCCATTTTGTTGAAAAAAATAATTCCTAATTTTTTATGTATTTTTTTAATTATTATCCATGAGAATATTTTAAAATTATTTTTATTGGTATTTTAATAGACAAAATCACAGACCATCCATAGAGTGGGTGTTAAATTTAGGGTGTTATTCACTTTCTCTCACTGCCACATCAGTTTAACACCCAACCAAAAAAAATTTAACACCCACTTCTCACAGCAGGGTGTTATTTAGGGTGTTAATTCACTTTCTCTCCCTTCCACATCATTTAATCATATACCCCACCATATTTTTCATTTCTTTTTCTTATTAAATTTATAATTACTATAATAATTACTTTTTATAATATACTCCCTCCGGACACAATTACTTGTCGTTTTACTGTTCATGCACGCGTTTCGAGAAAGCCGAATGGCTTTTGGGGTCAAATAGCGAGCCATTCAGCATCCTCGAAATGCGTGCATGAACAGTAAAATGACAAGTAATTGTGTCCGGAGGGAGTAATAAATAATAAATAATATTTTTTTAATATAAATTAATTAAATTTCATAATTTCTTTTCAGATTTCAAAAAATCTATATTTTTTTTAATACAATAAATAATATAATATTTTTTAAGAGTAACACACGATATTATTTATCACTCAGTAAATCAAACATATATAGATTGTGTCCAAATGACACAAACATAAGCTCTATTTATAGCTCTCAAAAAATAAAAATAATGGTATATTTTTTTAAATTATTTTGAGTAATTATTATGAAAAAAAACATTTAAAAAAGAAGAAAATGAAAAAAAAGTGTAAAAAATTCTAATTTTTTTTAGTGTCCAAATAATACAAACCTAGTCTCAATTTATAGATCTAAAAAAATTAAAAATAATGGTATATTTTTTATCAAATTATTTTCAGTATTTATTATAAAAAAACTCATTTAAAAAATAAGGGGGAAAAAAGAAATAATGCAGCATCCAATGGAAGCGCACCACGCATGCGCTGCAGGGGTTAACCCTGCAGCGCACGCGTGGCACGCTTTCATTGGTTCTTCGAATTTTTTTTTTAAAAAAAAAAACTGACAGTGGGGTTCCGTTTAGTCCGGTACTATCGGATCATCCTATGCGGCATTTTGATACATTGCTCCACCCAACACATAGCATTTAACACCCATTTAACACCCATTTGATACATTGGTGTGGCTAGTGTGGGTAAAAAATAATAAAATAATAATAAACTAACTGTTTTATTAATTGAGTGGTATAAAACAAACAAATGGAGCAAACATTAGGTACAAATTGAATAAAGTGAAATATTAGAATCTGAAAAAAATAAAAAAAAATAGTGTTAGGTACCATCGGGTGCGTTAAATCAATTTTTTATTGTAAAAAAATGACACGTGAGGCCAAGTTAATAGCATTTATCCCCCATTTATTTAATTTAACGAAGTGGTGTAAATTGAACGAATAGAGCAAACGTTAAACACCAAAATAAATAAAGTAAAACGTTAGGATTCGGAAAAAAAAAACTGCAAACGTAAGGCACCACCTCATGCCTTTTGCCTATGATAAGTGTTACGTATGATATATATAAATAGTACTAGAGATACTAATATGTTTATTAAAATATATGTGTCATCTTTATATTAATTTAATAATTATTTTATTTTTTTAATATAATTTAATGAGAAAGAAATAAATCCAATAATAATTTGATACATAGGTAGTAAAACTTTCTTAATAAAATATTTATTACCTAAAATGTTCGCCTAAAATATTACATGTGGAATTGCACACTGAAAACACAAATTTCGACAAAAATGCCAACTTTTTCCCTCCATAATACATTCGTACCGACAAATACATGGATAAGTCCCTAAAATATTTACGATTTTTTTTCGCGCAAAAGAAAAATGAGGGATGATTTTTTTTTCAAAGTGTCATGTCACTACTGTTAACATTTTTGTTTTTATTATTTTCACCATTCAAAAATTTCAAATCAATCCTATAACTTATAATTAATTCTTTTATAATATTTTTATATGATGTTTAATTTATTTTCTTGTAACAAATTTCATGAAAACGGTAAGTTAGAAATTGATTAAATCCTGAAAAAAAAAACCAATATCTATATTTCTACCTAAAGGGCAGAGTATTCGCTGCAATATTTCTATTCCTATACACAATTAGAGTAACAATCCTTACCCCTTAATTATATTATTTTTTCAAACTTGATTAGAGTTTAAAAACATGAAACAAATACATATTTAATAAGGCACCCGATATATGATATTTTAGCATAACTGGTTAGTATATACTATCATAAATTATGAATTTAATTTTTAATATTATAATAATACTAATAATATAACTATTTTGTTTAAAAAAAAGAATTAATTAATTAATTAATTAACTGGACAAGAATTAAGTAAAAATAAATTTATAGGCTACTAATATATATATATTCGTACCATGAAAAAAGGAAGCATGCCGCGGAGAGTTGTCTATTAGTGGAAGATCTTTGAAACTCTTCTTGAGAGCAAATGCACATGCACCCTCCAAGCAAGTTTGCAACCACATGAGCTACACCCAAAAGTCCTGCTGCACCCAACCCTAGCTTGAATGCATCCTGGCTTGGCTCTCTACATTCAAAAATCCATAGCCTCAAGTGCTTAACCTATATTCAAAATAAATTTATTTTAATTTCCGAAACAATTACTAGCGGTATACTTTTAAGAAAAGAACGCACACGAAATTATTATTTAACTGGTTAATATATGTCGTTTTTATTAAAAGAGATAAATTTCAGTAAACATTAAAGGTGTAAACAAATTAAATTTCTTTCATATAGAAAAAAAAAGGTACCTTGTTTTGTTGAATTTCTGCTTGGATGGCAAGAATACCAGCCACTACGTCTACTGCAACGATCAAGAGACAGACAAAAATTCCTCCCAAGTTAACCATTTTCTTTTATAAAGGAAAACAAATGTCTCGGTATGAAAATGAAGAGGTCTCAACCAAGATGAAATGGGTCTCTCTCTCTCTCTCCCCCCTCTTATGATGACAAGATTTAAATAGATGAGGAGAAAGATGGGACCAATTAAAAGACTAAAAGTCTTAAAGTGGCTGAAAAGAAAGGGTAAAGTAAGAGTAGAATGTGGGTTTTTGCTGTATTAGTTTTTGTTTTTGTTTTTTTCTGTTTTTAAACAAAAAAAAGTTCTTTCTTTTCTTTTTAAGCTAATTAGCTGGCTTAGTAATTTTTTTTTTAAATTTGGAAAAAAAATTATTTCATCCCGCAGTAATTTATATTTGAAGAAGTATTTATTGATTCGAACGGTTGATATTTACTCAACTATTATAAAGATGTCCAAAAAAAAAAGAGATTAATCCAACTGTTAGATAAGAAATTCTAATGATTTGAAGTGTGAAGGAAAAAAACAAATAGAACAAGCATCTAGTTGAAATGAAAAATCGGGCTGATTCGTCCAGTTTATTGAATTGGATGGGTCAATAATTGTTTACTTGTTCAACAGAAAATTAATTTTATCGATCGATTTTTGATTTTACCGATCGGATCAATTAGTCCAATCCAGTCCGATTTTAAGAGCCTTGGAAAATGCCTCTCTTTTTCATTCCTTTTTATTTTGGTGAGGAGATGGCGTTCTTTTGGTTAATTTTTTTTTAATTTCTAAAAGGAAAACCAGTTAATAAAAAACCACACAATATATACAACAATAAAATGTGTGTTTAACTACTCATATTTAGATAGTGTAGTCATAAATTAAAAAGAAATTAAAATATAGCTACACAACTATATAGTATAGTTAAATTGTAAAATTTGACTACATTTATAACCGTACCTAATCTAGCGGGGAAAATAAAAATTAAATTTTAATTATTTTAGCTTTATTGGTGCCTAATGAACATGGTTGCAAGAATGGGACCGAACCGGTCTGTCCGATTAGAAAAATCGTGACCCGATTGGGTCCGGTTCTTACAACCCATAAAATCTCGTTTTTTTCTTTAGCCCAAAAAAGTATGAATCAATTCGGTTCGGTCCGATCGTGAACCGGTGACCCGGAGTTGGTTTAGGTGATTTTTTTTAATAATTTTAATTCATTTAATTAATTAAAATTTAGGATTTTTTTACTTAAATTCAGTATTTTTTTTCTATGATGATTTAGATCATATTATTCATTTTTTCTTAAATACTCATTTATTTCCATATAAATTAACATTTATATGTCAACTTTTAATTCAATTTACAATTAATGCATATCAAGGAAATAAATTTTCAAACTTTCCATGCATAGATAAAATTAATTGACATTAAAGATTCAAAATATCAAGACTTCCAAGTATAAATTACTTTAATTAATTTACAATTATATCTATTGTAGTATTTAACTTTAAGAAATTAAGAAATTATTATTTATTTATGAATATAATCCGAATTTTCCTACATATTTAATATATTCTATCAATATAAAACTTTAATATATATTTAATTTAAAACCATGAAATTAATTTAAAAGTACATCATAACATTATCATTTTTAAACTACATATTTAATTTATTATTTTTTATAATCTAAAAATTAATAAAACTAATTAAATTAAATGAAATTCTTTTTTCATTCATTTTGCCACGTGAATATATTTATTAAAATATAAATTATTCATTACCTTATATTTTAATTTTTTATTAATAAATATTAAAATATTATTTGATTTATAACTTCTTTATACGAGTATTTTGATATTTTCTATTTGCATAAATTATTTATGTGTATATACTGTATAAGATTAAAAATACGATATATTACAATCTCGATTTTCCCGATTTGTAATTTTTCAAAATTGCAATCTAACCGTGGTTGGATTTTAAAATAGTAAATTCCTCGTCTCACTGATTCTGAGCCCGATTAGGTTCTTACAACTTTGCAAATGAATACTAAAAAAAAACTAGGGTTGGGGGTTTGTATTATTTTCTCTACACTTAATTGACTAAATCCATACAAAACCACTCTACCTTTCTTAGTTCTGCAAACGACAAAAACTCCTCGCAAGGGAAACAACAAAATCAGGTGGTTTCGTAGCTAAAAAAATATACATGCAGAATGAAATTGAAATTCTTTCTTTTTCCTAACTGTTTTTTTACAATTTTTAAATAAAAAATTAGTCTCAAGCAATATGGAGTACAATAAATAATTTTGTTTATTTTTATGCATAGTCCTTTAATTAAAGAGTTCATTTCTAAAGTATGATTTACTTCAAATTAAACTCGAAACATACTCCTTTTATTCCTTAAAAAGTAATTCTTAACTTATTTTCACAATAATTAAATTAATGAGTGATTTTTAGATATTTTTAGTCAATTATTTTTAATTATTTTATTAATTATATAAAATCAATACTAATTTTACTTCCCTAATATATTAAAAATAATAAAAATGATATTTTTTTTTAGAAAAAAAATGATTAAAACGTCATTTTTTTTCTAAATGCGTGAAAGTGTTAATTAAATGCGGACAATTTTTTAGCATTAGATCTAGCACAACCAATGTTTTTCAGTGGTTTTCATTGGAGAAGGGGAAAAAACATCCACCACAGCCATGCATACACTTTTTGTTTTTGTTTTTACTTTTTCATTTCTCTGTACTTTTGTTTGTCGTTGGATTCTTTCAAAAAAGAGGAAGTAAAAAAGGACATAAATAGGTCATAGAAAGACGTGCTGCGGCCAGAAAACAAGCAGTATTTTTTGACTTTTTTTGCTTTTTTGTCCATCCATGCTTCTTGGTTCGGTTGCTTTTTTACACGGAGCTGTTGTTTCAAAGTACTTCTGACATGCTCCACCAATGACCGAGAATTTTTTAAGTGCATTGGATGCTTATCATCGGTATCTTTCACGTAAGAAAAAATGACATGGGATAATAATTGACTAAAGAAAAAATATATAACCTAAAATGAAAATAAAAATAATAAATTTTATTTATTTCTTACTGTATTATATAAATTAATAAAGAGATATCCAACGATAAATATCTTTTTTTTTTCGGCGATCTACAACCCAAATTTGTGAGTTGTCAAACCCAACAAGAAAAAATTCGTCACATGTCTCGCTATTAGCTTTTGGAAATGGAAATGGAAATGCTTATTGAGTACTCTTATAACGTGAAAAGAAATTCAGGGTTGAATCCCGAGGGAATTTTTTCTATGATCAATAGTATTAGCTTATGGCGATTGATAGCTTTTACAATCGCGAGTATGGGATTCTAGTGAAATGGTGAGCTTCAATCGGACGTCAGCTGCACAAAATCTCTAAGTCAGTAAGAATCTATACTATATAAAAAGCACGAAAGAACTTATTCCTTTAAATTACTATTATACCCTTAATCTATTAAAAAATTTAAGGGTGTAATAGACTTTTAATTTTTAAAATTACATATTTATTAAAATTGAATAAATCTATTATTCAACCATTTATTTAATTAATTAACCTACCTATTAAACCTTAAACTACAAATCATCTATTTAGGGATTCTCCTGCATTCAATGACCAACAACTTTAATCGAAATCCAACGACTTTACACTAAAAATACCAGGTATTTTCAATTTCACTTCATTAATTATCGGTTTAATTAAAGATTTTATCAATTATTATGGATGCAACTGGATTTTTTTATCCTTCCGTGGGGCTGTGCAAGTTACCATCATCTCTGTTTTCATTTGAACATCTGCGGCACTTGAGTGTAGGTTGGTGTATATTGAAAATTCCACCCATATTTGCGGGGTTTCCTTTACTGATTGATCTTCAGTTTTTTTTTTAAATAATTTATTTTATTGTTTGTGTTTAATAATTAATATCAATTGATTTTTTTATTTACATTAAGTAATTCCTCGATCATAAACCGATATACATTCAACTTCTCCATTATATTTCTTAGTGGTAATTAGATTTGGTATTGCTTAATTTTTAATTTTTCTCCATAACTAGCCTAACCTAATTACTAACATATAGTCATATACAACGTTTTATTCAATTTATTTTTAAAAAACAAAGCATGTACAACTCCTTGAGGAAATCCATGTTCAAGTTAATTTTTATAAACTAATTTTGAATATCCGGATTGATTTTAAGGTTTTTTTCTCTGGTCAAAACATATGCAATTTTTTAGAGAAATCCATATATATGATACTCAATTGAGTCAAAATTGGGAATATAAACTTAACAATTCTATGTCCTGATTATTTTGTATAATGTTTCAATGGTATGTTAATTTTTTTTAAAGATATAGGTAGTAACGAATCTCATAAACAGAAATGAAAAGTAAATAGCAATTTAAGTGAGCCAATTAGAAAAGAAGATCCCGAGTTATTTCATTTCTTATGACTCTGAATGTTGTACATGGATATCCAAGTTCTTATTTGCAAGAATTTGGAAGAAGGAGCGATCAATCTTTATAATTAACGTTTTGCACTTGCCTATGCATTTCCAACTAATATCAAATAAGTTCATGTATTTTTAATTAGCTCAAATCAACCACTATATTCAATAATGTCATTTATTAATAAATCTATTAATAAAACTAAATTTATTTTAGAATAATTTAAGCTCACATTATTGACAACAAAGCAAACTTTAGTTTATTTGATGACATGAATGACTTTGTTAGAATAGGAGACTAAAATTCAAAAAACAAATGAGATCATATTTATGCAAAAATTAGAGGAAGAATAGAGAGGAATTAATCTAATTTGTAATTAAATGTTCTGAATTTGTATCATAAATGTCATAGTAAATTCCCTATATTTTTAATTGGTTCGAATCAACATCACTCTTAACAAATTAATCAGTATATTTTAACAAATTAAAATAATTAGTGATTGATAAAATAATTAAATAACTTAATAATATTTTTATTATTTTTTAATTCTCAAACTATTAGAAAGACCAAAATTGCAACTTTATTGCAGGTTTATATTGCAAATTTCAAGACTATGGAGTTCAAAGTGGGAGATTTTGTAAACTTTAGGGTTTCTTTATATAGTTTACCTAAAAATATATTTAAATTTTTAATCAATAAAGTTAATAATTTTTTTATTATTATATAATAAATAAATAAAATGTTACAAAATAAATATTTTGAGTATATGTTTAATGATTACGTAAATGTATTTTCTTGAGTTTTTTTTTCATAAGCTGAAGAGATTTTATTAGCCACTATCAAGCAGATAGCAGCAAGAAGAATAGGAAAAAGAATGTACAAGAGTGGCACTTCCTCAACAGAGGAAGCACCAGAAAAGATAGTCAAGACACAACAAAATCCCTACTGATACAACGCGGAAGACTATCTATTAACACTATCCCAAGACAATAACCAAGTCGGCGACAACAGTATCATGCCCAAACTGTATGGGAATGTGGCTCCTTACTCTTCACCCATCTAAACCACAACGAGAATGCTGAATTTACTGTATGTCTTGCGTAGTGCGTGGCATTTTGGAAGATCACCTTATTTCGCTGCAGCCATAAGCTCCACATCACTGCATAAAATAAAGCTCGCCACATACCTCTCACTTGTTCACCCCTGTAAGGCACAAGACTGTCCCACATTTCCCAAAGATCCCCAACCGTCCGAGGACAACACCACACTATACCCAGCCATTGCATCACTATACTCCAACATCCTGTAGCCGTACTGCAGTGAAGAAGTAAATGGTGCACAGTTTCACCAGCTCGGTCACACATAGCGCACACATTACCCTCGATATCTAGCAGACTGCGTCTCCAAAGAAAATCTCTAGTCACTAGCCGCTCGCGAAATGCCAACCAGAGGAAGAACTCAATTCTATATGGAACTAACTTGGTCCAGCAAGATTTCAGCAGAGGCTTGGGTTGGAATCGCTGACTTTCGAAACCCCTGCACCAAGAACCCACGGTATACTCACCTGAAGAACTCAACTGCCAGGTGATGCTGTCTTTCCGTTGCTGGACAAGCAACTCAGGAAATTGCATAGTCAAGCATAACCACTCGGCGCTTTCCCACTCAAAAAGCTCTCGACGCCAGTTATTGGACCAGGAGCACCGCCCCTCATTCCAACTTCCATGATCAGCTATACTCCCCTGTTTATTGATCGTAATGTTAAACAACCTCGGGTGTGATAGAGCCAAAGGAACCCTATTATGCCAAGGATCCCACCAGAAGGAAATATCCTAACCATTACCAACACCAATCGCTACATGACCAGCCCAAAGATCAAACCAATCGCCTCCCCTTCCAAATAAGCGAACAATATCACCCCATACCTTGGAATATTTATTATCTTTATTACTCCACAGATCCCCAACCCCCTTGAAGTTATACTGCCTCCTGACTATGTCAGCCCAAACTTTCTTGCTCCCTCTACTTAAATCCCACACCCACTTAAATAAATAAGCAGCATTTCGAACCCTTAGATCACCAATCCCCAAGCCGCCACACTCTATAGAGCGAGTGATATCTTCCCATTTAACCTTGGCCAACCCATGTTTGTTGTCGTCACCACTCCACATGAACCGCCGCATAATCCCTTCGCATTGACGACACTTCGGCATACAGTATATCGACATATTGTATATAGGAAGACTCGAGATCGCAACCTTAATCAACGTCACCCTTCCACCAACAGACAGAAGATGCCCCTTCCAAGTGGCGAGCTTTCCCCTCATTTTTTGCACAAGAAATTGCCAGCTAGACTGTCTCCTAGGATTTAGTCCCACATAGGAACCAAGATATTTGAAGGGAAGCACCTCATACTTACAACCCGCTCTTCTAGCTAGACAAGTCCCCACCTGATCACAGAGATTAATACCTACTAACGAGCTCTTATGAAAGTTGACTCGGAGACCTGAAAAAGCCTCGAACCAACGCAAAGTCCCTTTAACGCCTTGTATCTCATTCTTGTCGTTGTTGACGAATATAAGAGTGTCGTCCGCAAACTGAAGATGAGTAAGCCACCACCCTGCTCGGTCATTACCTACTCCCTGAAGCAAACCCATGCTCCCAGCTCTAGCCAGAAGACAATGTAACCCTTCAGCAGCAATGTTAAAGAGAAAAGGGGACATCGGACATCCCTGTTTGAGGCCTCTTTCGACCTCGAATTGCCCCGAAGGAGATCCATTTATCAAAATCGAGACTCTAGTCGTACTAAGACATTGCATTATCCACCCCCTCCATCGATTCCCAAAACCCATATGGCGCATAACATCGTCCAGGTACCCCCAATCCACCGAGTCATATGCCTTTTCAAAGTCCAACTTAAAGAGTAGGCCCTGCTGCTTCGACATCTTCAAATGGTGGACTACCTCATTTGCAGCCATCACACAGTCCAACGTCTGTTTGCCTGCCATGAAACCATGTTGAACCTTACTTATCACCTTCCCAATCACGCTACCAAGCCTCTTAGCAAGAATTTTCGCTACTATCTTATAGTAACTGCTCACTAGGCTGATAGGCTGAAATTCACTAAACCGCTTAGCATTAGTGGTTTTAGGCAAAAGAGTGACAAACGAAGAATTGGCACCCTTAGGAAATACCCCTGTTCTGAAGAAGCCTGCTATCATCACACAAAATTCAGGACCCACAATCTCCCAAGCTTTCTGAATGAACCGGAGCGAAAATCCATCAGAACCAGGCGTCCTCTGACCATTACAGCTTCTTGCAGCTTCCCAAACTCTTCGGCTGATACATCCCTATCCAACATGCACGCCTCAACCTCGTTCAACCTCTTAAAACCTAAATCCTAGATTTTCGGGCGCTCCCACCGATCTGATTTAAAGAAAGTAGAGTAGTGGTGGACCGCAGCAAGTTTAATATCTGTAGGATCAGTAAGACGACCTGAGAAAGTAGCGATATCTGTAATATTCTTCCGTATCATACTCGTCTTTGCTATGCGATGGAAATATCCTGTATTTCGGTCGCCCCGCAGGTCCCACTGAATTCTATTCTTTTGCCTCCAGAACCTATCTACTCGACCTTGCTGATCCTAGATTTTATTACCGACCACAAGCCTCTGCCCCTGTTCTTCTAAAGACAACGGTCTCTCATCTTCTACCCTCTCAAGAGCATCTGCCTTCGCCTGTAATTCCTCAAGGCCTTTTTCTAAATGTCCAAAGACCTCAATATTCCATACTTTTAGCTTCTTCTTCATGTACCTCATTTTCTGAATAACCTGACATACCCCCGGATGTTCAATAGTAGCTTCCCTCCACCATTCAGTTATCAGGTTTTTAAACCCCGCTACCTCCCACCACAGAGGTAGGTCATCTTCCTTTTGAAAATCAGCACGTCATCTTCCTTTTGAAAATCACAGAGCCGAACTGAACCGTTGCTTCTCGGTACAGTTTGGTTCGATTCTATTTTCCTGTTCCTTACGAATCAGTTACGGTTATGGCCCGGTTCTTCAATTTGAACTTCTCCCACCAAAGGATGGAGGTTCATGGGCTGGTACGTGGGATCATACATAAGCCCATGACTCAATGCATCAACAAACATCAACCAAATTGAATCAATACTACAACTACTTGCCAAAATTGAAATTTAACATAACTACAACTACTACCAATAAATTTCCAGAAATTTAAATCCAACCAAGAGTTCAATACAATACAAGTTTATACAAAACTAGTTTAACAAGTAGTCAAGCAAATAAAATCAAGTTTAAGAAGTTTGACAAAAGTCACAAAATGACTAAAAGTCTAGAAGCCTATAGGTTCAACCACATAACCAATTCATTGTTTCAAGAAATCTGAAAATAAATCTTGTAGTTGTTCCAAAAAATCTGAAAAGAAGATAGCAAACAAACAAAAAGTTATTAAAATCAGTAACTCAACACAACCAACTCATTTGCTTAAAAGAAGAATCCAACAAAAAAATAACAAGAATCTGAACAGTGAACTTGACTAACTTGAACTAGGACAACATTCTTCATTCTTCATGAGATAATATCTATCACTACAGGTACAAAATTAATGTCCGCGAAGGCTGCCATTTGTAGATGATTAGAATTAATCACATAAAAAAAACAATTGATAGCTAAAACGTGATAAAAAACGTAAATATTACATTTCTCAAGCTCTTCAACCTCTTTGGTCGTCTCTTCAGTCATGCAATGATAATCACAAGTTGGTGATTGCAACCAATCTTCGGTACAAATCAGTGCCTCTACAATTTTAGCTGACAAAGAGCTTCGAAAATCATCAAGGATGCGCCCATTGCAACTAAATGCAGATTCTGATGCGATAGTAGAAGTCTGTGCTATTAATGAGAGAGTAGGAAAGCGGACACCGTTAATCTTCCACCATTCCAAAATATTAAAAGATTTTGAACTCTTTATCGACTCTTCCTCAAGATAACAATCCAACTCTGATTTTTTTGATCCTCCTTCTTTGAGTCTTTTCTTTTCGATACTTGTACTCATAAGCACTTGCAGATGATCTGGAATGAACATTAACATCATCAATATCATCTAAATCTAATATAATTGGTTCACCAATAGAGCAAGAAGCTTTTGCACCCTCATTGACATTGCTGAATTTCTCCTTTTTATACTCTACAAATAGTGCATGAAGTTTTTGTCTAACTTTTTCCACTAACACCAATGCACTTTCAAAATTATTGTTTGAGCGCCAAAATGTCTTATTTTCATCGTCCTTTCCTCCCTTTTTAGGACGATGATACTGCCAATTCTTGGGTTCTCCACTCCTTTTTGCAGATCATGTTGCTGAGAAGCATAACGTTCATTAGGAGCTGAAATCGCCAAGTTAGAGCTGTTTTGCACCAGAAGCGTCCTTACCCCAGACCTGGGGTAAGGGAGACCCGAAATTCCAGCGTGGACCAGCTGTCTTGTTCTTCTAGAAGACCTCATTCTGCTGATCTTCTATTCCAGCAATGAGTCCTGCTGCCACAGAACGTCTCCAATGTTTCTGTTAGGATTTTGAACAAATAATTATATTAGATATTATCCTTTTATTATTTTAGGGATTATTATTTAAGGGAACAGAGAGCTGCGTCTCTAATATACTCCATCTTCCCGAATATTTCTTTTCCTTCTTTCTGGACAGCTGCCATTAACAGAGCATCAAAACTCTGTTTGCTTTCTTCTTTAATTAATTAAATTTCTTTTTATGCTTTTAATCTCTTTTATATATTTATTATGATGATGCTTGGCTAAATTCTATTTTCCTTGTAAGGATTCGTTGCCATGATTAATTGATTGGGAGATCTAATTGCAACCATTAAATTCCAACTTATATCTCTGTTTGTTTTGATTAAATGTCAAGTTAATCTTATTCCTATTGAAGCCTGATCATCTACAAATAGGATTTGATTAATTACAGTCTTCTCTTGATACTTTGGAGTCTACATTGTAAAGAGAGATGCGAAGGCAACTATCTGATTGACGGATCGGAATAGAAAACAAATAGAGTCAGGTTTATAGGATTTTTATCCCAGACTTGGGATCGGTCTCTCCTTGTGAATTATCAATCATTTGATTAAATTCTATAGAATGTCTCTTAGGATTGTCAAACTGATTAGGGGCTTCTAATAGAGTGTCTCTTTATTAGCCTTGTTTAGGAGGAGAGCAGGAGATTTAGGTGAACACCTGGTCTCTATAGCCGCCTATAAGTTCGGTCTTGAAAATACTTGAATCAATGATCAATCAGTTTAATTCATGTACTTAGTCGAATCCTTACTGGGAACTTTGTCACTTTTGAACACACACACAAATCACTATCTTTGCTGTTTATGTTATTTCTGTTATTTAATCCATTGCAATACAACAACTCAATATTGGTATTTACCACCTGTTACTTATCTTGTCATTTACAAGGAATTTTAATTGTCCACCGAATCCCTGAGGAACGATCCTTTTACCACTTGCTACTGTTATAACACTACATGTGCATTGGTAGATTGTATCTATTTTATTTTGACGGTTTCGGCAACCATCAATTATAGATGTTGTCAATCACATAATTCGTGTAATCCAACTTGTACCTTAGATCTAACACGACCGCAATAAACAACATGACATTAATTTTTTTTGCATCCTCCCAATATTTGTCACATTTTTTTTTCATTTGCAATGCCATATCAGCCACCTCAAAATCAACATTTCTACACATTTAATTCAACCTAAAAACTCTATGTAAATAAATGTTAGAAATGGTGTAGTTAGTACCCGAAATACTCAAAGTTAGATTGTAGAAATATTTCAAAAACCTAACCATGTTATTGAATTCATGATATTCGAAGAATAAGGAAGATGTTATATATATGGAAGATGTTGTTATTGTAACAAAAAACAAACTGACATTTCATCAACCATGCCACTTGTACTCAGTGCTCCTTGAATTCTCAACATGTTGTTGCCATATTATTACACATTTGTAGAAGAGGGCCATCGAGTAAGATTACACTACTTAAAAGAGCACATCTAATCCTAGTAGAAAGAGGACTATGCTACACTTGAAGTCACAAAATTCAAAAATGTTTGACTCCCTGCATCGGTGCCTTCTACAGTTTTAAGCATGGCTGAGATTCCGTAACAGATATCAAAGAATGGGCATGTTCAACGCTTGCAAAACATCATTGAACTCAAAATCACGTGTTTCTTTGTTGAAACATTCAACCAGCTTGTACCTTACATCGTTCAAATAGAAGAAATGGGCTGCCTTTAAAAGACGTTCTGCTTCTTTATCGGTGAGCTTGCTTGGGAAAACAACATCACCCCGGATGAGCACCAAATCCTTGCTCTCTGCAAAATCGGGATAAAAAGTAACAGTGAAGCAGGGAGCTGCCTGAGTTTCTTTTGCCTTGTAATCTTCAAGACCAGTGAAAAGTATGTGTGGAATCTGCATTGCAAGAAAGGTTTCAATTGAAGTGTGAGCAAACATACACAAAGGACAAAGAGCATATATCTCATCAGCACTCGCAGTGTTATTTAAAATGGCTTTTAGTAAAAGAACATAGAACATCCTTATGATGGAAAATGGTAGACTTGAAATAGTTCTCCAGTCTCAATACACATACTACTATAGTCAATTTGTTTCTAACCGCAATGCACTTGCACTATTAGTCAATAAATATTGTCATAATAAGTAAAATGCTTAAAAATCCAATGCTAATATTATCCAAGAATGCTTCAATAATGGATGTTATCCACCTAGATATCCACAAATAACTCGCATCTCTTCACTAAACTTTCAGCCACTTTAGCCATTATCGTTGATTTTATTGCCATGAAGAAGCATTCGCATTCTTACTACTCTCACGCTGGAGACAAGATCGGAGGGAATATCAATTCAATCTACGATTCTAATGTCATTGACAGTAAATGTAAAGACGACTTTACATTCAAATTGTCCAAGGACATTCAGTTCATGACCCAACAACACCAACATTAATCCACCAACGACAACAGGGTTAACAAAGAAACTCTATTTAATGGTAAGATTTTTCTTTTTTGAACTTTGGATCCTCAAATCACTTTGAATGGTTTTAGGTTGAAGGCCTCATTCTTGACCATGGTTCTAGGCATCCAGACATGAAACTACAGGCGGAGAACTGTTTTATCTTGACATTGAATGTTTTTTTGGAGTATGAGAAAAGGTAAAAATCAATTCTATTTGATCCAGATTGGAATTGATGTATGAATAGGAAACGTTGTGTATCAACTGAGGCCTACTTTGGTGTTTTTGTCTAGTTACTGGACTTTATTAAACTAATATTTTCATGCCACAGTGAAATAAATGTAGGATTTTTCTACTCAAATGCAGAGAAAAAGGAGGATATGGTTACAACTGAAAGGTGTCAAGTAGATAAAAGAGTTAAAAGAATCATTGAACTAAAGAATAAGGTTGAGAAACTTGGGCTACATTTTACATGTTTGATTGATTGATTGTTAATGATTTATTTACTGTGTTGATGCTTATAAATCTTGTCATATGCAGCGTTACAAACAATAATTTTGTTATTATTAATCAAAAGGGAATTGGTCCTCTATCACTAGATCTTTTTGCACGGGCAAAGGTGAGTCAGCGCTTGAATGCTCCCTAATGATCTAATGCTCATCTTTCTTCTCTTCTGCAAATTAAGTTCTTAGTGGCATTTTCTTAGTTTCACTTGAAACTTGAAAGTGGAAAGCTTTTGCCTCTCTGTTTCTCTGGGGTTCCAAATTCACGAGATGGGTTGCTTTTTGAAATTCTCCATCAACAAGTTGTGCATGTTTCCCTTCAACTTTTTATAGTTTCCTGTGGCCATGTTGTCCATAATTTAGCCATCAATTAAGAGCAAAAGAAGTTAGTAGGCTGAAGTTTATAGAGGCTCATATTTTTTTTGCTCTAATTAACAGTTATGAAGTGATTCAGATATACGAGTTGAAGCTTTGCTCTTGTTTCTTTGGATTAACATTTGAAGTTTCTATTCCTTTTGTGAATGAACGAGTTCTAGTTCTCATTGTTCTGGTTTGTAGTTTTAGCAGAGAGTTTGACTGTTAGTTGTGTTGGTTTAGAATTTTTATACTTCAATCATGGATTCTACTTATGTGCTTCTTTACATTGTGGTTGGTTTCTATTTACTTTCTGTGCACTATGTACTGATTCTCACTTTTGTTTATAGATAATTGCTCTCCGAAGAGCAAAGAGGAGAAATATGGAGCGCTTGGTGTTGGCTTGCGGAGGAGAGGATGTAAATTCTGTTGATAATCTAACACCTGACCGTCTTGGTTGGGCTGGGTTGGTTTATGAGCACATCCTAGGTGAAGAGAAGTATACATTCATTGAAAATGTTAAGAATCCCCACTCTTGTACCATATTGATTAAAGGTATGGGAAGCACATGTATATTTTTACCTAAGATCTTCATTATTTTTTGTTCCTCAAACTTTTTTTTACCGTTTTTGCTTGTTTATTACTATTTTTGCTATTTTTTTTTTACCGTTTTTACTCTTTTTACCATTTTTGTTTATTTTTTTTACCACTTTGGTTCGTTTCTTACCATATTTGACTCAACGTAGTAGTTAGATTGGATATATCATAATAAAGAAAGAGAGCACCAATCCATACCATAATAAATTAAAGGTAGCATCCATATTCACAGGAGATATACATACAAAAATGTAAAGTAAAGATCAACTCCTATGGAAACTCGTCTATTAATTATCAGTACTTAAACTACTTATATATGGATCCCAAATCCTTAAAAGAAGTAGCGTATTATGTTAAAATTTTTTTGCCACCATCTAACAAAAGAGAAAAATCAATTGTGTAAAAGATAGTTACAATGATATAAAATTTGGAAAACTAGTTAGCTAACTAATTAAGTTCCTGAATTCATGATATTCGAAGAATAAGAAAGGTGTTATAAACCCTATCAATTTGAGGCACTAGAGATTATATATTAATTATTTCAAATTAAATTTTTTTTAAGGCGTGAAGGAAAATTGGTGAAAATTTTAGCCATGAAAAATAATTAACAATGATTGAATAAGAATGCAAACATATCATATCACATCCTATGTTTTCCTGCTACGTGCTGGTGACTAAGGGCTAAGGGTTATATATATATATGTATATATGCACATACACTTAACTCACATACATGGAAGATGTTATTGTAACAAAAAACAAACCGACATTTCATCAACCATGCCACTTGCACTCAGTGCTCCCTGAATTCTCAACATGTTGTTGCCATATTAGTACACATTTGTAGAAGAGGATCATCGAGTAGGATTACACGACTTAAAAGAGCACATCTAATCTTAGTAGAAAGAGGGCTATGCTGCACTTGAAGTCACAAAATTCAAAAATGTTTGACTCCCTACATCGATGCCTTTTACAATTTTAAGTGTGGCTGAGATTCCGTAACAGATATCAAAGAATGGGCATGTTCAACGCTCGCAAAACATCCTTGAACTCAAAATCACGTGTTTCTTTGTTGAAACGTTCAACCAGCTTGTACCTTACATCGTTCAAATAGAAGGAATGGGCTACCTCTAAAAGACGTTTTGCTTCTTCATCGGTGAGCTTGCTTGGGAAAACAACATCACCCCGGATGAGCATCAAATCCTTGCTCTCTACAAAATCAGGATAAAAAGTAACAGTGAAGTAGGGAGCTGCCTGAGTTTCTCTTGCCTTGTAATCTTCAAGACCAGTGAAAAGTATGTGTGAAATATGCACTGCAAGAAAGGTTCCAATCGAAGTGTGAGCAAACATACACAAAGGACAGAGAGTATATATCTCATCAGCACTTGCAACCTTATTTAAAATGACTTTTAGTAAAAGATCATAGAACATCCTTATGATGGAAAATGGTAGACTTGAAATAGTTCTCCAGTCTCAATACACATACTACTATAGTCAATTTGTTTCTAACCGCAATGCACTTGCACTATTAGTCAATAAATATTGTCATAACAAGTAAAATGCTTAAAAATCCAATGCTAATATTATCCAAGAATGCTTCAATAACGGATGTTATCCACCCAGATATCCATAAATAACTCGTATATCTTCACTAAACTTTCAGCCACATTAGCCATTATCGTTGGTTTTATTGCCATGAAGAAGCATTCGCATTCTTACTACCCTCACGCTGGAGACAAGATCGGAGGGTATATCAATTTAATCTACGATTCTAATGTCATAGGCAGTAAATGTAAAGACGACTTTACATTCAAATTGTCCAAAGACATTCAGTTCATGACCCAACAACACCAACATTAATCCACCAACGATAACAGGGTTAACAAAGAAACTTTTACAATTTCTCAAACAAGCAAAAAATTAGTAAAACAATTGAATTAAATCTATAGAAAAGTTCAAGAAGACAGAACCTTGAGCAAACATTGTCATATAACCACTTCCTCTCCACATAGGAAGTACAAAATACTTGCTGCAAGAACAGAAACCAACAAAACAGAATAAGTTCAAAATAAGGTTGAATAGAGGAACATCACAAGCCCAACACACACCAGGCGGCGTCAGTAATTCAATTACCAATCTAGGGATCTTTACGCCAACAGATTGTAAAGGCTAGCCTTCATAGAAGCTCCAATGTGATCTCTTCCCAAGTGATACTGACACACAATTTCATGAATGAATAACAACCAAAAATCAAGAAACTAGGAAGAGGATTTTAAAAGAAACTGACTCACTCACATCGTCCCAAATGGAAGATAGTTCCTCAAGGGATTTGTGCTTGGCGCACTCGATGTCCATGATAGAATCCAACGACTTTAGCTCTAACGGAGAGAACCAGGTAGCGAATCTAGACGTTCTAACGAAACCAAGCGAACCCCATTTCAGGAACTGGCCAGGGATGGCAGGTAATGGTTGTTTCCCTGGTTGGGATTTTGAGAGACATTGGTTGAGAGAGTGGTGGGCGAAAGATTGTTTTGATGTGTTGGTGAAGATTGGCGAAGATGACGAGGGTCTTAGGAGTCTTGAGGATATGCGCTGCATGGTGTGATGGCTCGATGGACGGGACTCGATCTACTTGGTTTATTAGGTTCGTTGGAGAATTTTGTCGAACAGTTAGAATGCAGTGTCCAAAGCACCGGGGGGAAATGCAGAGGAGATGAAGACTTCTGGAACTGCCAACTGAGTGAGATGAAATCGGTTAGAGGAGGAGGACGGTCGACACCAGCCTTCCTAACTCACCCAAAGAAGATCGCTCTTACTCCCAAAGAATCAGCAAACTGTGAATATACCCTAACAAGCAGCGGACAAGTCAGCAAATTTCAATTCTATTTAACACACAAAAAGTAAGATGATGGAAATTATCACTTCAAAAGTTCATTTTTTTTCTTCTTCAATCAAGTAACTAAATACCTTAGGCTGCGTTTCACAACGCAAAATTTCTGTTTTGCAAAATTTTCAATTCTTTTTTTCACAGCTACAGTACGTTTTCTGTTTTACAAAATGCATTTTTCAGCCTTAGAAAACTCGAAATCGTATTCACCTAACAACTATTTCTTATTTTTTTGAAAAACAAAAGCTACTACTTTTGTTAAATCAATTTTATCTTAATTAAAAAACAATGCTAATGTTTTTTTGAAAAAAAAAATAATGAACTAAATAGTAGCCTATTTTAAGTTTGTTAAAGATCAAATATAAATATGTTAAATATATTCATGCCTATATTCAAAAGCACAAGCCATTTAGCAGAAAAAAATTTGAAAGAAAATTTTCCAAAATCTATTTCACAGCAACATTTTGCAAATGGAAAATTTTCAGCAAAATTTTCAGTTTTGCAATTGCAAAACAGATTTTCAGAATTAACACTACAAGTTTAGAAATTTTTGCAAACGCCATATTTGACGTTTTGCAATTGCAAAACAGTTTTTCAAAATTAACACTACAAGTTCAGAAAAAATGTAAAAAATCCAAAAAATCTAAAAATTTGCAAAAAAATGTAAAAAATCCAAAACAATGTAAAAAATACAAAAACTGTAAAAATTGTCAAAAAGAGTGAAAAAATATATAAAAACAATTAATCTAAAAATCCAGAAAAAAATTGTAAAAATTCCGAAAAAATGTAAAAACTCTATAAAAAATAATTAATCTAAAAATCAGAAAAAGAATTTAAAAATTCTAAAAATAAATAATTAATATAAAACTCCAAAAAATAGTAAAAATTCCAAAATAATTAATTAATCTAAATATCCAAAATAAGTAAACAATTCGAAAAAATGTAAAAATAACCAAAAAAATGTTAATTAATCTAAAAATTCAGAAAAATTGTAGAAATCCAAAAGAGAATTAATTAATCAAAAAATTCCAAAAAAATTGTAAAATACAGAAATTAATTTAAAAATTTAGAAAAATGTTAAAATTCCAAAAGAAAATTAATTAATCTAAAAATCCAAGAAATTGTAAAAAATTAATTAATCCTAGATTTTTACATTTTTCTTGATTTTTAGATTAATTAATTTTTTTGTTGGAATTTTTACATTTTTTTGGAAAAATATTTTTAGATTAATTTTTTTTTGGAATTTTACATTTGTTTTGTGAATTTTTACATTTTTTTGGATGTTTTACAATTATTTTTGGAATTTTTATATTTTTTTGAATTTTTAGATTAATTAATTTTTTTTGGAAGTTTAAAACTTTTTTTGTGAATTTTAACAATGTTTTTGAATTTTAACATTTTTTTGGAGTTTTAGATTAATTAAATATATTTTTTTAAATTTTTACATATCTTTTCTCGATTTTTAGGTTAATTAATTTTTTTTAGAAATTTTACATTTTTTTTGGAATTTTTATATTTTTTCTAAATGTTTTAATTAAAGTCAACAGTCAACACTAACGGTCTGTTAGTTTGACTAATAGAAACACTTTTGTCGTTGACCCTTGGTACAGGGGAGGTTGAATAGTGTTTTTAAAAGCTAGGAGAGGTTTCTGTTTTTCGCATTAGTACAGGGGGCCTTTTTACTGTATGGTATATCGAATTACCGACCGAACTAATGTTAATGTTTGTAATTCCAATGTTCCAAGATTATATTTTTACTTATTTAGTATTTATTAAACTAATGTTTTTATGTAAATATTGATCTAATTTTATTCGTATGAATTTAATTAGGAGTATTGATTAATTAAAACAATTGGAATATTGGAATCAATTTACCAGGATTAATTTTAGATAAATATAAAAAAGGTGTATTTTTAGCCATATTTATTCTTATTTGTTTAGGATGTATGAAGTTATTTGTTTTAAATCGAGTTTGTATTTATTTCATAATGTAACTTTCGATAATAACATGATAAAAAATGTTATTCATTACAATGTTAAACATTGAATTTTACTCATATGATTTTAATTAGGAGCATTAGTTAGTTAATATCAATTATGAAGTATTTTTAGCACAATTTGTATCAATTTACATAAATTACAAGGGTAGATATGTCTAAAATAATATATATTTTTTAGATTAACAATATGGATTTATTGAACTAGAGTAAAAAAAAAAAAATTGGAAAATTTTCCAAAACAGAAAATTTTGCAAAATTTTGGATGTGAAACAGTTTTTGCAAAATTTTCCAGTTTTGCAAAATTTTTAGAAAATTTTGCGTTGTGAAACAACCCCTTATAATTTACCACTTCTAAAAGAAAAAAACCATTCCAAATCCAAAATACAACCCTATGCCATCAAGGATCCCCTTTTGAGAAACAGAAATTGGCCTGAATTACATCTTGGATTGACCCAAAAAGAGAAAAAAGTCAAAACCCCAAATTTTGAAACTTTGACTCCCCCACTTCGAGAAACTGAGAAATAAATAGTAATCAACTAAGAAGGAATCGGTCAGGATTGGATACAATTAGGGGTGTAAACGTCCGATTCGGTCTGGTTTTATGGCTAGAACTGAAAAAATCCGATTCTGATGGGTCTGGAACTGAACTAAACCAGACAGTTCGGTCCGGTTCTGGTTTTTTTTTTATTGAAAAAATAATATAATTATTTTCCCAGCCTAAATATCAAAACAGAATTAACCACTGAAAATAAATATTTTACGATCGGAGAAACACAAAATGAAGATCCAAAATAATCCACAGTTCAAAAGTTAAACTTGAAGTACAAACAAGAAAATTGTTATTGTTCATTTGTTTGTCAGCGCAGCAGAATGCGATAAAGGGAGAGGAGAGAATAAATTTAAAAGAAAAAACTAAATTCTATCCTTGAAAGAAAAACCCAACAACACAATTTCATTGAGAATCCATACCCAACATATGATAAGTTCCAAGATCGATAAATAAAATCTCAACTTTTCAACAATAGAAGCAAAAGTGTTTCAAACAACAGATACAAACAAAAATCTAAGAGCGTAATTAAACTTCCAAATAAAAGGAGAACAAGAGATACCCATTTTTGAAGAATGAGAGGGAGAAGGTCTAAATTATGCTAGAAAAGCAAATAAGAGAGCTTCGATTGTCAAGGGCATGGAGGGACAAAAAGCGAGAGTCGAGAGAGAGTAGGTGAGCGAGGGGCGAGCGTGGCGAGAGCGAAACCGGCGAGCGGTGAGCGGCGATGGAGGTTGAGAGCGGCAATGGAGGAATGAAGGAAACAAAGATTAGATTATAATGATTTTGATTTTGGATAGACCTAGTTTTAGAAATCATAATTGTTGTTTCTTTCCTACAAAATTACGCCGTTTAACACCAAATCGGCGAACCCCCTCGCTTTACCATATGAGTCAAATATTTAGCCGCTGAAACATAGGCAACCTTTGATAAATATTGCACATATATATATTTATATATTTTTCAGTTTTCCTGGTTCTGCGGTTCAGTTTACGGGATTTGGTAGGAATAAAACCGGACTGAATTGGAATTTTACGGTTCTGTTTGAGGTAGAACCGGACTGAACCAAAAAGTTATGGTTTAATTCGGTTCGGTTCAAAATGCTCCGGTTTTAGTTCCATTTTCGAGTCGGATCGGTTTTCTTACACCTCTAGATACTATTGCACTGCGAGGAAGGAGGAGGAGGAAACGGCGTCGTCTGGTAGAGAGAGAAAGTAGTAGAGTGAGAATTGGGTTCGTTTCGTCGCTTTCATTAAAGAGGAAAAAGGAAAGAAAGATAAAGAGTCAGCTTTCTTTCGACCTCTCCATTGCTTCGCTACGTGATCATCGAATATTGTATTTTCTTTTCTCTTTTATATTTATTTAAGTTTTTTATTCATTTTGTGTGTAAACAAAAAATAATTTTTTTTTTTTGCATATCATTCATATTATTAATAATACAACTTGGATAATCCATTATCCACAAATATTAAAATTATCCTAAATATTAAAACTTATAAGCAAATTAAAATTCTAAACAAAGCTAATAAAATACTATATTTACTAACTTAAATTAAAATTAAGACTTTTATCTTATTCTGCTAATAATATATTTTAGTTAGATGAAAATTTTACATTTTAATGTTTTATTAATAAATAACTAATTTCGTGCCCACGCGATGCACGAGTATGTTAGATTTTTTTCAGTGTACCTGTA
Organism: Viola odorata; assembly: GCA_963691705.1. NCBI lineage: Eukaryota > Viridiplantae > Streptophyta > Magnoliopsida > Malpighiales > Violaceae > Viola > Viola odorata. The sequence continues at coordinate 44,356,734 of OY829538.1, forward strand.
ATATAATCTCAATTATCAAAATCGATAATTATAATAAATTACAATAACTAAATAATTAAAAATTAAAAATTTAATTAATTACAAGTGAAACTTATTGCGATTTTTTTAAATTAGAGGTATATGTTTTTTTAGTAATAAATTAATGGCAATAAGTAATATAATTAATGAGAGGTATATGTTTTTTTTAGTAATAAATTATGGTGAGTTAATTACGATTTTTTTTATAAAAAAGAAATAATCAAAGTGGGCCCAAACCACAATGGCCGTGAAAGTTGGTTCTTCAGGCCCAATCTATTTGTGTGATTTATATATTCTTTGCACGGGCTTTTGAGTTTGATTAGAAATAGAAGATCAGTACTATTTGGAAAAGTATGAGAAATAGGCGTAGGATTGTACACATCTTTCCATATAATTATGAGAATTATGAGAAATATGCTAATAAATATAACTCAACAATCATCTCAACGAAGAATGTCAATTTCGAGGTTAACTATCAATCGGCGTAGGATTATACACAGTACATTTCGGTCTGGTTTTGTTAGGAAAACTGAGATGAACCGACAATGGCCAGTTCTGAAAATCATAGAGCTGAATTGAATCGTTGCTTCTCGGTACAGTTCGGTTCAGTTCTATTTTCCCTGTTCCTTACGAATCAGTTACGGTTATGGCCCAGTTCTTCAATCTGAACTTCTCCCGCAAAAAGATGGAGGCTCATGGGCTGGTACGTGAGATCATACATCAACCCATGACTCAATGCATCAACAAACATCAACCAAATTGAATCAATACTACAGCTACTGCCAAAATTGAAATTTAACATAACTACAACTACTGCCAATAAATTTCCAGAAATTAAAATCCAACCAAGAGTTCAATACAATACAAGTTTATACGAAACTAGTTTAACAAGTAGTCAAGCAAATAAAATCAAGTTTAACAAGTTCGACAAAAGTCACAAAATGACTAAAAGTCTAGAAGCCTATAGGTTCAACCACGTAACCAATTCATTGTTCCAAGAAATCTGAAAATAAATCTTGTAGTTGTTCCAAAAAATCTGAAAAGAAGATAGCATAGAAACAACAAGTTATAAAATTAGTAACTCAACACAACCAATGATCGAGCTCTAATTGTAGTGGATTTTACCACTTCATCTCTCGCAATTTTGAATGGTATGCTATTGATTTTTGGTACAAACCATTTGAATTTTGCAGGAGACAACCTAGAAGGGGCAGTAGGCAGAAAAGGAGTAGAATCGGGCATGATTGTGGGCAGAACTGGAGCAGGCTATTTGAAGGCCGCTTTCTTGACTAAGAATGGAACAGACACCTCTTTGGACTAAGACAGATCCGTTTGACCATGCCTCACTGGGAGAATATCGCGGAGTAGACTATGGATTGGATGAGCTGGCACATAATTTTCCCTGCCTTTTCGGTCACAACGCTAACCTCGAGTGATTAAAGATGCGCTCCTCTGATCTGATCGGATCGTGTTTCTTTGTGAGTATGAGAGCAATCAAATACAATTTAAGTTGATTAGGATACGATTTCCTTAATTTCCTCTTTAGATTATTTTTAGAAACTACTTATACTCTTCTTAGAGGGGGAGGAGGGAGAGGGGAGCGATCACGGTTTTTGCAACCTCTTCTCTTGTCTTCTCTTCTCCATATTCACATACTTTTTCTCCTCCGAAAATGGAGGATTATCATCATTTTAATACATTGTTATTTTCTTTTCAATTATGTGTATGAATAGCTAAGCACCCTTTTCTTAGTAGAGGAAATAAGGCATGAGCATGAATATGCATGAGACCTAATCGTTATTATTAATCTTTACATTTGTATTCAATTGATCTCGTGATTATTCTTAATGTGTTTTCTGCTTGGTTTTAGAAGTAGATAATCTAGAATTGAACAGATCTCTCAACAATCATTCTTCTTGGTGTCTCGGCCGTAAGCCCAAGAAGATCGAAGTAGATACCTACACGCTACTAGGTGTATCTAGGAAACGGTAGGGGGAAAGGTTAATCAGATCCAGTCTTGACTGACACCCGAGGATACTAGTCTAGAGTTGTCTTCCCCTAATCGATCATATGCCAACTCGGTAAACCCTTTAACCAGCAAGGTGCTAATTGGTAAGGCATCATCTCTAAGCGTACCTAAGGTGGTGTTGATAGAGGAGGGAAGCAGGGGTCATAAACGTACCATGATCCTATAGCAACACTGTGGATTGAAGATGAATATCTCTACGTCGATGATTGTATATCTTGTCTCATAGTCGCCAGCCTCTACTAAGAATTCTTTTCATATCTGATCTCTATTTTCGAATCAATCTTCTTGACCAAGGATATCATTCTTGGCCAAGACAGTTTCACGCTTCATTTACTTACCAGTTTTAGATTTATCACAAACACCCACATTTCACCTAAGTGTTATTTGGTCATCATAACTTCACACAAAGAATTGTACCATTGCTCCCTGTGAATCAATCCTCTTACTGCTATCTACAAGCAATTTGTTCTTAGTAGCGAGTTGTAACTCTTATATTTATTTTTGACGGGTTCAACACTGGTCAAATTTTGACGTTGTTGCCAGGGAGATAACAGATACTAATCTTTGTGTTTAATTATTTTGTGACCAGTTCGACAAGCCGACCAACAGTTACCAAGTCCAATAATCAATATGGATCAGCCAGAAGAACAAACTCTCAGGGTGCTAAATTAAGGGATAGAGCAAGAGACATATTCTTGTCTAAATCTACCACTAGTGGAACACAAATGGGCGATCAAGACCACTGTCATCCAAAACTTGAAAAAGTTCCATGGTCATTCCAATGAGAATCCCTACATCCACTTGAGGGATTTTCACTTGGAATGTGACGCGCTTAAACCTCGCGAAGTTCCCGTTGAGAGGGCAAAGCTAAAGGCCTTCCAGTGGTCATTGGAAGGTTCAACAAGGAATTGGTTCCACAGTTTACCTCATAACACTATCAACAGTTGGGCTCAAATGTCAAGAGCCTTCCTAAACAAATATTGGAATGCGACCAAAGCCGGAGCAACAAGAAAAACTCTTGTTTCCATCCAACAGAGAGGGAATGAGAACTTCGGAGAATATTATCAGAGACTCAAACATTTGCAAGACATCAACCCTACGCACGGAGTAGCTGATCAAGCTCTGATCCAGTATTTCTATGACGGAATGAATCACAACGACAAAGAAAGATTGGATGTTGCGGCTGGAGGATCTATACAAGACCGTACACCAACTCGAGCAAAACAACTGCTTCAAACGATGGCTGAGAACTGCAATAATTATGGCTCTTCAGAGCATTCTAATCCTATTACATCTTCTGTTAATTCAAATGTGTTGGAACAACAAATTGCTAGTATTGCTAACTTTATTCAAAATCTTTCCACAGGTGCTTCTAGCCTAAATAGCAACCAAAGCACAACAGTGAATGTATGTGGAATATGCTGTCAAACTAATCATCACATGAATCATTGCCCCACATTGCAACCAACAATAGTGGAAGAGACCACTACCCAATTGAAAGGAGCCAACGATTTCAGTCACAACCGACTACCCGCACCTCCTCAACAATTACAAATTACCGGCCCGACGCGCGATGACGAAATAGATAATAGAGTTGCTCAACAACAAGCTATGTTGACAGAAATACGAGAGCAGATGAAGTTTCTAACGGAGGACAGGGAGAAGTACATCGTCAACGCGATTAGTCTAAGGAGCGGTATGAACTTGCCAGAAAGAAAAGAGACACTAGCATACGAGGAAGAAAAGCAGAAACTGAAGCATAAAAATTGGCAAGAGGTGATAGAGTTTGAACAGAAATACAAGTACAAATCACCAGAGCAAATTGAGGAAGAAGAGGCAGAGAAAATTATAGCAATACAGGATGAACCCTTCTTGACCAAACAAGATATGAGGTGAGAACGAATAGCCAAGAAAGCCTAAAGGAAAGCCATGAAGGCCAAATAAATAGTGAAACAGAAAGAAAAAGTGGACAAACACCACCTTTTCCACCCGCTTCTGCAAAGACAAAAAAGGAGAGAGAAGAAAAGGAATTTATTGACATATTTAAAAAAGTGGCAATTAACATGCCTATGCTTGAGTTGATTTCAAAAGTTCCTAGTTACGCTAGATTTCTTAAAAGTTTATGTTATAACAAGAAGAGACTTGCAGGAATTGAACATATAAGCTTGCCGGCAGAATGTCTCCTCTATATCCCAGTCAAAACCCCTAGAGAAATGTACTGATCAAGGTACATTTGATATACCTTGCAAAATAGTGAATAAGAAGATTGGGAAGGCTCTATGTGATCTAGGAGCCGGGATCAACGTTCTTTCATTTGCGGAATACGAAAGGCTGAACATTGGAACTATGCAGGATACCAAAGTAATCATCCAACTCAGTGACCGATCAATCATATACCCCAAGGGAGTTGTTGAAGATGTTCTTGTTCAAGTTAATGATTTCATTTACCCTGTCAATTTTTATATTGTTGATATGAATAGGGACCAATCCACAAACTCCACTATTGTCCTTTTGGGCAGACCTTTCCTAAGAACCGCGAAAGCATTAATTGATGTCTATCATGGTCATCTCTCACTTGAGTATTGTGGGAAAACCATTAATTTTAATATGTATGACGCCATGAAACATCCCAGCGAGATGCACAGTTTGTGTTTTATGGATGTATATGAACTCCCAGCTGATGCAGTTTATGCACTTAATGAGACTGACCCTCTTAGCTATGTTCTTACCAGGGGAATGGAAGGAGAAAAGCTAGAGTAAATGAAGGAAGAGTTAACCATTAGCAAAGATTTACTAGAAACTGTGGATGAGCTTGACGTTTTAGTCCCTCTTTTTAATGAAGGGGAAAATTATGAACCCCCACAAGTCTATAATAAACTATTACCTTCGGTTGTGCAGGCACCAGAGATCGAACTCAAGAAGTTACCAGATCATCTTAATCACGCCTTTCTTGGTCAAGAATCGACACTGCCAGTTATAATTCCAGTAAGTTGACCAAAGAAGAGGAAGACCAATTGGTGGATTTACTAAGACAACACAAGGAGGCAATTGGTTGGACGATAACAGATATTAAAGGGATATTACCAACCTTCTGCACTCACAAGATCCAAACCAAAGAAGATAAAAAGACAATCAGACAACCGCAAAAGAGGCTCAACCCTCCCATGATGGAAGTTGTCAAGAAAGAAGTCCTTAAACTGTTAGATCCAGGAGTTATTTATCCAATCTCTGACAGTGATTGGGTTTCCCTTGTGCAGATAGTCCCAAAGAAGACATGAATTACAGTGATAGAGAACGAGGATGGCCAGCAAGTACCGATAAGAGTTCAGAATGGATGGAGGGTCTGTATCGATTACAGACGCCTTAACAACGTAACCATGAAAGATCATTTTCCCCTACCCTTTATTGATCAAATGCTTGAAAGGATAGCAAGTAAATCTCATTATTGTTTCCTTGACGGGTACTCAAGATTCCATCAAATTCCTGTGGCACCTGAAGATCAAGAGAAAACCACTTTTACTTGTCCTTTCGGAACCTTTTCTTACAAAAGGATGCCCTTTGGTTTGTGTAATGCCCCTGTAACTTTCCAGAGATGCATGGTTAACATTTTTTTCTGATTTTGTAGAGAAAAGTATAGAGGTTTTTATGGATGATTTCACCGTCCATGGAGATTCCTTTGATCACTATCTTAAGAATCTAGAAGCAATCTTAAAGCGATGCATAGAAAACAATTTGGTTTTAAACTTTGAAAAAAGCCAATTCATGGTTGATCATGGCATTGTTCTAGGCCATGTAATTTCTAAGGAAGGAATTAAGGTAGACCCAACAAAGATAGATGTTATTAAAGATTTGCCTTACCCCTCTTCAGTTAGAAAGGTTCGTTCTTTGCTTGGCCATGCAGGATTCTACAGGCGCTATATCAAGGATTTTTCCAAACTAGCAGAGCCTAAGTGAAGATTACTTCAGAAAGATCTAGAATTTGATTTTAATGACTCTTGCAAAGAGGCCTTTGACAAGTTGAAGGAGAAGCTTACTACAGCCCTTGTGATTCAACCAATAGACTGGAATTTACCCTTTAAGATCATGTGCGATGCTAGCAACTCAACAGTTAGAGCCGTACTTGGCCAGAGGCAAGGGAAGGAATCACACGTGATCTACTACGCATCCAAGATGTTGGATGAAGCTCTGAAAAATTACACAACTACTGAGAATGAGCTATTTGCTATAATATTTGCATTAGATAAGTTTAGATCTTATTTATTAGGAACTAAAGTTATCATTTTCTCTGACCACGTAGCTCTAAGATATCTCTTGGCCAAGAAAGAGGCCAAACCAAGACTTATTCGATGGATTTTATTACTCAAAGAATTCAATCTTGAGATCAAAGATAAAAAGGGGCGGGAGAACCTGGTAGCCGACAACCTGAGTAGAATGATAAGCAAAGAAACAGAACCCGTCGTCGATGAATTCCCTGATGAACACTTATTCCTTGTAAAAGGGATGTTTCTATGGTATCACCATATTGCGAACTACTTAGCCAAAGGTAAATACTATGGTGAGCTAACTTCTTTTCAAAAGGAGAAAATCAAAAAAGACTCCAGGAATTATATCTGGGACGAACCCTATATGTGGAGGATTGGGGAAGATCAATTGTTGAGGAGATGTGTACAATTGAATGAAGTTCCCTCTGTTTTGTACCATTGTCACACTTCTCCAAGCGATGGACATTTTAATGGAAAGAAGACTGCCTACAAAGTTATAGGAGTAGGGTTCTATTGGCCCACTCTATTTAAAGACAGCAAAAGATTTTGCCAAGAATGTGCAGAATGCCAGAAAATAGGTAACATTAGTGCTAGAAATCAAATGCCCATGAACCCCATTATGTCATGCGAAATATTTGATCTTTGGGGCATCAATTTTATGGGACCTTTTCCCAATTATGGAGGTAATTCCTACATTCTTTTAACTGTTGATTATGTCTAAAAATGGGTAGAGGCTAAAGCCACTCGGACAAATGATGCTAAAACCGTTGTATCTTAACTGAAAACTAACATTTTGAGCAGGTTTGGAGTTCCTCACGGGATCATCAATGATCAGGGAACTCACTTTTGTAACAGGATAGTTGCAACGCTATTTAAGAAATATGAAATTACACATCAAGTACCCACATACAAATGGCCAAGCAGAAGTCTCAAACAGACAGATTAAATCCATCCTGGCTAAAATAATTAACCCCACGAGAAAGGATTGGAGCTAGAGGTTGGATGAGGCACTTTGGGCCTACAGGACCGCCTACAAAACACCTATTGGGATGACTCCCTTCAGAATGGTATATGGTAAGGCATGCCATCTGCTAGTTGTGATAGAACATAAGGCATATTGGGACATCAGGCGCATCAATACAAACATGAAAGCTGTCGGAGAAAAGAGGAAGTTAGAAATCCAAGAGCTGGAGGAATTGAGAAATCAAGCCTATGAGAATTCAGAAATCTTCAAAGCTAACACTAAGGCCTATCACGACAAAAGAATTACAAAGAAGAAATTCTTCATTGGGCAAAAAATTTTACTTTATGATTTAAGATTTAGAATCTTTGCTGGAAAGTTAAAAACTAAATGGAGTGACCCCTTTGTGATTACGAATATTTTTCCTCATGGTGCAATAAAGATCAAGAACCCTAAAACAGAGGTTAAATTCAAAGTTAACGGGCAAAGACTGAAGCCCTTTTTGGAGGAATTATGCCCCCACGTCGTGGAAAAATAAATGGTGGAAGAACCTCCACTAAATGAAGATTAACAAGCCAAGGAATTCCTGTGTCTAGCCTAGTGTTGATACCCGAATTTTGACGCCATTTTTAATTAATTTTAGTATTTCTGTTATTTAGTTAATTTACTGGCATTTTCAGTTGATTTACAGTCATTAGCATTTTTAAGTGTCTCCTCGCATTTTAGCATCATCGTTAGCATCGTCAGCTTTCGAAACCGCATTTTTAATTTTTCGTCACGTATTTTCATTATTATTATCATTATTTTTTTTAGCCTTAAAAATCACATTTTTAACTATCCGGCAGTCGTTTGCTAGTTTTTTCTTCGTTTTAGGTCATCACATGAATTTTAGGATTTTTAGTATTTTAGCGCATTTTAGCGCATTTTTATTATTTTATTATTATTCTCATTCGAGCTTTTATTGGACCCGAGTAAGTTCGCTCAGACAATAGCTTGACTTCAAAATATTTTCCATCAACTATTTGCTAGCTTTTTTTCCGCTCGCAACGGTCTACGGTGTTTTGTGTAATTTTCGGCGTAACGTCTTTATTTTTCCGTTCAAACGTTTCACGTTTTTGAACGCGAAAATAAACACGTTAAACGAAAAATTCTTGTCATTCGCTGTAGACAGTTAAACCCGTCATATTTTTCTCTGCGCGCTGGTACCTTCGGCTCAAAAAGTCAGAACGTTTGTTGGCAGGAACCGGCTCGAGGCCATTTAAATCAGATAAAAGGCCATTTAATCATGGCCATTGATCTGGTCAACCAAGGAAAGTCAACCAGATCAATGGCCCTTGAATTAATGTGCATGGTGCACATGCACAGTGCACGCACGAGCAAGACAGCGAAGTCCTCGCCCGAGCCACCTGCTCCCATCGCGTCCTAGCTCCCTATCCCTCCGCCATCATCACGGCTCCCCTAGCCCCACCAGCGCACGCTCCCGGCCACCACGCCCAGCTCCCCCGTCCAAACGCCATGCGATCTTTGCCTATAAATACGAGGCTCTCCTTCGGTTCAAACGGTCTGAATTTTGCAAGAAAAAAACACCACTGCCCATCTCCATTTTCCTGCTCAATTCACGCACCCTCAGCCCCGTTCCTGGCCTTCGTCCGCACGCAGCAGCAGCAACACTGTAAGCATTCTTTCTCTTGTTTTTCTTTTAAATTTCGTTTAAAGCTTAGTTAATTAATTAATCATTAAAACTTGCTGCAATCACCTTGTTTTCAACCTAATTTCGCCATGCTAACATTAGTTTAAATTATCGTTGCTTAGTTTAATTGTTTCGTCAATTAACGTAAATATACATCTCCTCATTTCCTTCAAAAATCCTACTGTTTTTGCCTTCATTTCCTTGCTGTGACTGCACGGCTGCACTGGTGGAGGGGAGAGGTCTCATTCGGGCCAAGAACCAGGCGAATTGGTCGCCTGGTTCGTCACCTCCGTCGCCGGCAGTGGCGCCGGTGACGAGAGGTTGAAGATGATGACTTAGGCCATTTGGCCCTTCGCGTAAAATGAAAGAAAGGTGATGGGCTTGGCCCATCACCATTTAAATTAATTTCCTTGGGCCAACAATTGTTCCTGGCCTATTTCTCCAAATTTTAAGCTGGGCCCAGCCCATTTATATTTTTCCGAGTCTTCGACTCGTTAATTTTTTACGTAAAATGCTCACATGCTTCGTATAATTATTATTCATGATATGTGCTATTTTTCCAATATGTTATACACGAATTGTTTAGTTCACTTTTTTGTAAAATATTTCGTATGCTTATTCTCGCATCAAGTTGTTTATTGAATTGTTTTTATACGTGAATGGCTCATTTCTTATCGTGATATTTATTTTCATGTTATTTAACTCCAGTCATTTATATTTAGCAATTTAAATACAGTCATTTATTTTACCGCCTACATGGTCGGTCGCATTTTAATTTTCGTAAATATTCAACTGCTTTAATTTTTCGCAAACTGCTGGAAATCCTTCCGCAAATTATCAACTGTTTAATTTTCCGCACTTTACTTTTCTGCACTTTACTTATTCGCACTTTAATTTTTTGCAATTTACTTTCGGCAATTTAAATTCAATATACCGCCCACATGGTCGGTCGCATTTTAATTTTCGTAAATATTCAACTGCTTTAATTTTTCGCAAACTGCTGGAAATCCTTCCGCAAATTATCAACTGTTTAATTTTCCGCACTTTACTTTTCAGCACTTTAAATTTTCCGCAATTTACTTCCGGCAATTTAAATTCAGTAATTCAATATACCGCCTATATGGTCGGTCGCATTTCAATTCTCGTAACTATTCAACTGCTTTAATTTTTTTTTGCAAACTGCTGGAAATTCTTCCGCAACATCAACTGTTTACTTTCTGCCAAATATCAATTGTTTTATTTTCTGCAAATATCCCACTGCTTATTTCTGCATTATCAACCTGTTTTATTTTCTGCAAATCATCAACTGTTTTAATTCCCTGTAAATCGTCAACTACATTTAATTTTTCTGCACTTATCAAAACAGCATTTCATTTTCATATGCGGAAAATCAATCATTTTTCGCATGCAATCAACGCAGCATTTCATTTTCATATGCGGAAAATCAATCATTTTTCGCATGCAATCAACGTAGCATTTAAATTCTCGCATGTTTAAAATCAATCATTTTTCGCATGCAATCAACGTAGCATTTAAATTCTCGCATGCTTAAAATCAATCATTTTTCGCATGCAATCAACGTAGCATTTAAATTCTCGCATGCTTAAAATCAATCATTTTTCGCATGCAATCAACGTAGCATTTAAATTCTCGCATGCTTAAAATCAATCATTTTTCGCACACAATCAACGTAGCATCTAAATTCTCGCATGCTTAAAATCAATCATTTTTCGCATGCAATCAACGTAGCATTTAAATTCTCGCATGCTTAAAATTAATCATTTTTCGCATGCAATCACATTAGCATTTAAAGTCTCGTATGCGTAAAATCAATCATTTTTCGTATGCAATCAAAACAACATTTCATTTTCGTATGCGTAAAATCAATCATTTTTCGCATGCAATCAACACAAAATTTAAATTCTCGTATGCTTAAAATCAATCATTTTTTTGCATACAATCAACCCAGCATTTAAATTTTCGTATGTAAAATAAATCATTTTTCGCATGCAATCAACTCAACATTTCATTTTCGTATGCGTAAAATCAATCATTTTTCGCATGCAATCAACACGGCATTTAATTTTCGTATACGTCAAATCCATCATTTTTCATATAGTCAATCGTCATTTAAATCTTCGCACTCATAAAATTGCCTATTTATTTCTCAAGCTATCACTAACACTCTCATTTTGTAGGTTTTAAATTCAAGCTTCGCTCGCAAGTACGCCTTTCATTCCTTTTCATTTATTCAACACTTTTCTGCAAATATCAACTGCACGCATGATATATAGAATTGCTAGAACTAAAATCAACCCACATGAACAACGTGTTTAAAGAGTTGCTTAAAATGCCATGTTCATATGATTTTAAATTCTCGCTTGTATTGACTGCATGTACATGGGGACTTTCGATCCCACATCAGTTTTCCACTTCAAAAATCTATCATTTAAATTTGTACTCTGTTAGCAATCCATGGTAGGATCACGTAGTAAGTAATTTAATCATGCATGACCCGATGATGAAATAAGAGGGCGCTCATTCAGTCTTACGGAAAATTCAGTCCCATCACGTCGCGGTCAGGAATAATCAATCAATCTCGATAAACGGTAACCCCGTCAGAAAGATTTTTTATTATTCCTGAACGGTCACGATCATAGAAAAGACTAAAGTGACGATTCCTCTGAGGGCCCCCTTTTTCAAAACGCATTTTATCAAACACCTTTTTAAACACCTCTCTCATCAACCAGTAACCATTTTCGGATGTGTCTCGGGTGCCTAACACCTTCCCGAGACCATAATACGACCCCGAACCTTTTGTCTGGGGTCCAGATACCTTTTTTGTGCCTTTAGTTTTTTTTACTTATTATATTTCCTATGCCATGGCGATTAAGGTTCCCTAAGCCTAGCAACCAAATTAGGGTGGCGACTTCATTGCATGCTGCGAGGCGTCCTTTTACGCCGAGCATTGTAAGGTCCCAAATTTCATTGCACACTCGCGAATTTTTAAATTTCGAGGCGCGACAGTTTGGCGACTTCACTGGGGATCTTAGGGTCGGAGCCGGTTTCATCTTTTTAGAGAGGTGTTTTGTTTGTTTATTTATTTATCTGCTTTGATCAATTGCTGGTCTGTTCATTTATTTGCTTTATCAATTGCCATATGCATTTCATAGCGCCCTACACCCAGGGGACAATTACGAAAATAGGAGGGTAGTAGTGACGCCCTAGGACACATGTCCTGGGTAGTGTTCACCAATCCCAATTTGGATGAACCCCTAAAGCCAGTCGAAAGGTTACCCGATTTCGCAAGAAATCGGGAGACTAGACGACACTTTAGGGACCATTTCATGGTATCATCCGGGAACCATTCAAGCCAGTTAGAGGTGTCGGAATCAGAGCCCCAGCACGTGCATCATGATTATACCTGTTTGTCGTGGCTCTATTTGTCTTGTTGGCATATTGATGTGATTTTTTTTTCTGTTATACGAACTGTAAATTTCTTACACGTGCAGGTTACTTTGCATTTTAAATTTTATTTTTGTCCCATAGGACCCATCTTGCTCATTCGACATGTTGGCACCTACACTACTTTCATTTAATATTTTTGGGGGACGAAGCTTCGACGATCAGGCAGCACAAGGAGATCTGTTGGAGCGTGGGTTCGCCCCTAACATCACCACCAAGATCAAAGTAGAAGTCGTGGACTTTGACTTAACTAGGATTCGGATGTTGAGAAATGAGCTGATTGAAGACGAGGAGACACAGTTTGAGGGTAGTTATGGAAAGCTACTGACCCTAGTTGACGTAAAGATTGATTGGGGTTGCATCCGGGCAGCCCTAAAATTCTGGGATCCCTATTATCGGTGCTTCTCTTTAGACAAAGAGGTGGACTTGACTCCTACGCTAGAAGAGTACTCAGCTCTGATGTGCTTCACCTCTCCTATATCGGCCATATACCAGAATGTTCGACTCGACTCCTCAAGTGTCAAAATAAGGCTCGATAAGTTGTTAGGAATCACTACTCGTGTCAGAGAGGGTGACTACTTCTGGTGCTGGTCAGATATTGAGGCACGCTTTCGATTGTCCAACGGAAAGAAACGCTTAAGGATTCTGGCTTTCGCCATTGTAGGATTTGTCCTCTTTCCCAAAAATGAGGAATGCCATCGACTTTGCAGCAACCAACATCTTTTACGAGATAGAAACAAATGCCATCAATCCTACAACAACCATTTTGGTCGAGACCTTTCGCTCCTTGGACTCTTGTCGAAGAAAAGGGAAAGGGAGACTTACCTGTTGCACACAGTTATTGACAGTATGGTTGGTCAGCCACTTCAAGCAGGTTCCTGAGCAGACCATTTTCTTCTCAAGCTACATAAGGTCATGTCCTCTACTCAGGGTTATCAACACAATGACCACGGATAGATGGGAGATGGAAAATAAGGATGTCTGGATCGACCGATTCATAAATCTCTCAGAAGAAGACTTCAGTTGGCATGCCAAGTGGCTGCAAACCTCCGATCCCATCGTCTGTTGCGGACCCTTACCTTGGGTTCCTTTGATCGGAGCATGGGGATGCGCTCATTATTGCCCCGCCCTCGTCCTCAGACAGTTCTGCATCACGCAAATAGTTCTCGTGACAATCGGCATGACAAGGTCAGACTTGCCACACACTGGAGAAAATCAGAACATTCAGCTGTACGCCCAAGACTGGGCCCACCCTTTTTGCCTCAAAGGACACGGTATCCCTGCGACCACAATACCAGAATATCCATAGTGGAGGTCGAGACGAGTTAACGGCAATGTCTTACCTCGCCCAGAAAATCAGAAACCAATGGAAGAGGAAGGGGAATCTCAAGTGAGCGAAGGAATGGATGTCATGGCTTACGCTCAAGTGGTAGAACAGATGCGAGCAGCACAAGAAGAACGAGATCTGATGGTAGAGGAAAGAGATATGGCCGAAGCTCGTCAATGTTGTTTAGAAGTCCAGATGAATGAATTAAAAAGGCGTAGTAAAGACATTCTCCACGTACAAGCAGTAAAACAGAAAGTGGCCCTCAAGGACTTCGAAGAACGTCTGAACAACGAAATCCGCAAGAAAGAAGCATCCAGTGCCATAATCAAAGACAAGGATTCAACGATAAGGATTTTGACTACTCGCGTAGACTTGGGGGATAGGAAAAGCCAAGCACTGCAAAACTGAATTACCGCCTTAGAGGCTGAGTTAGAGATGCAGAAAGGGGAGTTGGCTTCAATGGAGTACCTTTGGCAGAAGAAAGAAGACTCGGACGCCCAGGAATGACACCTTCAGGGAAAGGCTCGGATATCGGCAGACCTTTTCTTTTAAGCTAGGACCCCTGATTTCATCTATCTTAGCCATTTTTGATGAATTTAGGAAGTTGGCAAGTTTACCATATTTTGTAAACACTTTTTAATAAAGTCGTACTCTTTCGGATATTTATTAAATCGCCTCATCTTTTCCATATCAACTATCCCTCCAATACAAACTCAAAAAAACCATCGCAAAACAAAAAGAGAAAATCCCTCCGAGATAAAACACAATCGTCTCACCGAAATTCCGAAAAATCAGAACAAGTATTCAAAACATCCGAGTATTGCTCACTCATGGCCATGTCTTACTAGTTTATCACAAAAAACTCCAAGTTCATAGAAAGATTGTTGTCTCTCCCCTCGGTTGAGTTTACCAGGCATCAGGTCTTGCATCATCAAAAGCATAGTGTGAAAGAGATCCTCCTAGCATGACGACATTGGTTGCCCTTGTTGATTTGGGTTTCGCCGTTAACATCTCAGATTTGCTTCATATCGTTGGAATGTATAGAGACTTCCTTCGTATCTTGTCAACCACTGGGATTCCTCGCCTCTCCGATCGCCCTAAAAATATCAAGTGAAAGTATAGCCAGAAAAGCGAATGAGCAATGTGGAGGCCTCGGGATTGCACATCACCTGTATATCCTCACTTGTACTTACTCTTTTATGTATTTTTCTTTTTTTCAGGTTCACGATAGCTCCTCGGAAGCAAGCTACTCCGCACAGGCTCCCTTTAACTAGACTTCAAAAACGAAAAATGGCTGAATCAGCTAAGACTGATGAAGCACTAACAGCTAGAATCGCTGAGTTAGAGGAGCAAGTTAGGATCACTACAGAAAGAGCCACTAGGGCCGAAAAGGAAAGAGATGAAGTTGTCACCGAAGTGCCACCGGGTTTTGATCTCCCTCAAACAAAAGGACCTCCCTCTTTGCTCACCGTCGCAGGACCATCTGTACTCCCACCACTTTCTGCCCCCCCGGGCCATTGGAGATGGGATAATCCCTTCACTGTACCCACCACTGAAAATCCTACAGTTAAGGCGGGTGAAGAGATCTCCCCGTCGCTTCAGCACCTTTCAATCAACCCTGTTGTGGACCCCAGTAAGAGCCAGGCCCACCTAGAGGCTTTGTATCCCCCTCCTATTCTCCGAGCACAATTCCCGGACCTGTGGGAACTCAGCTCCTCACTTTCAACCCAGCACAACCTCAGTTCTCATCAGAACCTATGCTGCCCTTCGGTTCTAACCCCATCGGGGCCGAGAAACCAAAAAGTGACAGACTGACTCTTCTCGAGGAAAGACTCAGAGCAATCGAAGGGGCCGATCCGTTCGATCCCACAGGTCCCGCCGATATGTGCATGGTCCCCAGGATCGTCATACCTACAAAGTACAAGATCCCCGACTTTGAAAAGTATACTGGGTAGAGTGCCCAAAAACCCACCTTAGAGCATATTGCAACAAGATGGCAGAGATGATCCACAACGAACCGTTGTTGATCCATCTATTTCGAGAAAGCTTAACCAAGCATGCCCTAACCTGGTATATGGGGTTGGACAGAGCCAGGATCAGGACGTGGAGAGACCTATCCGATGCCTTCTACCGACAATATAAATTCAACATGGAGGTGGCTCCTGACCGCACCGACCTGCAAAATCTGGAAAAGAAAATCGGCGAGTCCGTGAAGACCTATGCTCAGAGATGGAGAGAGTTGGCTTCGAGAATCTCTCCACCCTTAAGCGACAAGGAACTCTTGTCGATTTTCTTGCACACCTTCAAAGCTCCCTACTACACCTACCTGATCTCGAACCCCTCAAACAGCTTCTCCGACATGGTCCTAATTGCCGAAAGAGTCGAGCAAGGGATTAAGTCTGGACGAATCACGCATCCAACACCAGAGTCTGTACCAAAGAAAGCATCAGTCGTGAAAAGGGACGTCGGATTTGTCGCTCCCCAAGCTAATCATTGGCAGCCATTTTCGCCACCTCCACCTTATTTATCGCCATCGCCCTACCCTTTGCCATCACTATACCAACCCACCTACTTTCCTTTCACTTCGCCACCTGTTGCTAATAGCGCACCTCAAAATCCTACGCATTTCCCACCACCTCCAGTACAAACATCCCAACCTATGCAAACCAAGCCATATAACCCACCAAAAGACCCAAATAACCAAAACACGACCAACAATCGGTGGAACCGAGAACCTCCACCTCCTCTCCCTCTTCCCGCGGGGGAAATCTACAAACATCTCCTGGCGGCCGGACAGATCGTACCGGTCCCTGCTTAGCCTCAATTGCCTCCTTACCCAAAGTGGTATGATCTCAACGCAAGGTGCGAATATCACGCCGGAGCCCCAGGTCACACTCTGGAAAATTGCTTCGCATTCAAGGCAAAAGTCCATCACTTGATCAAAAGTGGATGGGCATCTTTCGAAGGATTAGCAAAAGGACCCAACACATCCACCAACCCTCTCCCCAATCATTCCCAAGGAAAGGGAGGGGTGAATGCCATCTCGGTAGGAGAAAGCAACGACCGTCTCTCTTCAGCATCGAGTTGGCCACAAGAACAGCTTTTCCAGGCCTTAGCTCGAGAGGGATATGTGCCATACGTGGAGAGCAATCCAAGTCACTGCATGTACTGCAAGGGAAGCGACGGTCATAAGATCCAAGGTTGCGAGTTGTTCGCAGGAAAGGTGAGACAACTCTCGAGTCTCGGAGTAATACAAACCCCGAAAGTGACCCCCGGGGAAGGATCCATCAACACGATCGGAGACAGATTTCCTATCCCGCATAACGCCAAGGGAACCCCACTCCAAATCATCCAGAAGAAAGGATCGACTTCTTCGTGCAAGCTGTTCTCCGCGCGCCGCGACGAAGGCGACCTAGAGATTGACACCTTGGGCCAACCTTCCGAGAAGTTCGACTACCTCGTCAGGTATTCGGCACCACCCTCCTATTCTAGCACAGTGCCCTTACTACCCTCTTGGGAATCCTCAGACTCCGAGTCATACCCTTCACCGACATGGTCGCTTCCTCCGTTTCCTTTGAAAGAGATCTACGCAAGCCTCTTGGCAGATGGGCAGATTACACCATCCCCACTCTCACCTCAATCCCTTCCTTACCCTAGCTGGTATGATCCAAAGGTTAGCTGCGAATATCACGCCGGAACCCGAGGACACTCCTCGAAAAACTGTTACGACTTTAGAGAGAAGGTCGAGCACCTAACCAAAGAAGGACGAATCTCGTCCAAAGGTTTAACAAGGGGTCCTGATGTGACAACCAGTCCTCTACTGCACCATAATCCTGGGATGAGCGACATTTCTTCCATTGGAATTGACATTTCTCACCTGTCGATGGGGGAAGTACCCAATGAAGAATTGTTCTTCGCATTAGCTAACAACGCGTATCTACCATTCCCGGGGAACAGTCAGGCCCAATGCCTATTCTACCAAGGGGAAAGCAAGCATGACATCCAGGATTGCAGACTTTTTCAGCAAAAAATCAAGCAACTCACAACATTCGGGATCATTCAAACCAAAGGGAAAACCCAAGGAGCAATCAACGTCATCGAGGATAATCCTCCAGCACCGTATTCCTTCAAATACGTGGCCCAAATAGGAGATGCAGCCCCTACCCCACACAAAGTAGTGTTCACATTAGTTGTGAATACTCCCAGCCGGGACTTACACGCGGTCTCATTCAACTACGGATACACGGTGGTCACCACCCCTCCTGCCGTCACATCAACAGGACTCGCTATTGGCGAAGCCTCTCATATCGGGGGCATGACCCACACCGGAAGATGTTACATCTCAGAGGAAGTAGAAAAGCAACGACAGGCCAAAGGAAAAAATCCTGCGATTCACGAAGAAACGGTAGAAGAGGCGCAATGTTCGAGCAAGCCTGTAACCGAGGACGAGACAGCCGAGTTCCTCAAGATCATGAAACAGAGCGAGTTCAACATCATCGAACAGCTAAAGAAAACCCCAGCTCGCATCTCTATCATGGAGCTGATCCTTACTTCAGAGCCACATCGCCAAGCTCTCTTGAAAGTCTTGAAGCACGCCTTCGTGACTAAGGATATCACCACGGAAGGAGTGGAAAACCTCATCGGAAGAATTCAAGCCTTAAGCAGCATTTCCTTCTCGGAAGGAGAGATCGACCCCTCGGGAAGAGATCCCAACAAAGCCCTATACATCACAGTAGAATGTAAGGGACACGTCATAGCAAAGGCCCTAATCGACAATGGGTCCGCACTTAATGTCATGCCCAGGCATGTCCTCGAACAGCTGCCGGTCGATTACTCTCTCATGAAACCTAGCGGAATGATGGCTAGGGCTTTTGATGGCACCACTCGAGAGATCATCGGGAACATTGAGTTGGATATGGTTATCGGGCCCCACACTTTCGCCTTGACATTCCAGATCATGGAAATCCAACCCGCTTACAGCATGCTTCTAGGACGGCCTTGGATCCATTCAGTAGGAGCCGTCCCCTCTTCCCTGTATCAATGCCTCAAATACGTCAAGGACAATGCCCTCGTCACAATAAAGGCAGAAGAGGCCTTGATCTTGGCCAAACATGCATCCGTGCCTTACATCGAAACTGCCGAAACCTTGGAGAGTTCCTTCCAAGCCTTTAAAATCGTCAACGCGGATTGGATCGAGGAGGGATCCCCCGTTTGCGAAGCCTCGAAATCTGGGATAGCCGAAACAACCACTAAGTCAACACTAGAGGGAAGCTTCCAATTAGGAAAACGGCTCGGGGCCGAGTTACAAGGATCAAAAGGCTGGGCGCTTCCGAAGAGCTTCGGAGACCGATTTGGGTTAGGATACCATCCCAGCAAGGCCGATTTCACCAGGATTGCCCAAGAAAAGAAAGAAAAATAGCTGGCTAAGCTATTTGGACGTTCTGCGCCAGAGGGCAAAATGCCGATTCCCCATATCAGAACCACGTTCCCCTTCACCGTTGAAACCATCAATGAAAATCCAATCAGGGTATCAGACCTCCGTATCTGCACTCTAGGAGAAGAAGGATCGTCGCCTGGTTCAGTCATTTTCGTTAAGAAGTCAGGGGGGTCTGTGTGCAACTGGACCATCACCATGCTTTTGGATGTCTCTCCGTAATTTCTCATTTTCAAAAATATATGTTTTTGGCCCGTTTTCTTACGAAAACATTTTTGTAGGGACTCATGTTCCCTTTTGTTAAAAATCAATATATATGCAAATTTTCATTTTACGCATCTCTTTTTTCGCACTTTTAATTTCAGGATGAGTGTTAGTTCGGATTGTCTTGATAAAACCTATGTCTTTACTGGCGAAGAAATCATCGCTATGACCGAAGACAAGGCCGAAGTCTCCGGCAAACTGGCCCGTTTACTAGAAAGTTCAGAAAATGAAATAACCCCTCATCGGGAGGATTTGGACAAAGTAAACTTGGGGGCAAGCAACAAGAATCAAAAACTGGTCAAGATCGGAACTACCCTGGATACGACTCAGAGAGAAAGGTTGATTTCTCTCCTCAAGGACTACTCCGATGTATTCGCATGGTCATATGCCGACATGCCAGGTCTTGATCCCGGGATAGTTGAGCATCGTATTCCATTAAAACCTGAGTTTAAGCCTGTTAAGCAAAAACTTCGGAGGATGCATCCAGACATCCTTCTGAAAATCAAAGAAGAAGTTACCAAGCAACTAGACGCGGGTTTTTGGAGAGTTGCCGAGTACCCAGAATGGATCGCCAACATAGTGCCAGTGCCTAAGAAAGATGGGAAGGTTCGCATGTGCGTGGACTTTCAGGATCTCAATCGAGCTAGCCCTAAAGACGACTTCCCTCTTCCCCATATCGACATCTTGGTAGATAGTGCCGCCAGAAATGACATGTTCTCTTTCATGGATGGATTCTCGGGGTACAATCAGATCAAGATGGCACCCGAGGACAGTGAAAAGACGACCTTCATCACGCCCTGGGGAACCTTCTACTACAAAGTGATGCCCTTCGGATTAAAGAACGCCGGAGCCACGTACCAGCGTGCGACCGTCAACCTTTTCCATGACATGATGCATAAAGAATTGGAAATATATGTCGACGACATGATAGCCAAATCTCACGGCACGCAAGATCATATAGATATCCTGAGGAAGGTGTTCGAAAGGTTGAGAAAATTTCGGCTACGGCTAAACCCAGCTAAGTGTACCTTCGGAGTGACTTCCGGGAAGTTGTTGGGATTCATCGTCAGCAACAAAGGCATAGAAGTGGATCCTGATAAGATAAAAGCAATTCAAGAGCTACCCGCTCCTAGCACCGAAACGGAAGTACGAAGCTTCTTAGGACGCATCAACTACATCGCTCGCTTTATCAGCTAGTTAACACTTACCTGCGAGCCGATGTTCAAAATGCTAAGTAAGCACGGAGATGCAGAATGGGACGAAGACTGCCAGAAAGCCTTCGAGAAAATCAAGACATATCTGCAAAGCCCACCGATACTAGTTCCCCCGACGCCAGGACGTCCCTTGCTCATGTATATGACAGTCACGGCTAGCGCCATGGGTTGCGTTTTGGGACAGCACAACGAGTCCGGAAGGCGTGAACAAGCCATCTATTACCTCAGCAAAAAATTCAACGAATGTGAGATGCGTTACTCTATGTTGGAGCGAACTTGTTGCACCCTAGCATGGTGCGCCCGAAGGCTCCGGCAGTACATGTTGTATTACACGACTTGGCTAATCTCTCGCATGGATCCTTTGAAATACATCTTCGAAAAGCCGTACCTATCAAGTCGCATTTGTAGATGGCAAGTGTTATTAGCTGAGCACGAGATCATCTATGTGACCCTGAAAGTGGTTAAAGCAAGCGCCCTCGCCGATCACTTGGCTGATCATGCCTCGGACGAGTATGAGTCGTTGAGCTTCAACTTCCCCGATGAGGACATCATAATGATTGAAGATGAGATCACAAAAGATCTCCGAGAAGACGATTGGTGGACCATGTTCTTCGACGGTGCAGTGAACCTCTCAGGCAAGGGAGTGGGAGCCGTGGTCATAGCCCCAGATGACCGTCAATTGGAATCACGGCGCTGCCTGTGTATTTCAGAGAAGACGCGTCGAAAGGATCAGAAGAGTTGATGTTCTTGGTTGTGGATCTCATCCTACCGTATAATGCCATTCTAGGGCGGCCATTCCTCAATCGCTTTGGGGCGGCGGTATCTCAGAAACATCTCAGGATGAAGTACCCCTCTTGGGAAGGAGTAGTATCGATCAAGGGTGATCAAAAGCTAGCCATTCACTCATGATTCAAAAAAGTTGTGATCAATATGTGTGTGTGGCAGCGGATCCCTATGAGCAAAGGGATGAAAGGCGAACCCAGCCAGTGGATGCGATGGTACCCATCCCCGTCAAAGGCAATGGTGAGGCGAGTTTCTAGGCCAGTGAAAAGTTGACCCCTGAGGAGAGCGCACAATTAGCCCGGCTGTTGAACAAGTGCAAAGGAGAGTTCGCGTGGAAACCGGCGGACATGCCTGGCATGTCCAGGGAAGTGGCTGAGCATCGACTCAACGTTGACCTACACGCCACGCCAGTTCAACAGAAGCGGCGAGCATTCTCCGCAGAAAAGGCAGTGGTGATTGATAAGGAGGTAGCGAAACTGTTAGACGCAGGATTCATCCGAGAAGTTCAATACCCCACTTGGTTGACCAACCCCGTCCTAGTCCGCAAGCCCAGCGGAGACTGGCGCATGTGCATTGATTTCACTAACTTGAATGACGCTTGTCCTAAGGACTATTATCCGCTTCCCCGGATTGATCAACTGGTCGATCAAGCGGCAGGGTACGCATATTTGAGTTCCTTGGAAACCAATTCTGGATACCACCAAATTCCTATGGCCAAGAAAGATGAGGAAAAGACGGCATTTATAACTCCGAAGGCCACCTATTGCTACACGGCAATGCCGTTTGGTTTAAAGAATGCGGGGGCAACCTTCCAGCGTATGGCCAACAAAGTGTTCGAAAAGCAAATCGGGAAAAATGTAGAAGCATACGTAGATGATGTATTGGTCAAAAGCAGAAGTTTCAGCAACCATCTGGTTGATTTGCAGGAAGTGTGTTGACACATTGAGGAGGTACCAAATAAAATTGAACCCTCGCAAGTGCGCGTTTGCATTTCAAACGGGGAAATTTTTGGGGTATGTGGTAAGCCAAAAGGGCATCCAGACGAACCCGTCAAAGATTATGGCTTTCCATGATATGGTATCGCCGCGAACCCTCCAGGAAGTTCAGAGGTTAACAGGACGCGTCATTGCTCTAGGACGGTTCATCTCTAAGCAGGGCGAGAAATGCTTGCCGTTCTTTAAAGTCATACGCAGGAAAGCTCCTTTCGGATGGACACAAGAGTGCGAAGAGGCGTTCGTGGGTTTGAAAACTTACTTGTCGTCCGACTTGGTGTTAACACGACCGGAATCGGGCGACACCCTATTCTTATACCTCGGCATCGCGGATGAGGTGGTCAGTGCCGTTTTGGTCCGGGAGGATAATCACGCCCACCGCCCCGTTTTCTTTGTTAGTCATGTGTTAAAAGATACCGAGGTGCGATACACCCACATTAAGAAGGTGGCATTCACCCTGATACAGTCCACACGAAAGATGGACAGATACTTTCAGGCCTATCCAGTCATCGTGCTCACGGATTAGCCTTTGAGAAGGATTTTTAGGAAACCAGAATCCTCGGGGAGGATGTTGATTTGGTCAATTGAGCTGGAGCAGTATGGATTACAGTACAAAGCTCGGCCATCCGTAAAAGCTCAGGTTTTGGCAGATTTTATCGCCGAGTGTACTTTTACTGGGGATAAGGCGTTGGAGCCGCTCGAGAAGGAAGAGAGTGGCGCCAAAAATCAAGAGCTGGCAGGAGCTGGCATATACATGATCGGGCCACACGATGTGTAGGTGCGGCACGCCATTAGAATCCTACAACCATTGTCGAACAACGCAGCAGAGTATGAAGCGTTATTGACGGGGCTTAGAGTAGGAAGAAATCTCTTCACCAAAGCTGAGAATGACCTGGTAGAAGGACCCCCACGGTTGAAAATACGAGGGGACTCTAAGTTGATAATTGATCAAGTCTTGGGACACTCCCAAGCTAGAGAACCGATCATGGCGCAATACCTCTCGAAAGTGAAAAGGGAGTTGGCAGAAATTCAACAAAGCGGCGTGTGTGTCACTTTCAAACACATTCCGCGGGAGGACAATACCGAGGTGGATAATCTTGCCAAAGCGCCAGCTAATCAGGAGGTTGTCATACCAGAAGGCGTGTACTCTGAGGAAAGGTCATTACCGTCCTTCATGGAGGAACAGCTATCGCTATGTGTGGAGGAGATTGAAAAGGATTGGAGGGTCCCTGTGATAAATTTTTTGAAGCACGACGAGTTGCCGAGCGACAGTGCAGAGAAGAAAAAAGTACTGAAGCAAGCGGCAAGGTGCACTTATTATGACGGGGAGTTAATTCGGAGATGTTTCTCGCACCCAGCCGCAAAATATATAACGGAAGAAGAAGGCCTCCATACCCTGCGTGAGATTCATGAAGGGATCTGCGGCATGCACGTGTCGGGTGGTACCATAGCCGCGCAGGTATTCCGGTCAGGATTCTATTGGCCCACTATTCGCAGGGATTGTAACAACTATGTGCAATCATGCCATAAGTGTCAAGAATTTGCCAAAATCCCTCGACGACCCGCTACTGAAATATCTCAGATCGTGGCACCTTGTCCTTTTGCCAAGTGGGGAATCGATATTTTAGGCCCTTTTCCTAAGGCGAGGTCCCAACTGAAATTTGTAATTGTGGCAGTGGACTACTTCACCAAATGGGCAGAAGCGGAAGCGGTAGCCAGTATTACGACAGAGAAGGTATGGCACTTCTTTAAGCACAAAGTTATCATGCGTTTCGGGGTGCCCCGCGTGCTAGTCAGTGACAACGGGGCACAGTTTACCAGCCGCTTTTTCAAAGAGCAATGTGAGGAATTCCAGATCGAACAGAGGTTTTCCTCTGTGGCGTATCCTCAGACTAATGGCCAGGCGGAGGTAACCGACCGAAGCATCCTGAGCGGTATTAAGAAAAATCTTGAGGGGTCGAAAAAGAAGTGGCCAGATGTGGGCTTACCGCATGACTGTTAAAACTAGTACGGGGGAAACACCCTTTGCGATGGCTTTTGGTACCAAAGCAGTAACGCCTGTCGAAATCGGCACCCTAAGCTTAAGGGTGGAATATTTCAAGGAGGAATTAAACGAGGAGAGGTTACGAGCTAACCTTGATATGCTGCCTGAGGCGCACGAGGAAGCTCTCTTGAAAACAATGCACTACAAAAGAAGAATGGCGCGGTATCACAACAGACATGTTAAGGAGCGACTGCTCAAGGTGGGAGACCTGGTGCTCAGGGACAAGCGAGCGGCGGGCCAACGAATGTGAAAACTTAGCTGAAACTGGGAAGGCCCATACCGCTTCACTCGTGTTATCGGAAAGGGGGCGTATCACCTCGAAACGCTTGACGGTACTCCCTTACCTAACTCTTGGAATATTGCTCGATTGAAATTATATCATGATAGAATTTGACATGCCGTTGGGCATGGTCTAGTAATTGAAATTATGTTATGATAGAATTTGACATGCCGTTGGGCATGGTCTAGTAATTGAAATTATGTTATGATAGAATTTGACATGCCGTTGGGCATGGTCTAGTAATTGAAATTATGTTGTGATAGAATTTGACATGCCGTTGGGCATGGTCTAGTAATTGAAATTATATTGTGATAGAATTTGACATGCCATTGGGCATGGTCTAGTAATTGAAATTATGAATTTGACATGCCGTTGGGCATGGTCTGGAAATTGAAATTATGAATTTGACATGCCGTTGGGCATGGTCTGGAAATTGAAATTATGAATTTGACATGTCGTTGGGCATGGTCTAACAATTGTTGTGGAAATATTTCTTGTTCCTTGTTGGTTGTCTGTCTGATGTGCAGATAACAAGGAAAGGAGGATGTCGGGGGTGAAAAGTCCTAGCCTTGGGGCAGATTGGGCTAATACAGACGGGTCGTCAAGACGAGGCACGCCCCGGCGATCCTAGAAATATGTGGTGCTGGAAGTGAAAAATTCTGGCCTTGTGAGGCCGGCCTTGATCAGGCGGCTCGCTAAGATGAGACACGCTCCAGCACTGTCGGGAGTGAAAAATCCTATCTTGGGGAAACCCAGAGAGGGCACGCCCCGACTCCCCTGGGGGTGTAAAGTCCTACCCTTGTGACAACCCGTGCTCACACAGGCGGATGATCATTAAGTGAGGCATGACCCTAGGGAAGATAAAAACTCCACCTCGCAAGTGAAAATCCTATCCTTACGATGGTAGCGCTAACATAGGCACCTCGTTAAGAAGGGGCACGTTCCGAGGTGCGAGGACAACGCTGAGGAAGTGAAAAGTCCTATCCTCGTGATGGCCGGCCCTGATCAGGCGGCGCACTGAGAGGTGGCACTTCCCGGCCGATTGAGGAAATGTGAGAAGTCACGGTACCCCAGCTAGTAACCGGAAGGGATAAACCCGGTGAAGTTTGGCTGGATGAGTACGTGACACGAGCGACATCGGGGGAGATCGCGCCAAGTGAGTTGGGGAAATACGCAGCCACACCCCAAGGTAATCAAGATATTTTAACAGATGTCGCTACTAATGTAAATGATAAGTGAAAATGTGCAGAAAAATCGGCACAAGCGACATCTCGGAGGGATCGCGCTAAGTGAGTGGGGAGCACGCGCGACAATGACTCAAGGTAACTAAGACTTTTTGGAATATGTCGCTACTAACGAAAGTTATAAGTAAAATGTGCAGAAAACTTAGTAAAGCGTGAAAGTGATGAAGCACTTGAGAAAATAATGACGCTGCGGAAAGGCAGAGCGCCCAAAGGGGAGATCCTATTGTCTTAAACACGGTACGAGATAATGGTGAAGATCAAATCTACCCTATCGCGCGAAGAGAAACGCGTGACGACATTGCGTGTTGCGACTCCGCAAGGGAGGTTTGAAGGCGCAGGCAACATCAGTTCAACGGTGGCAACAAGTTTTGAAAGAAGGGGTAACGGAAGCAAATTGAGAAAGATCATTGATAAAGTAAAATGGCGGCAAATTGTGCAAACTGTTTATACAAAAGGGGAGACTTGTTTAAGCAAAAGGCCCCAAAAACATAAAAAGGGCAAAGAAGTGAGGGCGCTCGATGGACAAAAAAGAGAAGTAACATTTACGGCCTGGGCAAGCTGCCATCCCCCTCGTCATGTCGTGGCCTCTTCGCTTGGCGATAGCCCTCTTCCGTGAGGAACCCAGACTTCTGCTTGAAGAGGCGGATGATGGCGTCAGTGTCGAACTGATTGTGGCCATGACGCTCAATGAAGCAGTCGGCCATGAGGCCCGCAGTTTGTTCCAGAAACTATTTACATTTGTCTGCCGTTTCTTCCATAAGCGCGACATTTTTACCCCGCTCCGCTTGAAGGGTGGCATCCCTTGTGGCCTCGCGTCCTCTGGCCCCTTCCAGCTCCTCTCTCGCAACTGCTAAACTGGCTTCCGCACATTGTCGCTCTTCAACACACTTCCTCAGCTCTTCCTGAGTTTTATTAAGTTCCCCTTGGTACTTGTTGACTTCTTCCAAGAGCTGGTGATTAGCGTTGCGCCATCCCTGGGAGGAAGAGTGGAAAGAGCTCATTCGTCTCGTCACATTCCTGGACCAGTAATGAAAATCCTGGAAGCCAGAGAATGGTTGGGTCCTTATCCGCTGCAGTTGCTCACCTTCGGTAACGGAGAGGAAGGCCTGCTCCTCCTCCTCAATTGACAACAGATGTCCTGCCAGATAGGCGGATGTCGCTAGGGAGCTGTCGCCTCCTAATGCTGGGAACCCGCGCTGGCGAATGTTACTTAAATCAACCTGATGAGTGGTGGCTCCGCTAGAGAGTATAGTGCTTAGGTCAGCCACCATGGGGGGAAGAGAAGGAGAGATCGTTTGAACAGCAGCAGGAATGAAGAAGACATTAGGAGGGGACGGAGGGGAACGATTAGATGGTCCAACGTCAATATTGAAACCGCCGGTTTGTAGGGATGGAAAGTCCCCCTCTACAAGATCCTCCAGAAAGCCCAAGGGATTGCCAGAAGGAGGAGATGACGCGACAAAAGAAGAGTGAAGCGGCGCGGAGGTAGCCCCGTTCCCTGGCTGACCAGAGCCTTGATTACCCACTAAGGGGCCGGTATTGGTGATGCCGCCCTGCCCTTCCTGACCAGCAGCAAAGTCATCCGCGGAAGGGGTGTCTTCATTGGGACGCGGTCGCTTGGGGCCAAGAATGCCTGACAAGTCCATGTCGTCACGCGAAGGAGTAGCAGAAGAGGACTCAGGCGCAGAAGTGGACGCGTGCGTGGTGTCAGTAGCGGCACCAGTCGAGACGGCAGAAAGAGCCTCTTTTTCTTTCTTCTGCTGAGCTCTTTTTTCTCTTTTCTTGATGCACTCAGGTTTCCACCCGGCGGGAGGATCTGTAGAAATAAGAAAAGAATGTTAGAGTTAGTACTGACGGGGAGCAGGGAATGAAGGGACGGTGCTCACTTTGAATGCAATCCCGGATGTCGCCCCGGCACACGAGTTTGCGAGTGTGAACACCAGGAATCCCCGACAGGTTGAGTAGCTTATCCAGCCAGCCTTGGTCAACTGGCCCTAAGTGTGGCCTGCCACCCCAGGCATCATCTCTGACGACTAGATTAAACCCACTCCGCCACAAGGGCTCGGGCAGATTGATGATGAAGAATCTTTTTTTCCAAGCGTCAACAGAAGATTCGAGGAACAGCAGCTTCCAGGTAAAGGGGTTTAGGGCTTCAACATCATAGCGAGGCGATATCGCTATGATATCGTTGTTATGGTGGTATAATTGAAAAAGGGAGCGAAGCAACAACAAAGAAGGAGATTCATTTCTTATGTATCTACAAAGGGCTATAAAAGCATAAATGCCACAATAGGCATTTGGACTCAACTGGGCAACATTTAAATCGAATTCAGAGAGTAACTTGGCAATTAAAGGATCTAGAGGCAGCCGAAAACCATAATAAAACATTTTAGCATAAAGAACCCTACGGTTGCCAGATAATTCGCTATTAAGGCGAAGCGACTTTGGGGCAACTTCAGTAGAATACCCCTCCAACTGGTCGAGAGTGGCATTATAACTCCGCAGGCGCCGTCGAAGGACGGCGGTGGAAGCAATGGTGGAAATAGTAGTATCGATATCCCCCTCCCCAGCAGAGCGGGAATAGTGGCGATTACGAGCCATGGGCAAGGTTAAACGAAGGATAGATAGGAAGGTACCTTTTGTGAGAGGAAGATAGAAGCACCCGGGCGACGGCGGATCGTAGGAGGAAGAAGAGGAATTGTGTTTTCTTTTCTTTCTTTTCGTTTTCCAAAGAGAAAGGTAACAAAAGATAAGAAGAGAGCACGTGAGGGTTTTTATAACCCTAAGGATTAAAGGGAACGACGGTTCAAGCGATCGTAGTGTGTGACGTGTCAAGGACAAGAGGCGCGGGAAGTGGGTACAATCCCTGAGGAGCGAAAAGATATGTTCAGCCCGCTATTCCCTTAGCGCTCCCCTTTGAGGACACATGGGCTCAGAGCATCATGACTGCCTCTTCCATATCAAGCAAAAGGAGTCAGAGCATTAAATGCTCTGAAAAAGGGGGCAGTCAAACCCAGTGAAAAGGAGCGGCAAGTTGCAATGCCACGACACGCAAGAGGCGAAGTGCGAAGAAAAAAAGTAGTCAAGCGGCAAGTGATAAAGGGCGACATCGTTAAGAAACACGTATTATTTCAAGCAAGGAGGCGACGTCAAAGTCCAAATGGGAAAAATAATACAACAAGGGAGTAAGTAAAGAAGCGACACCCCCAATCAAGCGGCATCAAATGGGCCCTCCCCAGGCACTGACTTATTACTCCTCTTCGGAGGAGAGGAAACCCTCTTGGCTCTCATCAATCTCTTTCATCCTCGCGGAGGCATACCTGGCGACCTTAGCGGGATCAGCGGTCCTACCGCGGTGCTGATCTGTGACCCCAGTGATAAAGGCTTGTTCAGTCTTCTTCTTCCACCAGGCCACCTTCGTGGAAGCTTTCGTCAGGTCGGCATCGCGGGATGATATCTCCTCAAGAAGGAAAGAGTTCTTCTTTCTTTCAGCCACCAGCTCAGCCTCCAAAGCTTCAACCTGGGCTTTTCCTTTAGACCTTTCCCGAGTGAGGTCAGCGCGGCACTCGCGCAGTTCGTCTTGAGGTTTGTGGAGTCGCGACAGCTCCTCTACCTTTGCTAGGGCACCAGAGTTTTGAGATTGTGTACCACGAGCCTTGATGTAGTAATGAAGTTGTCGAAAGGCAGTAAGGCAGTTGTTCATGACGCGCACATACTAAACCTCAGGAGGAAGCTGCAGTAGCCTACTTTCGTCCTCGGAGGCGCGAAATATTTCGCAGGCCAAGATAGCCGTGGACTGATCTTGCAACAAGGGGTCTGATATACCCAGGGCGCAGAACCCGTCAGTCCTAAATTTTGACAGATTTAGCCGGTGAGAAGGGGCCCCTTGAGGCCCGTCATGGGAAAGATCAGCAACAAAGGAAGCGGCGGAGATACCGCCTGAGCCCCCAACGTCTCGAATTGAAGTAAGGAACAACGGACAAGGGGACTTCGGGGGAGAGTGAGAAGAACCAGGTCCACTTGGGACTGATGGAGGCACGTCAGGAATACAGGGGCCAATGGGCGAGTGTGGAGGCTCTATGACAGGAGTGGAATCTGCAGGAGATGGCAGCATCATCGCGGCAGGGGAGGTCTTGTTGGGGGCAGGCAACCCCAGAGTCGAGGAAGTGCCACCCAGTGAAGCGGCACCCCCCTTAGTGGTGTCAGGAGAAACGACAGTCTGGGAAGCGACGGTATTTGTAGCGTTGGTAGGAGGAGATCGAGCAGCCATCCTTGTCACTTGAGCTTCGCTCGCTTCTCTTAGTTTCTTTTGTTGAGCTGAGGAAGCCGAGCGGAGGCTCAGTTCCATATCCATATCCTCCATGTCCTCGACTCCGTAGGAGAAAATCTTTGTCTCAGTCACTAGCGAACCAGACCCGGACCTCTTCTTCCGACTGGGTAACCAGTTCTCCACGAAGCGGGAAGTGCGGAGGGAGGAACCGCTTTCCCTAGAAAGAATCTCGTCTAAAGCTCTTTTCTTTATGGGCAGACGGTGATTAGCTCGAGCCCCAGCAGAAGTAGAGGGAGCAGTCATTGAAGGCGCGACAACCTTGTGAGAAGCGTCACCTTCGGAGAGCGGGCGAGCGATAGTCTCCCCTGCGAAAAGTTATGTTAGTAAACAAGGGGTAAGTAAGGCAGCGGCGAAGCTCAAAAGCTCACATATGGTACACTCAGTTAAAGGCCTGTACAAAGCAAAGTTTCGGATCTGGAAAGAGGACTCCATCTCCAGTAAAGCGTTGGCCTGACCCAACTCTTCCCTAGACAGAGGCGCTGGCTTCACCCAATCAACTACCTCCAGGTTGAAGTCAGAATGCCACAGGCGAGAGGGTAATTCGACAACGAAGAAACGGCTTTTCCAGTCTTCGACGTTCTCCTCAAATCCTTGAATTTTTTGCCAAAAAGGCCTCACTAGGGCGTCGCGAAAAACCAGAGTCAAGAACTTGCAAAATAAAACGACAGAGGGAGCAAGAATATCTTTTAACTCGCAAGTACGAAGGAAGGTGTAGATGCAACTCCATAAGGAAGGGGTGATCTGCGCAGGGTTAAGCCCGTGCTCGCGCAGCACACGCTCTAGCGTGTCATGAACTGGGAGGCAGAACCCATATTGAAACATTTTAAAATAAAGAATCCTATGAGTTTTCCAGAGCCGGCTATGAAGCCTCATAGTGTCAGAAGGAATAGTGGGGCGATAACCGCGGGGGAAGGTAATGTTATTGCTTTCCAGTTCAAGGTGTAAGATAGTAGGGCAAGTAAAGATGCTAGGGGTGTTTTCAAGCTCAGGATATCGAGAAATTGGCCTAGGGATAACTAAAGAACTAGATTGAGATCTCATGCGAGGCATGATAGATAAAGCAGCAAAGGAAAATCAAAGCAAGATCGAGCAGAGTACCTTGAGAGAGAAGACTGAAATTAATAGGCGAATCATATGGATGCGAACGAGAGAATTTCCTCGGAGCGAGCGAAAAATGAAGAGAGTTGTGAAGTATAAAAAGGAGCAAAAGGGTACAAAGAAGAAGCATTTTTCCTTTTAAAAGAGACGGTGGAAAAGTCAGGCAGAAGGGCAACCTATCACAGTAGGACACGTATGGGACAAACGGGATGCGTGGAAAGACCCTGACAGAAAACTTAAAGTCAAGCGCTCGCCTCGAATTTCGCAAAAGAAAGGCTCGTTGATTACAAGAAACCCCAGAAAAATGGTCGTATGAAGTGGTAATTGGCTGTCCAGCGGCAGTTATCCCATAGAGCGGCATCATACCAAAAGCGAAAAGAAAAAGGCAAATGACATTTTATTTTATTCTATTTTATTTACTGAAAGAGAAAGCCAGCGGCATCTACAACGAGTACGGCATTGTCAGTCTTCGTCCGCCCAGTGTATGTCGTAGACATAATCATAAACCTCCGGAGGCGATGGTGACCCACTATTGTAGAAAGGAAATGGCTCGTCAATCCTGAAAGGTCTTTTACCAAGCCTAGCCACGGAACCTGTCGTGGGGGCAGTTTCCTCCTTTGAAGCGGCGCGGGAGCCTTCCTCCAGGGTCGGGGAAACCAGTCCTGGAGCGACATCTTGCACAGAAGTCCTATCCTTTGGAAAAGGACAAGGAGCAGATGGGGACGCTTCATCCTTTTGCCGCAGCGAGAGATAGTGAGGTTCAAAGTCGGCAAAGAAGGATTCAAAAGATTGTTTCTTTGTTTTCTTCGATTTCTTGCGACCCCGGCACTTTGCAGAATGTCTGGCAGGCCTCCAGTGAGGTGAGGGAGGAGGATTGTTGGAGTCGGGAGAAGTTAGTGGGGTCGGAGGAGAATCACGAGCAGCAGTATACAAAAAATGGGAGTCAGCCATGGAAATATCAGTAAGAGTAAGAAGAAGGAAGAGATGAACAGGGAAAAGAAGGGAAGAGCCTCATTATATAGCCGAGGCGAGGAAGCGTGCCTGCCTTTTCGCGTATTATCGAGGATAATTAATACTATCAGGGATAACGACTATTGGGGGAAAGATCTGACTTCACAACTGTTGAAAGTCTACACCAACCGAAAGGCACCGAAATCGTTGCCCAATCCGTTAACACTGAAAAATGGCGCAAAATATATTCAGAATGATTGGGACGTGAGAGAATCGTCATTATGAGCCAGGTAGGAAAATAAAGTTATGGGATCCCAAGGGACACCAAGCTCACAATTAGTGAGAATAGAAGTTGTGTTTTAAGAAAGACGACATGAGAAAGAAGAAAAACATCGACAGCGCAGCAAGCTAATAAGGAAAAGCATATTTATTTATTTAAAGGGCCTAATGGCCGGAGATTAAAAAAAGGCCTAACGACCCGAGGTTACAAAAGCTGGCCCCAGAGGAGCATTGAAAGACATGGCAGAAGGGTTCCCATCGCGGGTCAGGCATTCGACCCAGCGTCATCATCCTCCCACTCCAAGAAAGGAATTTCCCTCACGGCATCCGCAAGAGTGGTCAGTTCAGAGGAATATGCCCTCATGCCCTTCAGGCAGCACCCCAGCAAGTCCTTCCTATGCTGCAGCATTGTCATAAGCAGCTGAATTTGAGAGACAGCCGCTGACAGCTTCACCGCTTTCTCCACGGGACTGAAGTCCTCCATGGTAATAGCAGCCTGTCTAGCCTGCAGGGGAGTCAACATTCCCTGGAGCTCCAAGATATCCTCCGAAGTCTTGGTGCTCAACGACCCCAAAAAATCGATGTCAGCCTGGGTCAAATTTCTCAAGGTATGGGTTTTGGATAGCAGAAAGTTCCTGGAGATCTCGTCCATTGAAGGAAAAGAGATGAGGAAAATCGAAGAGAGATGTGAAGAAGGTT
Source organism: Viola odorata (assembly GCA_963691705.1). Classification (NCBI taxonomy): domain Eukaryota; kingdom Viridiplantae; phylum Streptophyta; class Magnoliopsida; order Malpighiales; family Violaceae; genus Viola; species Viola odorata. Next base: position 44,390,098 of record OY829538.1, read on the forward strand.
GAGAGAGTTATGGAAACAAGTGCAAAATGAAAGGCCTATTTATAGACTCAGGAAAAAAGGTGCTCTGAAAATATACCTTTATCGATTGTCGAGCCCTCATTAATGCAGAAACCTCTGAAGAGGCAAGACGGAAGACACCGCGATAGCCCTTGGTAAACGCTCGGGCTCGTTTTCAGTTGGGCATATGATAACTATCGATACCACAGAAGCGACATCTCCACTACCCCGCTGGGTGACTCGGCCAGCATACTGTACCCGCCGAGGGAGACGAGACCCTGTTCTTACCGCCCTTAGCCTGGCGGCCGACCCTGGGATGGTCGACATCAGCGGAGGGGCTCTCATGCGACATCCGCACGGCGGCATCCCATCCCAGGTCATCCATGACGTCACTCTGCATGACGTCATCCCGCATGACATCACTCCCTGCCACCCCAGCGATATCTATCACCCCAGCGACACCTACCAGGGATAACTCCTACCCCCTGTCGGTACACTCCTTTCTTTGCCTATAAATACCCCCACCTTTTCAGACAAGGGGGTAAGCCTAAGACAGCGTATTGAACCCCTGCCATTTTGACTACTCACACTGACTTTGGCATCGGAGTGTTTATGCCGGAGACCCCCTCCGGCGCTTTGCAGGTGACAAAGACCCCAGTACAGTGTTCCTGACCAGCCCAGATCAGGCCGATCCTGCTCCGTATCTCCCGGACTCTTATCAGTCGGCACCGGCAGTCCGTTCATAGCCTTCTTCTTCAAGGTATTTTGCTCTTTTTTCATTCTGATTTTTGTTTTACTCGTTCGCCATGCACCATACTAGAGCTACTAGGGGTCTTCAGAGACCTTTAGATCCAGAAATCGAAAGGACACCCAGTATTTTCTCGTGTCCGACGGTCCTGAAGGCCGAATTAGAGGGTCACGGTGTCTTCTTTCCCCCAAACTATTCCCTTGTCATTCCCGAGGACGGTCAGCGGCTTCACGATCCGTTGTGGGGAAAGTATAAAATGGTTTACTTTAAGATGTTCCTTTATGGCTTTCGTCTCCTAGTTCATACCTCTGTAGAGAAATTGCTGCACCAATATGATCTTAATCCTGCCTAGATAACTCCTTCTTCCTGGTGTGGGATTTATGCATTCCTTCGTGCTTGCGAGATGAAGGGTATCTTCACTCCATCCGTTAATTTAATCTGCAAGTTTTTTAGCCTAAGTTGTCGTAACTGTCTGACCGATATCGCCCCGAGGTGGAATGACACGTTAGTGCAGTCATTCTGGTAGAAGTTTCAGGGCTTTGAGGAGACTGTGACTGAATGGAAGAGCGGTTTCTTCGCTCTCGAACTGCCTTCTCGTTTGTGGCGTGGTGGCTTCAATCGAGAAATTACTAGTGTCGTTTGGGCAAATCCAGTAGTGTTGTCTAGGGGTGAGTTGACTCATGCTAACGCCTTGCTAGAGATAAACACCTCTTTCCGAATTCGGGAATTCACTTTGTACAGGCGTTTGGAAGAGTGCGTTATAGGTGAGTTTTCCTTTTCCCGCGTTATTGCTTCAATTCGCTTGTTGTTCTAACACCTTTTCTTGGCAGAAAACACTGCGGGTCAATCGTCTGGGGGGAATGATGCTCCTTTGAACGTAGTACCGCTTTAAACGCTGCCAGCTTCTCCACCACCCGAGGGTCCCAGCAATCAGAGTGCCCAAAGTGCTCCGCCGAAGAAGAGGAGAACTAAGACAGTTGATACGATCCTAGTTGCGTAGGATACGTAACGAGTACTTTCTGATCTAGTTCGAAGGATTGGATTTTTGGAATGCGGAATAATTAACTCTCTTGAGTGTTTGACCCTGCTAATAACCTGTACTAGCCAACCCAAATCAAGCAAGAAAGGTTCTTGACTCGAATCCCTAACCCTGTATTCAACTTGTGAATACCAACCTAGCATGAAACGAAACAATAGTGGTTTGAACTCTCGGTCTTTTACTTGCAATTTGACTTAAGCGTTCAGACTTAAGAAGCAACAAGGTTCACACGTGAACAATTGAGAAAATCCTCTCTGTTTAATTGATTGAAAATAACTTAACTTATAATGAAAGAGGTGGCTCCTTTAAATAAGAGAAACCCTAATCCTTACAATAACAATCCTTTCCTTAATAGAACTCCTAATTAATTAAAATAAATTCAACTAATTTACTTAATAATAAAATAAGTAATTAAAACAAGGAAAGCCATATTTCCATCTTGGAAGCATTTGTGCCATCTTTGACGCAGCCTTGACTCAAATTGGCAGCTGAAAACGCTTCCAGAAAATAGCCACTAGAGTCATCGACGCTAAGGTAGAGTCAATGACGCTAACCACTGTTTCTTCAGGATTTACTTGAGTTTTTTCATGGCTTGTTGCGCACATACGATGTGCCATGTAGGTGCATGATACATCCTGTGATCGTATCATTCCCTCCCTCTTCGGAAAGATTCATCCTCGAATCTTGCTCAACATAATCTGCCCAAGAAAGTCCAACCATTCCATACTCAATGTACACTCGCCATCTCTTGCGCTTCCTTGGTTGCCAAAGTGTGTAATCCACAACACACACATTCTGTGACGCCTTGAACAAGCATACTCTATAGCTTGCTTCATAAACATGTTGTAGCCCTTCTTGGAACGGATTGTCCCAAGTGAACGCCTCTACCAATGTGCATAATGCTCCATCGAATAAGACCCTTATAAGCCTTGGCTCGGTCTCCACATGAACCTTGTCGTTGTTCACAGTAAAAGCTTGCTGCTTGTGTGCCAATGAGCCCCTTATTGCCCTATTTCCCCTCTCCCCCTCTTCAAAACGATTCATCCTCGAATCGCGCACAATGCAAGAGAAAAGAAACACAACCTCCATGGAAAATACATCGATACGAGCAATACTATATGGCACATATGCAATCTCGACTCTCATCAAAGGAATACCATAGTCAACACTCATACAAATAGTATATGCCTCTGCAATAAGAAACGTACCATGACATGTTGACTGATCCATACACTCAACTAGAGCAACCATCGCACCATGACCAATCTTGGCACATCTGTCGTTAAACCATCCATGAACTTGATCAAAGTATCGATCAGTCTTATGGGTTTTAGGAGGTCGGCTCAATGCATCTTTAAGGTCATCTTGCCCATGGGCCCATCCATATTCATATCTTGACCGGGAGAGCGTCATTTCACTTCTGATACTTAACACTCTTGGCACCCTCAACCCTTGTGACAATCTGGCGTGACTCGCCATCACACAAACATTGGCAACAAGTAGCCCATCTTGTGCCCTTGGCTGACTGATGTGCTCCACAACTGTTATCGTGGCACCTTGGACACTAGCAACATTACTACTCAAAGTGGTCAACTGACTCTCCATCATCTCATCAACTCGTAACCCATGTTCACTCTTTTCGTGGGGGCTGTTTTGAATTTATTTTGTTAACCCATGGTCTGCTTTATGTCTAAGCTCCTTCATCTCATCAACTCGTAACCCATCCTTCGCTGCGGATAGTCGCTTCACCGCGTCCTTAACTCCCTGAGTTGATACTTCTAATGCACTCAACTTGTTATCGATAAGTCGAAGCATCTTAAATATTTCTCTCCTTTCCTCTCCCTTCATTCCTTTCCTCTTCGCATCACCGGGTGAGTGATCTGACGTGACTCCTGAAACTCACAACACAACACAACAAAACAAAACGTAAAGTTGTCCTAGAAATACTAACACTCCCTCACGTGTTTTGCTCTCGTGTTTATTCCTCTATTAGTCTCAAAAAATCACTCAAACTTTCCTGCAATTATTCACGAGCAAAAGCCAATGACTCGAGAATCTCAAAAGAAAAGCTTCCAAAGAAGACACACAAAGACAACTAGCTTCGAAAGGAATTTAGATGCTCAACAAATAAATTAGTTGCAAAGATCAATTAACTAAATACTTGTTAGGCTGGAGTAGAAGATATATAGACGTATAAGAATCAAAGAAGGCTCAATATTTCAAAAAGACTCAAGTAAATCACAAAATTTCGTTTTTGACTAAATTTGTGAAATCAGGGTTTGCAACTTGTAAACTTGATATCTCTCAACTCTGACCACCAAATCCAATGATTCTTTTTGAAATAGCTTCACAATACTCTGTAGTATTTTGTATTTTCTTTTTCGTTCTGATCTGATTTTTTTCTTTTTACTCTAAGGACGAATAACAATTAAATAAAGACTCTTTTTGGTATTTTGTGACTCTTTTGTGGAAAGAAATAAACTAATTTAATGACACACAAATCGCACAATTATTTGTTTAACAAGAACAAGATCTAGAACCCTAGATCGACTCGACACACAAATAACTAACACAACGGGATGCAAGGAGATTGATTATAGATCGGGAAAAAGGAGAATCAATCTCAACAAGGAAAATGAAATAATTAAAGGATAGATACCAAACCTTGAACCCCTTGGGCTCCGCTACCAACTGATACGATCCTAGTTGCGTAGGATACGTAACGAGTACTTTCTGATCTAGTTCGAAGGATTGGATTTTCGGAATGCGGAATAATTAACTCTCTTGAGTGTTTGACCCTGCTAATAACTTGTACTAGCCAACCCAAATCAAGCAAGAAAGATTCTTGACTCGAATCCCTAACCCTGTATTCAACTTGTGAATACCAACCTAGGATGAAACGAAACAATAGTGGTTTGAACTCTCGGTCTTTTACTTGCAATTCGACTTAAGCGTTCAGACTTAAGAAGCAACAAGGTTCACACGTGAACAATTGAGAAAATCCTCTCTATTTAATTGATTGAAAATAACTTAACTTATAATGAAAGAGGTGGCTCCTTTAAATAGGAGAAACCCTAATCCTTACAATAACAATCCTTTCCTTAATAGAACTCCTAATTAATTAAAATAAATTCAACTAATTTAATTAATAATAAAATAAGTAATTAAAATAAGGAAAGCCATATTTCCATCTTGGAAGCATTTGTGCCATCTTTGACGCAGCCTTGACTCAAATTAGCAGCTGAAAACACTTCCAGAAAATAGCCACTAGAGTCATCGACGCTAAGGTAGAGTCAATGACGCTAACCACTGTTTCTTCAGGATTTGCTTGAGTTTTTTCATGGCTTGTTGCGCACATATGATGTGCCATGTAGGTACATGATACATCCTGTGATCGTATCAACAGTCGCAGGGGGAGGGCGCGGTGTCTCTGCTCAAGCCTCTCGTTTCCTTGATAATTGGATACCGGTTCGGGGTAGAGGGATAAATTTGAGTCGACCCGTTACTAGGATAACTGACAGTGACAGTGAGGATATGGATATCGAGACAGAACTCCGTCATGCTTCCTCGACTCAACGAAAGAAACTCAGAGTGGAGAAAGACAATTTGGCCGTTGAGATTCCTCAGAAAAAGGTTGACGAAGTCCCTATCATGGGGGTTGATGTGTCTACGGTGGCGAGCACATCTCGAATGACAAGAGTGACTGAGGCGTCAACAAGAGTTACCGAGGCGTCAACTGTCTTTCCTCTTAAGGTTACTGAAGCTCCAGTAGCGGCAGATTCACTTCCGCCTACTAACATCCCTGACTCTCCTACTTCTTCTTGCATTCCTAACGTGGTAACGCTAGCTCCTGACCCAAGCGCACTTCCTGACCCACCGACTGGGGGTCCACAACCGTTATTCTTTACTTCTATTTCGGGCATCGACGATTCTGTCAAGGGTTCCGCTCCCTCTCTTATTGCCAACCTTTCTCCTCAAGGTCCTCAAGGGGTTCCTTCTTATCGATTGGATTTGTCAACCTTTGGCACTAGCAGGCTTCGTGCCTTGGGGGTGTCAGACCCATTATCGAGAGACCTGCCGTCGGCCCTCCTGGTGGGTGAAATATTTAGCTCGCCTAAGGATAAGGAAGAGTTGTTGCGGCTTCCCCCCGATATTCAACACGCACGTGTTCTGAATGACGCACTGGCCGGCTTCCGCCAAATGCATTACTTTCTTGAGGCTCATGGTGACAAGCTTCGAGGTTCGCCTGACTCGAAGGGGCAATTGGATGCTGCTTTAACCAAAGTGAATGAGTTAACGCGACTTCAGAATCGCACCTTGGCAGAGCTGAATGATTGCCGCACCGAACTTGCGAGGGAGAAGTCTAAGGGGAAAGCCAAAGTTGAGCTGCTAGAGGCAGAGCTGGTTTCAGCTGACAAGAGAAATTCTCTTCTTCGTGAAGAGATATCGGCTTGTAACGCAGATCTGGCAAAGGTGTCCTCAAGGATAAACTGGTGGAAGAAGAGAGCCATGCGGGCCTTTACCTCCGGATTCACGGACTACTATTGCAATGGGTCTTTCGATCCTACTAAGATAGTCGATTATGCCTCTGAAAAAATGAACGAAATAGACACGAGTGAAGAAGGTTTTCTTTCTTCGAGAGAGGAGGAGGGAGGCGACGGGGGCGATGCCGGGGTGCTCCCATAATCGGACGGTGCTGATGCCGCGGAGGACGTCGAGAGTTCCTCTCATCTCCGTTACTGTTTCTTTCTTATTCCGAACATTGAATCCATTCAGTTTGTAATAACTAATAACGCCTGCCTTGTAATAGCGTTTAGGATTTTCCTTTGAATAATGATTGATCTTTGTAGCGTTATCTCTTTCTTTTGCGTTATCTCAACAGCTGCCTGTGGATTAACGCTGCGCCGTATTATCTTGGTCTTCGCATTATTGCGCTTGTCTTGATTTGAAAATCGATTCCACTTTTCAGAGCATTTAATGCTCGGGATTCCCTCATTAATGCGAGAGAGAAGTCATGATGGCTAGAATACACGTGTCTATTCGCGGAGGCACTAGGGGTTGGCGCGCCCTAGGAATTGGCAAGATCGAAGCGTCTTCTCGCTTCTCTAGAATCATACTCATTACTTATGTCTTTTCCTTGTAACGCGTCACACACGTGACGACTGTTGCGACAGTCATTTTGTCTAACTGCTAGGGTTATAAAACCCAACACATGTTTCTTTTTCCCTCTTTTGTCATTCTATTTTCGCTTCATCCTCTTGAGCTGACTTGTGGTTCTTCCTTCCATTATTTGGGCATTCCGAGTTTCTCTCCAGAAAGGTATTTCTATCCTCATCTGTCGTCTTCTTCATCTTTTCTTTATTTTTTACCATGGCTAGAACTCATTCCAAGTCTGTTGATGAGGAAAAAATTGAAAACACTGTCACCAGCATCACCTCTCCAGCCATACTCCAAGATCATTTAGCCAAATATAATGCCCATATCCCTGAGGATTGTAAGGTTTCTGTTGCTTCTTATTCACTCCGCCTCAATAGTGTGATGCCTGGCAACAACAGGCTTTTGTATGCTAAGATGTTTGGCTATCGCTTTAAACTTCCTCTTAATTATTTCGTTGAAAGTCTGCTTGTTGCTCTGGATGTGAATCCTGTCTAGTTAACTCCTAATGCGTACTGTTGCGTTTACGCATTTCTGGAACTTTGTAAATACAAAGGGATTAACTCTCCTTCCCTTTTATTACTTAAATCATTTTTCCAATTGTATAGCCGTAGAGGTGTGATAGCGATATCACCCCATTGTGATGATGACTCTCTCAAACCCTTCACCTGGAAACTCCTGCACCTTGAGTCTTCCATTGAAGATTGGAAAAAAGAGTTCTTTATCATCAAACTGCCTAGCCCCCGATGGTGGACCGGTTTTAACCATAATATCAGAGATAGTGCCTAGGGCCGACGACTGGCTCTTCTTCAACCTGAGCTAGGCTAGTTCAACATACTGCTCAAGTTGGACATTAGCGTTCACACTCGCAATTTGACATGCGGGGCTGATATTAAAGCCTATGTTGAGAGTGAGTGTTATGTCATTTTCTTCGTTATTTTAGGTGATACTAACGCTAACATTACGTCATGATTGTGCAGTTCCCGATCGTGGTTGGAAGCCGGAGAGCGTTAGGAGACGAGAGAAGAGGGCTCTAAGGAGGAAAGAAAAAGAGGAAACTGTTGCCGCTGCTATTATTGCCACTACAGTTGTTAATCCAGTTACGTCATCTACCGTAACTGTAGATCCTATGCAGACGTCTTCTTCCTCAGTTAGTGAGGGGGCTGCTACCATTCCGGTTGTATCTATTGTCGTCGCTTCTGTTCGAGCGTCTTCTTCCCGGTCTCCCCCAAAGAAGAAAAAGAAGAAGACAGTACACGTTGCCGCCCTTACTCTTTCTTCAAACGTTGCAGCTTCTTTTCAGGTGTCGATTAACGACACTGTTACTGTATGTGTTTCTTTTACAACCGCGTTATCTCCATCATTGCTTCTTAACGCTCTTTGGCATTTTCTTTTGTTTTCTTATTCTTCTTAATGTTTCTCTCAGTAGGATACCGTTGTTGCCTCTACCCAGTTACCGTCGCCGGACGACATGGATCTGGGCCATATACTTTGACGCAAGAAACAACAACTTGATGGGGAAAACACGAGTTTACCAGCAGGTCCTGTCGTCAATGAAGGGGACAACGCTACCATTTTTACTTTGATGTCGCCTTTTGACGGTCAGTCTTCTGACCCTTTGGGGACTATGGACGTTTCTGGTTCTTTTGACGCTTCGCCCAATTCTCTCAGCTCCTCACTTCCTCCTTCCTATTCCACTGTCTTGGGCTTCACTGAAGATTTTACGGGGGTCGGTTTTCCGCCCTTTCAATCTCACGGCTCTTTTGGGCTTCACGGGGGCACTTCTTCCAATCAACCTCCATCTCCGCCTACCCTGCACTTTGTTCCTTCCAGTGCCTTAATGTATCGTCCTGGTGGCGATACCACGCCCCATATCATGGTCGATCTAAGTTTCTTGGGTGAGTCTGGTCCCGTTACCCATCAGGTTGACTTGAGCAACTTGCGCAGAGTTGGGTTCGCGGCTGCTGGGGGAGACAGTTCTGCGGGGATTTCCTCTTTCTTGGCTGCTCATGCATTAACCTCCCTCAAGGGGAAGGAGGCGCTTCTTTCTCAGCCTGTTGACGAGCAGATGGCCTTTCTGCGTTCCACCTTGTTCTCTAGTTTCTCCCATTTTCATTACTGGTCCCAGTATATGTCACAGAAGGTCACCTCTCTTACCTCCACCTCAGATGGGCTTACTGCCGCTCGCCGTGAGCTTTCCAACGAGCTCGATAAGGAGCGAGAAGAAAGGAAGAAACTGTCAGGGGAATGTCAAAGGTTAGTGATAACCTTGGCGGCGGCCAAGAAAGACTTGAAGGTGGTCGGGGAGCAAGAGGCCGCTAAGGTGTCTGATCTTGAGGTTGCTCTAATGATCGAGAGAGCTGCAAAGGCGGCATTACAAGAGGAAAAAGTCATGCTAGAGAAAGAGTCATCCGAGAAGGGCAAGTGGTACATTGAGAATATGACCCGCATCATGTCCGACTGCTTCGTGAATATTCACGGGGAGGATGTGTATGACGCGGAGGCCCTTATTGATGCTTTTTGGAAGGGATCAGGGGGTCTTAGAGATGACCGCTTTCTCCAAGAGAGGATGAGGGGTAACGAAGGGCAAGGGGACAGCGAGGCTGTCGTGTGATAGGCGCTTTTATCGCTTTTTTTGGATATCGGGTACCACCCATTTTTGTTGTTCACTCTTGAAGGTTTTTGCCTTTCGTAGCCCCTTGCGGGTTTCTTGAACAGTTATCACACACACACACACACACACACGCACATATATATATATATATATATATATATATATATATATATATATATATATATATATATATATATATATATATATATATATATATATATATTTCATCCAAATTTACAGTACTAGATAATGGAAAATGTTCCTTCCACATTCCGGAGATTTTAAAAATTCTAATGTGGGTTGTCCACCACGCTTTCTTGCCAATTCTACTGTCTGTATATATTTATTTGTTGGAAATGTGTAGACATTTTTACTGACTATTATACTATTTCTAGCTATAGTAACACTACCATTTAGACTGCATATAAAATTTAACCCTAATAAAAAGTCATTACTTCTTCTTTCTTCAGGTGCTATGTTAATCTGTGGAATATCGTATTTAACACTATAATTTTTTGCAAAATCTATAAACTGTATTCCTAAAGCTTCTACATGATGTGTGATAACCATTGTTCGTTGTTCTGCTGTTTTTGTGATAACCTTGTATTTCAATTTTTTATGATACTTTATTGGTATCAAACTGTGTCCTACCATACTCTTTGAGCTTGCCGTATCTAAAATGGCATTTAATTCTACAAACGTATTCGTATCTAACCATAGTCTACATTTCAGAGTTATTAAGCTTGCTATACATTTACTAATGATAAAAGATGATTCTTCTTGAATTTGTTCTGTTATATAACTAGATTCTACTTCTTTCTTTTTCTCAATTTGGTGGTCTTCAAGCTCTTTTATCCTATGTTTTAAAAGTTCTATTTCTACATCATGTCTTTTAATTTGTTCTCTAAGTGTTTCATCTATTATATCTCTACGATTATTTTCTATGACTTTTCCTGATATATCTGTTTCTATTTGGAATAATTTTCTAATACACATAAAACATTTTTCTTTAAAACAATTATTACATTGGTATCTTCTATTTATAGCCGGATATAGCCTACAGTTATAACAACTTATATGGTTATTGCCTCTGTTTCTAATCCACTCATGTAAACATTCTACATTTTGTTCTTGTTGTTCTTCATTCATGTAGGTATAGGTAATTTTAGTACTGTTTTCTTTGTCATTTTCTGAGACTATACTGTATACTGATTCATTGTCTGAATCTGTTTTGATATTTTCTATTTCATAATCGCCTAATTGTTCTACCAAATTTGTCCTATCTATATTTTTATGTTTATTTGGACATCTATTTGCTAAATGTTCTGGATCCCCACAAATAAAACATGTGCATTTCCTGTCTCTAGGTTTTTTAACATATTTATTTTTATTTTTCCATGGTTTGTCTTTTCTATAGGATGTGCTTTTTCTAAGGAATTTTTTCTTTTTATCGTAATATCCATATGCTTGTGGTGTGTAAATCGCTGTTTTGCAAAAAGCCCAAGCTTGACGCTTAATTTGTTCTTGCATTGTAGCATCTTTACATTTATCTTCTAATTTTTTGAACACATAAGTAATTCTAGGTCCTATTCCTAGATCTGCTATATGACCATAATCTTTGTTCCATTCTTCATGCATTAATCTTCCTAAGTCTCCCGGAAGTTTGATGAAATATTTATTACATAAATCGTCATCCATGGCTTTACCAGTCTGAGCTAATAATCTAGCAAAATCTGAGCTAAATTCTTTGATGTATTTAAAATTTGTAATACTAAGTTGTTCTAGATTTCTTACTGCCGTATCTTGTATAAACGTATTCTCTTTGGCAGGATCTACTCCTAATAGTAGAATTCTAATTTGACTCGTGAAATTATATGGATTATCTCCTAACGACTTAATGGTGTTTATTCCATCTGGGTCTTTTAGCTTTTTACTTTGCCAAATCCCTAATGCTGTTGGTCCTAAGGTTGTTTCTAAATAAGAAAACATGTCTATATCTTCTCGCTTATTGGTTTCCCAATTTCTAACGACTGTTTGTTCCCATATTAATATCTCATCTGGCCATAATTGAGGGCTCTGTTGTTCTATTACTAACATATTTGAACTGTATAGTTTTCCTATTGGCATTCTTGCCCCTCTGCCCTTTATATTTGATTCTCCTTGGTATACTGCAGTAGCAGGCGTCCAAGGTTCTCTTCCTAACATTTCTAGGATCTATATTTTGATCCATATAGCTTACTTCTGGTTTATAGAAATCACTAATTAATGTTTTCCCGTTAACTATATCTGTTACTAGTGGTAAGTTAAAAACTTCGTTTAATTTGTTATATGCTTCTTCATATTCTAATCCTAATTCTGTCATGCATTCTATTAACATGTCATCTACTTGTTCTTGTATGTTAATTTCTGTAAACTTTCTATTTACTATTTGATCAAATGTTTTATGGACTTCTTCTGTTTTGAAGCCAGCTATTTCTTCTACTTCATTTATTTCTTCATCTAATTCTTCATATAGACCATATCCTATAATTTCTTCTACATTTTCATCATCTGTGTAGTATCCTATATTTTCCTCTATATTTTCATTATCTGTATCATATATTGGTGCTCCTAATTCTTCATTCATCATACTAACTTCTTGATCACTGTCATCTTCTTTGACAGGTTCTTTTTCTGTATAATTATTAAATCTCATACTAAAGTTACCATCTTTATCTTCGTATATTACGCTTTTTTCTGGTACTAAATTTTTTCCAGTAGTATCTGTAAATTCTTTTAGTGGCCATTCTAATCCTGCTAGTTCTTCGGGATCTATTTTAACTGGTTCTATCATTCTTATTCCATGGCTTGCTAAGTTTTCTACGATTCCTTCTATGTTGACTTTAAAATTCATGCCTAATCTGTTACTTGCTTTCCCTAAAATTCCTATGCTGATTACTAAATTATTTCCTTTATAATCTTCGTAACCCTTTGTCGCTAATCCTATTTTTAGATTCTTTAAATCTCTAATATCCTTTAATATGGTTGGTGAACAATAGAAAAGTGCACAATTTTGACTAAGGTCTACTTCCATTCCTGTTATAATCGCTTTCTTAACATCTGTTTTCCAGGATTTATCTAAAATTAAAACCAAGACTTTAGTTCCTAGTTCTTTTCTACCTAATCCCTTTATTCCTATTACTACCAACCCAACATGTGCAAACATTTTTCCTATTTTCTTGATTTTATTAATCATCTCTGGAGTAAATAGATCTATAGTTTCTGAGGTGTCTACTACTCTAAGGCTTTCTTCTCTATTACTTCTAATTAGTACTGTATTTATGTTTAGGGGCCCTACTCTGTATAAAGTTCTTGGGTTTAATGCATCTAATTGTTCATTATTGTATATTTCTAAGTTTCTTTCTACATCTATTTCTTCTTCTAATTGAACTACTATTTGTGAACTATTACTTCCTGATCCTCTACTAAACATTCTTCCTAAAAATGGGTTATTATTAACTTCTTCTCTAGATGACACACTTCTACGAGACTCTTGTAGTGTTCTACTGGGTCCACTGAAAGGCGTAAAATTATTCATTTTCTAGGTAGCCAATGATTATATTTTGTTGGTTTAATACTTATTTTATGATTATTATCTAATTTTAATTTTTCTAAGGCTTTTGTTAACCCTAAAATTTCCTGTAATTCTTCGATTGGTTGCTTATCTATATTTTTAATCCTTTTAAATTCTGTAATAATATGCTCGTTTTGACTTTTAATAAAATCTAAATTTTCAGTTATAACTTTTATAAAACGACTATTTTCTGTTACCAATCCTGTTATACTATCAATCTGTTTAATAATGCTTTCTTTTTCTACTTCTAGATGATTGCCTAGACTTATAACTAGATCTGTTAATCCGTTTAAATGAGCGTTCTGACTATGAAGTTTATGTTCTAGGGTTTTATCTAGTCGACAAACAATTTCACTTGTTTCTGTTGATATTTTATACTTATCTCTTGAGATTTCTAAATCTAAGTAATCGATTCTTTTAAATTTTTGGTTCGCAATTTTTTAATACTTAACTGAGCTTTAGAAAGATTAATCAATTTTTTGGAAAAGTTTCCAGTTTTATAACATTAGTTCCCTAAGAAATTAAGCCCAAATAAATACAGATAAACGATATTAAAAACTAATCATTCCAGACAACATAATAAATTATAACTGATAAAGAAAATTGGAATCAGAACTAGAACATGTCTTTAGAAACTGACTCACCCTAGCGGGTTCGTGGCCAACGCAGGCTTTACTCCTTTTCTGGATACCTTTACCACGCCTGTCTATGTCTTTTGTCAGATTTCCAAAGAGGAACGTCTGGGCTCCGCTACCAATAAAAAGAAAAAAAGAAAAAAAGAAAAAAAAAACAAACCGGTGACTGTAAATCTCCATCGCCGGAAATCTCGTATCCTTCTTTTTTATTTATCTTTCTTTTTATAGAAAGAAGAAGAATCATCTTTTACCATTAGTAAATGTATAGCAAGCTTAATAACTCTGAAATGTAGACTATGGTTAGATACGAATACGTTTGTAGAATTAAATGCCATTTTAGATACGGCAAGCTCAAAGAGTATGGTAGGACACAGTTTGATACCAATAAAGTATCATAAAAAATTGAAATACAAGGTTTGGTTAACCCGACGTGACTGATCCTTTTCCCATCATCTCCTTTTTTCGAGCTCCAATGATAAGATAGTTACCGCGGTAAGATAACGCAATTCCGCTAGAAAATGAAATAACCATGGTATCGCCATATAATCTATAGTATCACAAACACCGATAATGAATACCACGTCTGTCAACGCGACATGACTTAATCATGCGCATTTCAATGTTGGTGTAGAATAATGCTGCTTAGCAGATAACTTCAGAAGTAGAACTCATAGGAATAACTTATAATCAATATTATCCATGACGCGTGGCGTATACCCGCGCGCGCCTTCGAAGCGGCAGTATCCTTCCGAAAGCATTATACCGCTGAAGAGATAACTCAATCGATAAGACTTCATCTAAGATGAGCATTTTTATAACGATGTCGTGCTGACGCAGATATTCTCAACCAGCGACGAACAATTCCATATAGATAAAGAATTCTATACAGATAAGCGCGGACTTATCCCTTTCCGCAAGAATAGATATCCAAGGGAGGGACCAAACGTGTGCGTCCCTCTGACTGTATTTCCCGAACCGAGGCGACAAGAACGCTGGCCATTGATCACGTACTCATCGCAATGACAGGCCATATGACGTTATCGCTTGCACGGGCGTCAATCTCCCCCTCATTCCCACTATGTCCTGCACATTCTCAGTCGATGCATTAGGACATTAGTCAAAATATTGTGCAATAATTAAACGTTAATTACCATCTACGAGCCGTCGCGCCTCCGTATCCAAGTGTCGTTAGCATTATCCGTGTCGCTTTCTCAACCAGCCATCTTCACCAGGCATTTCCCATCTGGTTACTCGCTGTGATTTCGCGACATATCGCTTTCTCAACCAGCCATCTTCGCCAGGGATTTCCCATCTATTTACTCGCTGGAATTTTGCGATTTCTTTCCGCATTTCTAAGTTTCAACGGTCGGCCCAGACAGTGCCTCATCTTAGTGAGTTGTCTGATCAAGAGCAGCCATCACAAGGATAGGACTTTTCACATCTAGGCGTTGACCTCGCATCCCGGAGTAGTGCCTCGTCTCAGTGAACCGTCTGTATTATCCCGGTCATCACAAGGATAGGACTTTTCACTTCCAGGATGGAGTTACTATCTCTCTGGGGCGTGCCACGTCTTTGTGAACCGTCTGTGTTAGCCTGGTTACAAGGATAAGACTTTTCACTCCCAGAGAAGCCGGGACGTGCCTCATCTTGGTGGGTTGTCTGTGTTAGCACGGTTGCCACAAGGATAGGACTTTGCACTCTCGGCGGTGTCAGAACGTGCCTCGTCTTAGCGGCCCAACTGTGTTAGCGTGGTTGCCCCCAAGGATAGGACTTTTCACATCCGACACTTATTTTTAGGTATGCCAGGGTGTGCCCTCAACTTAGTGAGCCGTCTGATCAGGACCAGCCGTCACAAGGATAGGACTTTTCACTCCTAGCACCCTTCTTCATTTATCATCTGCACATAATCAACAGCCACAGAACATACAAGAATATTCTCTATTCAAGTGTTAGCGCACGTTAGGGTTGGCATTAGCAAAAAGGTGCAGAGATATATCAAAATCTAGCATGGTGTAATTTCAAACGAGCAATATTCCAAGAGTTAGGTAAGGGAGTACCGTCAAGTGTCTCCAGGTGATATGTTTCCTTTCTGATAACATGGGTAACGCGGTATGGGCCATCCCAGTTCGGACTGAGTTTCCCCATGCGTTGTCCGGTGGCTCGTTTGTCTCTGAGCACCAAATCGCCTGCTTTTAGCAGTCGTTCTTTGACGCGCCTATTGTGATAACGCGCCATTTTTTTTTATAATGGAGCGTTTTCAAAAGAGCTTCCTCATGTCATTCTGGTAACGCGTCGAGGTTTGCTAGCAACCTCTCCTCATTCAGTTCCTCCCTGAAGTGCGCCACTCGCAGGCTCATAGTACCGATCTCCACCGGTGTGACGGCCTCAATGCCGAAGGCCGATGCGAAAGGCGTTTCTCCAGTGCTGGTTTTAACGGTCATGCGGTACGCCCACATCACATACGGTAGCTCGTCTGCCCACTTCTTTTTGGTTCCTTCTAGGTTTTTCTTAATGTCGCTGAGAATGCTTCGATTTGTCACCTTCGCTTGACCATTGCTCTGCGGATGAGCCACGGAAGAGAACCTTTGTTCGATCTGGAATTCCGCGCATTGGTCTCTAAAGAATTGGCTGGTGAATTGCGTCCCGTTGTCGCTGACTAGCACACGGGGTACACCAAACCGCATGATAACTTGGTGTTTGAAGAAACGCCAATTTTTTTCTATTGTGATGTTGGCAACTGCTTTAGTTTCTGCCCATTTTGTGAAGTAATCTACCGCCACGACCACAAATTTTAGTTGAGACCTTGCCTTTGGAAACGGTCCTAGGATATCGATCCCCCATTTCACGAAAGGACAAGGAGCCACAATTTCAGAGATTTCCGTGGCAGGCTGTCGTGGAATCCTAGAGAACTCCTGACACTTCTGACAAGTTCGTACATAATTGTGACAATCTCTTCGAATAGTGGGCCAATAGAATCCTGACCTGAAAACTTGCGCGGCCAAGGTGTCGCCTGTTGCGTACATGTCGCATATCCCTTCATGGATTTCTCGCAAGGTATGAAGACCTTCTTGTTCTGTTATACACTTGGCGGTTGGGTGAGAGAAGCATCTCCGAACCAGTTCCCCGTCATAGTAGGTACACCGTGCCGCTTGTTTCAGCACTTTTTTTTTCTCGGCGTTATCCGCAGGTAACTCCTCATATTTCAAGTATTTTATTACGGGAATTCGCCAGTCGTTTTTGATTTCTTCAACGCAAAGTGACGCTTGCTCTTCCATGAAGGCAGTACCGATATTTCTTGGTAGTATACGCCCTTATGTATGGACGCTTCCTGGTTTGCAGCAAGTTTGGCCAGGCTGTCTGCTTTAGCGTTATCCTCTCGAGGGATGTGCTCAAAGCTAACCTGCATGCCACTTTTCTTTATTTCTAGCAACTCGCGTTTCACTTTAGCGAGGTACCGAACCATAATGGGCTCTCTGGCCTGGGAGTGTCCCAAGACTTGGTCTATTATCAATTTGGAATCTCCACAGATCTTTAGTCGTATGTCTCCCATCATTCCCGTATCGTGTATGGCCTTGGTGGAAAGGCTTCTTCCTATCCTGATGTGATCATACCCATGCAAGGACCAATCACACGTAGCATGGTGAAGGAGTTAGCATTGTAGGTTGAAGCCGAGACAAGAAAGGAGCCATCTCAAGTCATAGAGAAGGTCTTCCTAGTGATTGCACATCAAGAAGGAACAAGTGCAATCCCTAACCCTTGCATTTTGAGGAATGTGTTGAAGTGAGCTTTTGGAAAAACAAATGGAGTCTGAATTGAGCAATCATAGGCTTGTTGGAAACTTCAGGATGTTATCTTTCATTTGAGATAAGTTTCAGCCAAATCGGACAGGTGGATCAAAAGTTATGCTCATCGACATTTTGGCGCACAGGGTGTAGCGGCATACCGCCAGGATGAAGGCTTGTGTGGCGATATGACTCGAGCTTCGGCATTGGCAATTCAATTTAATTGAATTTCTGGTGGCATACCGCCAGAGTGAGGTAGTGTGGGACAGTATACAGCCAGAGGGCCATAACCTAAGCATTTAAAGGCCTTTTTGGCACTTAGTATAAATAGATAGAGATGTTTTTCCTTTCTCTTTAGTTTTAAATTAAGTGAATTTGTTAAGTGAGTTTACTCCTTCCTTTTCACTCTAAAAACTCAAATCAATTCCTAAGAAAGATAGCTTGAGTGATTTCTCTCCTCCCTATCTTTCTTTAGGAAATCAAAGCTTGTAATCGAATATTGCTATTATTGATTATCAAGTGTTCTTCATTGGTCTTCAAGTATTCTTCGTGTTCTTCATCAAATCCGCTGCATCTACTCTAATCGACATCCATCCATCTTATTCTTATTGAATCCGTGTTTATCAAGACTCCTTCCGGGCTAGATCCATCCAAACTCCGAAATACAATCAAGCCTCTACAAATCGAGGCTTGGATCGTATCAAGTGGTAGCGGAGCTTTTGGCTGCCCTCCAAGTGAGTAATCATATTCTAACCCATAGAAATCTTCTGTTCATCTTATTATCCATGAAAATCATCTAGATCTAAGTTTTTGAGAAAATCTTTATTTCTCTTCGATTTCTATCCGAAATCTGATTGATCACCATTTCATCCATAGATTTGGGATTTTCTTCCGTAGAAATCATTAATACACCTCTTAGATCATTGTTGAAAATTTTTAGGTTTTGCCAATTTTTAGGTGCTTTGATCTTGATATCAATTGTTATTAAGAACACCTTGTATTTGTGTTCATCATCAAATTTTGATCATCAAGGCCTGCCACCTCACCTCATTCCTAGCCAAGTATTGATCTAGCTTAACCTAGAAGTCCTCTCACAGATATTTACTTAGCTTAACCCCAAAGTTAAGCTAGATATTTAGATCAAAATATCACAAATCGCGCTACGCGTCATACACCTCACATTCGAACTACGTGTCCTACATACAACTCTTGAACTACTTGTCACACGCATTTTTCACTTGTGCCATTTAATTTTCAAAGAAAAGAAAAAGAAAAGAAATTCAAAAAATATATATATATATTTAATTTAATTATTTTGACTTGAGAATTGATTTGGCAAAGTGGCGCCAAGAGAATTGTGATCATTTGTGTAGTTCTTTGACTTGTGTGAAACAATTGGTTTGTGTTTGGGTTTGTGGTTGTGTTTGATTGAGTAGGAAAGTGTATACTTGTTCGTCCTTCCGAAATTTGCCTTCTTTCAAAACCGAGTTGTCTTGTACTCCTTACCCTAGCCTTCTTAATTGAGTCCTGGTGCTTGAGCTTGAAGCTTGCGGGTAGTTGTGGTATAACTTGAGAGATTTGGGAGTGCAATTTTTTCGAGTGTTCAAAACACGAGTGTTAAAACACGCGAGGGAGAGATAATTTTCCTAACTTTTGTTTAAGTGTGCAGGTACACGGAACCTAGAAGTTGAGTGATTATGAGCTTGTCTTTCACGAGAGATTTAAACACGAGAGTTTAAACATGTGAGGGAGGGTTTCTTTACTAACCTGTGTTGAAGTGTGCAGGTACCTTTGAATTAAGATGTCTGACAAAAGTGTGTCTGGTACCGAGTCTCACAAGTTTAGGACGGCCGAGGCCCTTGGCCAGATCATGGCTACCCTAGCTGATATGAAACTAGAAATGCCCAAGTCCAATGCGTGCCACGACTGGGTAGAGGCGACTATGAAGTCCGGAGGAGGAACTACTCCTCCCATGGCCAATCCCACCGATAAATCCACTCCTCCCGCACCCCACAAGCTACCCCCTAAACCCCACGTTGACTCAAGTAAGGAACAAGTCACGGGTGAGACCTATGTAGAAGGCCATGTGAGTGAATGGGAGGAGGGTAATCAATCGGGAGAGGAGCACGAGGGGGGAGCCAACCGGGGCTTCCCAAATGTTCTTACCACGGGGGTCCAACGGAAGGCCCCTCTCCCACACCTTGCAGTGAGTGAGGACCAAATGAATGTCATTCGGAAAAGGTATCCCTCGGGTAAGAATGGCCTCTCGGTACTACCTATTTCTAGTGAGGTGCCTTTGACCATGGTTCGAAATAGGCGACGCCGCCACACGGACCTTCTCGCGTCCAGCAGTCATCCCATAGTCCCTCATTATCATGCGAGGACTACACCTTACCAAGCACATGAGTTCTATGAAAATGTTTATAAAGAAGCCAACGATGACTTCGAAGAGCTTGATAGGCATGATAGGGAAAGTAAACCGCAAGGACGAGTGCCATCTTTTGGAGAACACCTTAGGGGGCCGCAAGAACCTAAAATTGATGACAACCTAAGTGGGATTAAGGTACAAATCCCCACCTTTGCGGGCAGTACCGATCCTTCGGAGTATCTTAAGTGGGAAGGAAAAATCCAACGCATCTTCCATTGCCACCGGTATTCCGAGGACAAGAAGATAAAGCTAGCGGCCACAGAATTTGATGGCTATGCCATTAGTTGGTGGGAGAAAGTGATTAGAGGAATAGGAGATGTGAATGTTATTTCTACTTGGGAAGAAATGAAGCAAGTGATGAGAGCTAGGTTTGTACCCGCTAACTACAAACGGGAATTGCGAAACAAGTTGCAAGGCTTCAACAAGACACCAAATCAGGTTGTGAGTATTTCAACGACTTGGAAGAGCTTCTTACCAAGATCGACACCGAGGAAAGTGAGGAAAACACCATTGCACGTTTCCTCAATGGTGTCAATGAAAAGGTTAGATACAAACTTGAACTCAAGGAATTTGATCAATTGCAACCTATGCTACACTATGCACAAAAAGTGGAGGCACATGAGGCCTCAAAGAAGAAATCTTACCCAAACTGAAATACACCCCAACCCTATTCCCCTAGACCCCCTTGGAAAACCTACTCCAAGGACCCACCTACACCAAAAGACACCAAAACCTACCCGCCCTCCAAAACCGAGACAAACAACCCAAAACCATACACTCCTTACACCAAGAACAACCCCACTACAACCCCAAATGAACCAAGAAAATTCTCCTCCAACATCGAGTGTTTCAAGTGCCATGGGAGAGGACACATTTCCTCCCAATGTTCTAATCGGAGAGTGATAGTAATTCGAAAGGGTCATTATGAGACCGAGAGTGAGAATGGGGAGAATGGAGGTGAGAGTAAGGGGGAGGAAGAAGCCGAGAGTAGTGAGGAGGAAGTAATACCATCCTCGGCCATGACACTAGTTGTGAGGCGGAGCATGAGTGCTCTAGCCAAGGAGGAGGCCATGGGTGATGAGCAAAGGGAGAACCTATTTCACTCTAGGTATGAGATAAAGGGTGAGATAGCTTCCCTCATCGTGGACAACGGGAGTGTTGTAGATGTGGCTAGCCATCTATTAGTGCACAAGCTTGGTTTGCCTACAACCCAACATCCCAAGCCCTACTCCTTGCATTAGTTTAATGACCACGGTGAAGTGAAGGTGAAGGAGCAAGTTCTAGTTACCTTCAAGCTAGGGGGATATGAAGATGAAAGGTTGTTTGATGTGGTCCCCATGGACGCGAGTCACCTCATCCTTGGCCGCCCATGGAAATTTGATAGATGGGTGGTGCATGATGGCCGAACTAACCAACTCCGCCTAACCTACCTTGGTAAGAAGTTCAATATCATTCCCCTCTCACCCGCGCAAGTCCGTAAAGACCAATTGCGCATGGAAAAGGCAAGTGCCGAGTTCCAACTAGGAAGAAAAGTGAGGGAGATGAGTGGAGTGAAAAATGTGAGTGGTGAGTTAAAAACAAGCCATGACAAAAGCAAGCATGGTAGCGAGAGTGAAGCTAAACACTTGAGCGTTTTAGCAAAGGGTAAGGATGTGAGGCGAGCGATTATGACTAACAAGAGGTGTCTTGTATTACGCTACAAGGATCATTGTTTGAGTGCTTTGACTAACCCCCCTTCTTCTCTACCAAGCCCAATTGTTTCCCTCTTGCAGGAATATGATGATGTATTTCCCTCGGAGATGCCTATCGGACTTTCTCCCATCCGCAGGATAGAGCATCGCATTGACCTAGTTCCGGGCGTGACCTTACTAAACAGGCCCGCCTATCGATGTAATCCTGAGGAGACAAAGGAGCTCCAAAGGCAAGTTGATGATTTGTTGAGCAAGGGCCACATCAAGGAGAGTATGTCCCCTTGCGCGGTACCCGTGTTGCTAGTGCCAAAAAAGGATGGCACATGGAGGATGTGTGTTGATTGTCGAGCAATCAACAAGATCACCGTGAGATATAGGCACCCCATTCCCTGCCTCGATGACATGTTAGATGAGCTAAGCGGGAGCAAGGTGTATTCCAAAATAGACCTTATGAGTGGATACCACCAGATTCGGATACACGAAGGAGACGAGTGGAAAACCGCCTTCAAAACCAAGCACGGTTTGTACGAATGGATGGTAATGCCATTCGGTCTTTCCAACGCTCCTAGTACCTTTATGAGATTAATGAATTATGTCTTGCGTGAATTCATTGGTAAATATATGGTAGTCTATTTTGACGATATACTAGTATATATCCCCTCTCTTGAGAAGCATGCAATACACTTGCGTAGCATACTTGACACCTTGCGCACACACCAACTATATGCAAAACTTGTTAAATGTGAGTTTTGTTTGGATAGAGTACACTTTCTTGGTTTTGTTGTGAGTGTAGGAGGTGTGTAAGTTGACGAAGAGAAGGTAAAGGCTATCCGAGAGTGGCCTAGTCCGAAGAATGCTAGCGAGGTGAGGTCTTTCCATGGCCTAGCAAGTTTCTATCGCCGCTTTGTGCCAAACTTCTCAACAATTGCCGCACCCCTCAATGAACTTACCAAGAAGAATGTGGTCTTTGAATGGGGGGAGAGGCAAAAAGAGGCTTTCAAGGAGCTTAAGGAGAGGCTAATGCAATCGCCCGCGCTAGCACTACCGGACTTCACCAAAGCCTTCGAGTTGGAGTGTGATGCAAGTGGAATTGGCCTAGGAGTTGTCCTCACCCAAGAGGGTCACCCCATCACCTACTTTAGCGAGAAGCTAAATGGAGCTCAACTCAACTATTCGACATATGACCGAGAGCTCTACGCATTAGTGAGGTCACTCATGGTGTGGGAACATTATTTGTAGCCCAACCAATTCGTCATCCACACGGATCATTTGAGCTTGAAGTTCCTCCAAGGCCAAGCGAAGCTCAACAAAAGGCACGCGAAATGGATGGAATTTCTAGAGTCTTTTCCCTACACCATCAAATACAACCAAGGTAAGGAGAATGTAGTGGCTGACGCACTCTCCCGAAGGTATGCTCTCATGAACTCACTAGATGCACAAATAGTTGGATTTGCCCAATTAATTGAACTATATGAGCATGATGAGGATTTTAGGGAGATTTAAGCTACATGTGCTCACGGAACACATTTGTACTTCATTAGACATGATAAATTCCTATTTAAGCATGGTAGGTTGTGCATACCCCGCTCTAGTATTAGAGAATTGCTTGTTTTAGAAGCTCATAGTGGAGCCTTAAGTGGGCACTTTGGTATAGCCAAAACCTTGCATGTTTTGAAGTCCCATTTCTTTTGGCCACAAATGAAGGTGGATGTGAATAAAATTGTAGGTAGATGTGTTATTTGTAAGACATCTAAATCCACGTCCAAAAATCATGCAATTCATATGCCATTTCCCGTTGCCCAACACCCGTGGGTAGACCTATCCATGGATTTTGTGTTAGGATTGCCTAGGTCTACACATGGTAATGACTCTATCTTTGTTGTGGTTGACCGTTTTTCAAAAATGGCACACTTTATACCATGTTCTAAGACACACGACTCCATACGCATTGCTCATTTATTTTTTTCAGCATGTTGTGTGTCTCCATGGTATGCCTAAGAGTATTGTAAGTGATAGGGATACCAAATTTTTAAGCCATTTTTGGCGAACCTTGTGGACGACGTTAGGTACTAAACTTCTCTTCTCTACCACATGTCATCCCCAAACTGATGGGCAAATGGAGGTGGTGAATAGGACTTTAGGATCACTACTTCGTACCACGATTAGTAAGCATAAATTGAAGTGGGAAGATTGTCTTCCATTTGCTGAATTTGCTTATAATCATGCTTATCATTCTTCAATTGGATTTTCCCCTTTTGAGGTGGTGTACGGGTTCAAACCCTTAACCCCTCTTGACCTCTTACCTTTGCCCTTGAGTTCTCTTAAGTGTGTAGATGGACACACCAAAGCCGCCACAGTCAAGAAGCTCCATGAGCAAGTCCGCGACAACATTGAGAGAATGAATGAGCGGGAAAAGACCAAACATAACAAAGGCAAGACGCCTACTGACTTTGTAGTCGGGCAATGGGTTTGGCTTCATTGGTGAAAGGAACGGTTTCCTAACCAAAGGCGGGGCAAGCTAAGTCCCCGAGGTGATGGGCCTTTCCAAATCCTCCACCGCGTCAACACCAACGCCTATGTCATTGACATCCCAAGTGAGTATGGTCCAATAAGCAACACGTTTAACGTTAATGACTTAGCTCTTTGCGATAAAGGTACCATGGCTGCTCAAGAAATGGATTCGAGGACGAATCCTTCCAAAGGAGGAGGACATGATGTGATCATACCCACGCAAGGACCAATCACACGTAGCATGGTGAAGGGGTTAGCATTGTTGGTTGAAGCTGAGATAAGAAAGGAGCCATCTCAAGTCATAGAGAAGGTCTTCCTAGTGATTGCACATCAAGAAGGAACAAGTGCAATCCCTAACCCTTGCATTTTGGGGAATGCATTGAAGTGATCTTTTGGACAAGCAAATGGAGTCATATTTGAGCGATCATGGGCGTGTTGGAAACTTCAGGATGTTATCTTTCATTTGTGACAAGTTTCAGCCAAATCGGACGGGTGGATCAAAAGTTATGCTCGTCGACATTTTTGGCGTGCAGGGTGTAGCGGCATACCGCCAGGATGAAGGCTTGTGTGGCGATATGACGCGAGCTTCGCATTGGCAATTCAATTTAATTGAATTTCTGGCGGCATACCGCCATAGTGAGGGAGTGTGGGACAGTATACCGCCAGAGGGCCATAACCTAAGCATTTAAAGGCCTTTTCGGCACTTAGTATAAATAGATAAAGATGTTTTTCCTTTCTCTTTAGTTTTAGATTAAGTGAATTTGTTAAGTGAGTTTACTCCTTTCTTTTCACTCTAAAAACTCAAATCAATTCCTAAGAAAGATAGCTTGAGTGAGTTCTCTCCTCCCTATCTTTCTTTAGGAAATCAAAGCTTGTAATCGAATATTGCTATTATTGATTATCAAGTGTTCTTCATTGTTCTTCAAGTATTCTTCGTGTTCTTCATCAAATCCGCTGCATTTACTCTAATCGACATCCATCCATCTTATTCTTATTGAATCCGTCTTTATCAAGACTCCCTCCGGGCTAGATCCATCCAAACTCCGAAATACAATCAAGCTTCTACAAATCGAGGCTTGGATCGTATCAAGTCCTGAGTCCAGCTAGTAACGCCTCATACTCTGCTGCGTTATTGGATAACGGCTGCAGTATTCTGATGGCGTATCGTATCTGTATATCATGCAGCCCAATGACGAAGATTCCGGCTCTGGCTAGTTCCTGATTCTTTGCTCCATCCACGTGAATGACCCACAAGTCAGTGTAGGTTTCAGGGAACGGGAGGTCGTCATCTTTTTCCTCTTCTGGTAGGTCCGTTAACGGGTCCTCTGTGAAGGTGCACTCGGCTATGAAGTCTGCTAGAACTTGGGCTTTCACGGAGGGTCGATTTTTATACCGCAACCCATATTGATCAAGTTCGATGGCCCAAATCAACATTCTTCCCGAAGACTCAGGTTTCCGAAATATCCTTTTCAAAGGCTGGTCAGTAAGTACGATGACAGGATGGGCCTGTATTAGCGCAAACGCTATTTTCTCAATGTGAGCATACCGCAGCTCGGCATCTTTCAAAACATGACTTACGAAGTAGACAAGGCGGTGTAGATGGTTGTCATCACGAACAAGGACGGCACTAACCACTTCGTCGGCAACGCCGAGATATAAACATAAGGTGTTGCCTGGTTCTGGCCTTGTCAACACCAGGTCGGATGATAACTAGGCTTTCAAGCTTGTGAAAGCCTCTTCACATTCCGTCGTCCACCCAAAAGGGGCTTTCTTGCGTATGACCTTGAAAAAAGGAAGGCATCTCTCGCCCTGCTTGGAAATAAACCGTCCTAGGGCGATAACACGCCCTGTTAGTTTTTGTACCTCCTTGACAGTTCGAGGAGATACCATGTCCTGGATAGCTTTGACCTTCGAGGGGTTAGGCTGGATACCTTTCTGATTGACCACGTAACCCAAAAATTTGCCCGCTTGGAATGCAAACATGCATTTACGGGGTTCAACTTCATCTGGTATTCTATCATCACGTCGAAAACTTCTTTCAAGTCGAGCAAGTGGTCCTTGAAGCTTCGGCTTTTGACCAATGTGTCGTCAACGTAGGCTTCCACATTCTTTCCAATTTGTTTTTCAAATATTTTATTCGCCATACGTTGGAAGGTTGCTCCAGCGTTCTTCAGCCCAAACGGCATCGCCGTGTAGCAGTAAGTGGCATTTGGAGTGATGAAGGCGGTCTTTTCTTCATCCTCTACAGCCATAGGGATTTGATGATATCCGGAGTTGGCGTATAAGGAGCTCAAATACGCGTACCCGGCGGTCTGATCGACTAGCTGATCGATTCGAGGGAGCGGGTAGCAATCTTTAGGACAGGCATCGTTCAGGTCAGTGAATTCGATGCACATACGCCAGTCTCCGTTGGGCTTCGGAATGAGAACGGGGTTAGCTAACCAGGTAGGATATTGGACTTCGCGAATGAAGCCTGCGTCTAGGAGTTTCGTCACCTCCTTGTCAACAGCTAATGCCTTCTCCGTAGAGAACACTCTTCGCTTCTGTTGGACCGGCTTGACACAAGGGTCGACATTAAGTCTATGTTCTGCCACTTCTCGCGAAATACCAGGCATATCTGCAGGCTTCCACGCGAACTCTCCTTTACATTTGTTCAACAGTTGAGCTAATTGGAGGTTTTCCTCTAAACTAAGCTTTTCGCTAACCAGGAAATTCACTTCGTTGATCCCGTTAACTATTACGGGCACCATCTTGTCCACAGGCTGAGTGCGTTTCTCATCGTTCTGCTCATATGGGTCCACCGTGACACACACATATCTATCACAACTCTTCTGAGTCATGAGTAGGTAACATTCAGCCGCCAATTTCTGGTCACCTTTGATTGAGACCACTCCATCCCAGGAGGGATACTTTATCCTCAAATGTTTTTGAGATATCGTTGCCCCGAAACGGTTGAGGAACGGTCGCCCAAGTATGGCGTTATAGGGCAGGGTGAGGTCAACGACTAGGAATAACAACTCCTCCGACCGTTTCGGCGTGTCTTCTCTAAAGTACACTGGCAGTGTTATGACTCCACTCATAGGGATTGGGATTCCATCTACCCCAATTATCGGCTTCTTGCATGGTGTCAGCTCATTATCAGGGCGTTTCATGAGGTTGTAAGCCTCTAACGAAAATAGATTAACTGTGCTTCCGTTATTGACAAGAGTTCTTCTGACCCTGTGGCTACCAATGACAGATGTAACCACCAGGGCATCATTATATGGGAACACGACGCCTTTCTCGTCTTCCTCGAAGAAGGATAACACCATTCGATCCAACGCATTTATCGCTTCACTTTTTATTAACGCACCCCCTCGCTTCCGCTTGTCTCCGGCTGTGGGCGTCAACTATACAGGCTCATCAAGGTACGTTGTGCCACTAGCGATAATGTTGATGATGGGAAAATCGTCTTCGTCAACCACAAGCGTTTCTCTACCTCTTCCAACAGGTATGTTATCATTTCCCGGAGCGCGAGGAGGTGGCTGTCTGTTGTCAGATGTCCTATTTGTCGGGTTGTTCCTGACTTCTTCTCTTGCCTTAGTGGCAAATTCCCCAAGGTATCCTTCTTCTACCAAGTGCTCTATTGCCAACTTTAATTCTCTGCACGCATCTGTAGAGTGCCCTTTGACTTTATGAAATTTGCAGAAAACATTTTCCCTTCCTCCCATGACTACTCCTAGCTTTACGGGAGCTGGATAACGGATGGGGAGATTCCACTGTTCCACAATTGCTAAGATTTCTACCCTTAGCAATATAAGAGAATGAAGGTCTGGGTCGTAAATCCGGCCATTGGGAGGATCTACCTATCGTCGAGTAGGGGAATTACCGGATCTTCCCTTTGAAAAGTTGCCTCTTCGTCTGTTGGAGGTTTTTGGGATATGATCTTTTCGTTGGGCGTAATCGTCTACAAAACAGTCTTCATGGATTGCGTTACCAGGAACATTAGGAGCCTGAGGTACATTTTGTGGCACGTTTCGAGTTTTGTCTCTATTTTCTTCTTCCTCCATTCTTGCATAATTATGAGCTTTTAGTCTCAACACGTCCAAAGTTACCGGGGGGTCCACCATCAACGTGTCTCGCAATTTCTCATAACGATAGTTCCGCTTCAAGGCTTTCACAGCGAAATCAATGGTAACGCCTGGTGTTAACGACATCTCCAGGTCGAAATGACTGAGAAAATCTTTCAAAGACTCCTGGGGTTTCCTGTGTATGTCTGATAAGAATTTGTCTTCTGCCGAAGGATATAAGGAGAAATTGGTCCTCTCAGATCAGTGTCCACGACGATCCGCAGTACCTGCAATACGCCGGAGGGGGTCTCCGGCGGAAACACTCCGATGCTTAAGTCAGTATGTGTAGTGAATTTGGCAGAGCTTGGGCCAGTAATTCGTACTTACCTTCCTCCTTTGTGGGGGAAGTATTTATAGATGAAAATGGAGCGTTTCTGAGTGATCTGGATCATAGGGGGCTAACGCTCCCATTGGAGGGGGTTAGAATTCCCCATTGGTGGAGTGAGCTATCGGGGTAGGTGTTACCTATGTGAGGCAATGCCTACACCCCAAACGAGAAGCTTGTCTTGGACTGGGATGGGGTAGCGTCGTCTGTTATAACAGTGTTGAGTGCAAGACCCCCCCGCTGATGTCGACCATCCCAGCGTCAGTCACATAGAGGGAGGCGATAGCCTCGATGCTGTATTTGCGGTAGGAACAGTAGTTGTACCCTCTTCTTAAGGTGTAAGACGAAAATGCCCTTGCCGATAGGCGGATTGTTAACAATGTCGAATAACGCTACAGTGGATTTCCTGATGGGGACCGCGGTACTGAACCGGCTTCAAAACTTAGATTCCAGCTGCGAGAAGCTGTTAATGGATTTTGCTGGAAGACCCTCGAACCAGAGGCGTGCAACTCCTGCCAATGTCATGACAAATATTTGGCACAAAGCCGCATCACTGTGGGTTTGGAATTGCACGAAGTCTTTCACCTTGTTAAGGTGGGAAATGGGATCTTTTGTGCCATCGTAAGACTCCGTAGGGAGCTTCACATGTCGACTGACCCTGTGGCGCCTTATGCAGTGACTGAAGGGGTGGCCTGAGGTGTTGTCCAAGATTTCGCGAGTGTTACGAGACGGTGACGTTTCTAGGTGACGCCTGCGATTCTGCGGCTCGGGAGTATGATGACGCCTTGGAGATCGGCTACGACTCCTTGGTGAATGAGTTCTGTATCTTCAGCTACTCGATCTCTCACTACGCTCGGGAGATACGTCTCTATCCATTTCCTCTCGTTGACCATCCCAACGATCTCTGTACTCGTCAAGCCGTCGCTCCTCTTGAGAGAGGAATTTGTAGAGCGTGCGACACGTAAGGCTCTAGTCGCCCATGAGCGAGTTGTACAAAGTTGGCTGGTGTGGTTATCGCGGGCAAGGTCAACGAAATGTTTCTGTGTTGCGGAGGCGATAAGGGTCGTTCGGTGATAATAGATGATGTAAAAATAGCCTGGGAAGGAACACTCGACCCGGAAACATCAGGCGTGATTCTTGCAGCCAGCTCGGTCAAGTAATCCAACCGAGAACGAAGGGCAGATATTTCACTCGCGAGGGGGTTGTTTATGTTATCCAACATGAATCCCCTCGGAGGAGGAGTGGAGAAACTGGGTCCCGCCATCTGGGATAGAGGGGTATTCATTTGGGAAGAAGGCGTTCCTCCTGTTAGTCTAAAAGAGAGATCTGAAGATTCTGGAGTAATCTCCTGCATCGCGGTAGAGACTTCGGTAGTGGCAAAAGGAAAAAGTTGTCAGCAAATCGCAAAAGGAATGCTAGAGGACGGAGGTTGTGTGGACTCCGAATCAGAAGCCATGATCCTTCCGATCTTCCAAGAAAGACAGAGCTTGGCTATTAAGGACACTCACTTAATAAACCAAAGCTCTCAATGAAAGCACTAGTTTGATAAGATTCGGACTTCTGGAGAATCGGGGGTGAGGATTATGGCCGCTCAGAGTTACTATAGTCGCCGTCAGATATACCTGCAAAGCGCCGGAGGGGGGGCTCCGGCGTAGACACTCCGATGCTTAAGTTAGCGATCATAGGCTTACCTCTCAACTTGAATGAGGGGGTATTTATAGGCTCCGAGGAAGGCGTTATCTAGGAAAGATAACGCCTAGAGTGACGTCATGGCTGACCTAGGATGGGATAACGCCGTGCGTGTAGGTGAATGACGCGTGAGACCCCTCCCCCGCTGATGTCGACCATCCCAGGGTTCCTCGCTAGATAAGGGGCGGCAACCTTGGCAGCAGACGCCCGATAGGGGCTACAGTGTTCCGGCCTTAACGCTGAGGTAAGGATGGAAATAACCCTGGAATTGCCTCTATTGTTATCACATATAAATTGTTTGGAAAAAGTAACATTTTTTGTAATCTATCAAAATAAGAACTTTTTTCTATTTTGATGCATTCACACTGGCCATAAGGTTAATTTTGGGTACTGGGTAGCCACACAGTTGCAGGGTAATAAAGAAAAGATGATAATGGGACCACTTATACTCATATTGCTGTGAATGATAGAAAAAATGATTTATCTTCTAGCAATCTGTTTAAATCTCTTGATCTTAAACTACTTGATTTTCATACCTTGGATGCCATGGGGTATTTTCACCCCGAGAAGGGTTTTGTCTATTTCAATACAAGTTTTACACCAGTTAATGGCCACATATTTATATCAAAATACCAAGGAAGATACAAGTTTGCACCTGTCAATCCTATTCTGGATGATGATCCTGTAGATAACCCAACTCAAGGCAAGAACAAGCACAAGATTATAATGTACCAGCTACACCACCAATGTAACTAGAATGAGTGAAGGCCACTCTTTATGGCTAACATGAGACCAACACGATGATCTCAGGTCTCCTAGAAGAGTAGAAGAAGCAAAATAGCTTGCAGCAGTAGTTCCTCAACAACTTCAGTAGTTTCTTGGAGAAATTTAGCTCTCACTCTCACCCATCACCCCTAGGTGCTTTCTTTCTTCTTCTTCTTTTCCTTTTCTGCTTGTGTTTTGTTCTGTATTTGTTCCACTCCTACACATTGAGGACAATGTGTCCTTTAAGTGTGGGTGGGATTTTGTGAATATTTGTTGTGCTTTTCTATGGTATGTTTATGCATGATTAACTCTATCTTTTTTCAGTTTAATTTTTCTTTAGTTTTTGTGTGTTCCAAGTTAGTCTCTACATGATTTTTTTGATATTTGTTTGTTTGTTTTCTTCAAAAATCCATTCTTGTACTCATTAATATGCCTTACCACCTAAAATACACGAACACTTGACTAATGAAATCAATATTTTATTAACAAGTCATCCTACAAACGTTTAACACTGTCAATGTTGTTTAAAATTTTCTCATCCATATATAATCATAATAAATAATGTTGAGAACTTGAAAAATGCTTGAGGGAGTACCCAAAACTGTTTTGTCATAAACTATAATAATTTGATATCCTTAAACACATAAATTTGTCCAGTCCTTTTTCTCTTGCAATGCATGATGAGTCATTTTTTGATTGCTACGATTGCTTGTCCTTTATTCCACCACCAAGCCCTCATATCAGACAACGTGGATGGTTCGACATCCTCTCCCCCATAAGTTTCTGGCATTCGGTAGTGCGTTAACCCTTTAAAGGGCCAAAATAAGTACCATTTATGGTGTGCGTGAACCTATGCATATTTGCTTTCCTATCAAATTTGAACTGTGAATCATTAAAGGAATGGAATATTAAATACAGAATGCAAAAATTGTTAGTCTTGTGCCAAAAAAACTAACAAATTGGATCGAAAATAATTAATAGTAATTATTTAAGGAGTTAAATAAATACTTGGTGTGATTTTACCAGGATATTATTTGATAATATCTAACACATATCCAACATATATCTATTAGGGTACTTTGGTAACTAACCAAAGTTAAAACCCTAGTATATATAGTTAAGGATGTCATACACCTATGAAGGGTGTAAGGGTTTATTTTCGGTTTCTCTTTGAAAGAAAACCGAACACCACACAAAAGCAAAGAAAGAAGAAAATATGCAAAGTGTTGCATTCTAAGGGATTGTGAATCCTTCTTCTGTCGGTTCTAGAAGACCATTCTTGTCAAGTATTAGACTCATTGTTGTGGATACCAATAAAGGGTGTTCGTTGGTATGGGCAACACATTAGTTTAGTTCAACTTCTTATGGGTGGTTTACCCATTTAAGTTTCTTAGTTTCAGTTTGGTTATACTTACTCCAACAATGAGAAAGTTGTGCAAGGCAATGAATGAAATGAAAAGAAAGAATGGCAAGGCCAAAGGCCAAGGAAAAAGAATAAATCTTTGTTGTGCCTATGTGTTGCATTTTAAATTCTATTTTTGCATGACTGATTGTGAAAATGCATGAGAGTCAGCAACTTATATATGGTTAAGGACTTAATGGATTGACACATAAAATGTAAAAAAAGTGTTTGGTTCCCTGCTATAGCGTATTTTATGCATGTTTTCCTCTGTATTTATAGGCTTATCTTGGGCATGATACTACTAATTTTCCTTTGAATTCGTACTTTTTGCAGATCTAGGCTCAAAGAGGAAAAGATGCCGAAATACCCCCCATTTTTGTGGAATTCTGCTGTGGATCTCAAAGCGTCGAGGCCTAGCTGTTTCTCCATCGTCGAGCCCTAGATGCCAGCCATGTTGTCTTGCCCAAGACTCTCAATTGAGCCATCTAGAGCCGTATTTAGCCCTGAGTCCGCTGCTCCTCGTGCAATCATCTCCTCAAGGACGCACGCAGCAAGATTCTCGCGGGATTCCTCCCAGATTCCTTTTTGTCTACCTTGGGAATATTCCTTTAGGGCGTCCTCCCATTTTGTCTTCTTCTCCTAGCTGTCCTTTGTCTTCTAGTGAGTTGTGAGAGTATTTAAACATTAGTTTTAGGGTTTTTAAAACAACACTTATCATTAGGTCATAGAATCATTTTTGGGAGCAGCCGCTCATCTTCCTTCTTGGGATTTGTCACTCCCATTTCTTTATAGTCGTCGCCAGCATCACTGTTCAAACCGGAGCTTTAGCTCCGGCCGGTATTTCTTGATATTGCATTTATTTTCATTTCATATTTATTTCTTCTTATACTTATGATCACATATATTTTGTTATTGATTAGTATGTGTGGCTAAGCTCTTTAGCTTAGCAAGGGTGATTTAAGGGTTACATGGGGTTTGTCACGAGACCAAATTGTGTTTAATATATTCTCTTCGCTATATTTACTCACTTGCCGTTTTAATGCTAGATCTAGATGGTTTTGTTAGGAGCTTGATCACCTTTTAATTTACTATTCTAGATCTTCGTCATTTCTTTGGTTATAACTAACGTGAAGCCTTAGAATAGAGTAGACACTAGACAGATTGTCATTAGCTTGGTCCGTTCTGTCTAGGGCAAGTGAGTGATTAGGGCGGTGTCGCGAGCTTGACAAACTGAGAGGCATTTAGCCCTAGATGTGTCTTTCCTTATCTTCATGGGCGTTGTGAGTATTGCCTCCCCGTTTTGTGCCTAGGAGGACGGCACAACGTCAAGGCTACCTTATTAACAGTGAAAACGGGGGGTAGCTTCTCGTAAGAGGAAAGCAGGAGGCCTAAACGTACCTGGCCTTTATAGCATGTATGTAGCGTGAGAATAGACTATCTGTGCATCAATGACTGACGAGCCCTCGACGCAACCCAAGAAAAATCCCTTGCTAAGATTTCTCATTTCTGATTTTATCTCGGTTAATTCTTTGTCTGCTTTGTTTATGTGTGTTAATTCCTTTGATTTATTATTTACTTCTTTGTTAGCTTTCGTGCCCTCGACATCTTTGGTTGACTTGTTCGACCAGTAACCCCTCTTTTTGTGTTACCGTATGTGCATTTCTTCCTATCGTGCATTTAGGACAAGATTGCGTACTTCAGTCTCCCTGTGGATCGACCCTGTTACCATTATACGCAAATTAGTTTGTGCATCTAGGCATCAGGTTTTATATTATTTTTGACCCATTTCGACGGCGAGTCATTCCCTTAAGTAATTCTTAAGTACATAGCTTATTATTATTGACTTATTCGAATGAGCGGATGTTTGTGATATTGACAAGGACTTGTTAATAAATGATTGTTTCATAATTCAAGTGTAAGTACATAGCTTGTTATTATGGCCCTATTTGGATGAGTAGATGTTTGTGATATTGACAAGGACTTGTTAATCTACGATTGATTTCATAATTGAAGTATTGTTGCAATTCTTATAGTGAGCCTGATTTTTTTAAGAAGAGATGGATTTCAAATGTTTTGTTGTTTGATTATAGATAATGCTTGAGGGCAAGGATTTGGCTAAGTGTGGGGGAATTTGGTTATTTGTTAATTTTAATGATTATCAATATCTAATTGTGTGCTTTTAGATGGAGATACTACTGGAGTTGTGTCATTTTCTTTCTTTTTTTGCAGAATTGAGGATCTAAAGAAGAAAGAGAAGAAAGGTGTTGTGCAAAAGCTAACTCTAGCCCTATAAGGAGTTTTGAGTAGATCAGCTAAGTCTAGGCCTAAAAGGACGTAGTACAGCTTAGGACCTCGAATATGGACAAAACGCAGAGTTTCGGGGCTGATTAAGAAAGACGCATTTTGGGCATTTTCAAACTACCTAGATAAGATCAAAAATTGATCTAAATGACATCGAGTCAAGCTGGATTAGAGGTTTTTTTATTTGAACTTTAGGAGATATTTAAGGGGAGAAAACATTATTTAATCTTTCCCTGGTTATCGATAGGGATGATCTTTTAATCTCTTATCAGTTTTAGTTTTTGAAGTCAGCTCTCGTCGTTCTCTTGCATAGAATGCGGGATTTATTTTATGCAATTTCTTATTTTCCTATTTTTGTTAATTATGTTTATGTCTAGCTAAACTTCCAGTTCCTAGTGAAGGCAATAAAAGTTTATGATTTAGTATAATTGTGAGATCTAATTGTTCCTTATAGTTTCTGCATTTGTGTTTCTTCATTCATTGATTTATTGCCAATATTATTTATGTTATGTTTAGGCCTGATCATCTTAAGCTTTAATCTTAATAATTAATGTAGTTCCTAAAGGTTGAGGATTACAAAGCTTGAAGGATAAGCAGACAACTAGACCGATTTCAGTCAGAGGTTTTTTTAGACTAGAGTTAATGAACAATTAGATCTAAAAGCTATAAGTGTACCTTAGTCTTGGCCTAGAATAGTATTTCCCTGAATTTATCAATTGTCTAGTTAAATCTTATAAGTGTACTTTAAGGTTGTTAGATAATTAGGGTCTCTTAATAAGTGTGCCTTTAATTGACTTGTTGCAGATGGATGTTCCTGAGAACCTAAGTGTACCTAGTTGCTATAGTTACTCCATAGATTATAAATTAAAAACTTTGAATCAGTGATCAATTGCATTTGAATCATAACCTTATTATCGTCTTCGCTAAGAGTCTTTTACCATATTTGTTTACCAAAATCAACTCTGGACTTGCTCCATTTTAAATTGCATTATTTTAATTGTTATTTTTATCAATCATTTCTCAAACCAAAACAACCCCATCTTTACTTTAAATGTTATTTCATTGGTCATCATAAAACTTTGAAAATTATTCCTTTATTTCAGTGGAACGAACTTCTCATCACTGCGCACAATTCAATTTTTTTATTAGTGCTAAGTTACAATCTTGATTATTATTTTATGGACTCAGCAGCCGATCAGTGGCACATAGCTTTAAATTGTTGTTGTCCCCTAGCAATGTAGACCTTTCAAAGAATGAGTAGCCTAGCTCCACAAAATATATTTGAGCCACATTGACTAACCCCAATTTTCTAAATTCTACCATAAAACTAGCGTACTCAAGGCACTCAACCCAATCAAAAACACCAACATACCAACACATTCAACATTGTCACCTTCTATTTTCCATATACCTCCATAATATATATTCAATTCTTGTTTCTTTACAAGGCGACTACTTAAAATAACTGTTATGCTCAAAATTTAATAACCAACAACAAGCAAACATCTAAAGAATTGAATTATATTTCGGTACAAAAATATTTAAACCTATTTTTAGACACATTCAGCCAAAACCAGGGAATATTCCAACATTGTGAACATACTTTAATCATAACCTTCACCCATCCACAAGCAACAAATACGTGTGTGTGTATATATATATATATATATATATATATATATTACCCAGGTTACATTATCTATACAGACATCACAAAAATATAGTCCTATAACCTTATTCTATTATACTTCCTCCGGTTTTTATTAAACGACTCTTACTATTTGGGTACACATATTAAAGAGGCCGGATGACTCACTATTTGACCCAAAAAAATCCTACTTTTTTTCGAGCGTACGTTATTCTTTAACGTATGTCTGAGAAAAAATTCATGGCAAAATTATCTCAAATAGTGAGTCATCCGGCTTTCTTAATATTCGTGCCCAAATAGTAAGAGTCGTTTAAAATAAACCGGAGGGAGTAGTAATTTAGGGTTCGTCGTACCTTGTTTTAAATTTAGGAAAGACCATTGTTGTCTAATTTTGTGGTGGCACCATCGTGTCTACGTTGATTCCGTCTCCTCAATTATAGACCACAACGTCTTACAAATTCAGAATCTCCAGTGGGTGACTCGTCTGCTCTAGTGGGTGACTTAAGGCTTACAGTCGAATCTCATCAAGGACATTGCTTACAAAATTGTGGAATTTAATGGTGGAATTCAATGGCAAAAATCACTACAGCTTCTGCAATTAATAGCCTAGGGTTTGGAAGGTTAAAAATGCTGGAGATATTAATGGGTTAGGGAATCAGTTTTGGCGGCAATGACATACCAATTCCCGCAGGTGGGTGTTTGGGGTTCAAGGTTGGGTTGGGAAACCAGCTTCCCAATAGAAGCTCTATTGGGTTTCCTTTGCAATTTGCCTCTATTCCTCACTGGTGAAAAATAGAGCAGTGGCCACAAGTGCGTTTGGGCTGGACACGGGAAGCTGGGTTGAATTTTCACTTGGACAAAAATATTGAGATGAGTTCATTTTATTTACAAAAATACCAGGTATAAATAAACAAAAAACTCCTCATTCTCCTCTCATCCTCCTCTCACCTCGCTCTCCTCTCACCCTCTCCCTGGACATCTAGGGTTCCTCATTCTCCTCTCACCTCGCTCTCCTCTTCTCACCGGAACCTCATCCTTACCATCTCCGCCTGCCGTTCCTTCCTCTTGGCCGCCACCGTCCTCGTCATCGTTGCTTCCCTCTTCATCTACTCCCGCTGCAGGACAGCCTCCGCCTCCGTCCTCGTCGTCGACCCACAGATAGTGCACATCCACGACGTTATCAACTACAAAGCAAACACGGTAATCTACTTCTAGAGGATTAGCGTGATTGTATAAGAGTTGTGCCTTTTGTATGGAGTGTATAGACTGACTCGGACTTTGGAGTTTAGGAAGAGAATTTTGATGTGGTTATTGGTTGTTTGGTCGCCTGGGTTTTTGATTGTGGACCATATGCATTTTCAGTACAATGGCTTTTTGTGTGCTTTTTTGATTTTTATCTAGGCTAGCGAATTTAAATCGTATGTGCAGTTACTTGCTAGAGTTGTGTATGTGCAGCTGCATTAATATGATTTGTTGGATTGTTTATTTCTTCCAGTCTGATTCTTGTTAAAATTAATCCTTCTTGTGTTTGCTAGTTTATGTCATTAAATCTGGTGGTGGCTGTAAAAAATTGATGCTGGATTTTTGCTTAATTTGGTGAATTTTGTGGCTGATTTTCAAAGTAGGTGACACCATTGCCAGTTAGGGCTTTTTGGTATTATTAAATACTCAAATTGCTAGCAGCTCAGTCAAATTAGTTTAGCCAAGGCTTGCCGCCCTTAGATTGTTTTGTTTTGTCTGTTTTAGTTGTTGTGTTGCTTTGGTAAGCTTGCGATGAAGTTGAGAGCTTTATGTGGGTTCCTTTTATTGGTAGACATGTTGAATCAGTAGTTTTTGCCTTTCACAAACTATCCTGGTTGAGCACAAACTTGTAGACTTGTTTGCCATTTTACCATTCAATATTCATCTTTGGTTGACCTTTTTTGTTTGATTATGAGAATTGCGCATGTAGCCAGTTGTGCATTTCATCTCAATATTTAAGTATCCATTAGTAAACTATCATTTTTGCTAGTAGAGATGCAACTGTGCCTGAAACAACTAGTAAAACATATCATGCGTCAAATATCTTCCGTCTAGATTCATATTTGGTCCATTCTATTGCAAACAACTACAATTTAGAAATCTATTCTTGTAAAGTGGTTTCATATCCAGCCATGTTGCCTAGATAACTAATGTATCATTGAACTTCCTGTATATCAAGCCTGTACAAATTAATGGGCCTAGCTTACATGAGCAAATCAGGAGAATCATCTTGGTTATTTGGTATTGGTAGCTTGCATTCTGACAACAACTTTAATAGTTTGTGCATTCTGGTACTTTAGCTTCTAGCAAGCTAAGGGTGGAAGTACTCTTTAATCATGAGTTTCATGCATGTTTTTCATCTCATGCATCTTATAAGCTAGGTGTTACAGTTTATATTATGGAAGGCATTTGTTATTGAAATTTCTAAATGAGGAAACTCTCACCATTTGTCACTAATTAGAAAATGGTGAAGTTTCTAATATGCAATGACATTTGAACTTGATTATTACTGTAACATACTAACATGTATCATAATGGTTGTGTTCACATGGCAAGATCCAACACTGATTTGAAGTGTCTGAGTGTGCGAGTCCTTATTGAATATTGGTGCTTTAGGCTTTAGTAACTGTTTGAGGCAACAAGACCAACATGTTACTTGAAATTTGTTGTGCATTTTGCTATTATTAGGTCTTAGTTTCACTGGAGTCTGCTGCACTTCTGCTTATTCTCTTGTGAATGTTACTATTTTAGGTTGATAATTTTGGCACCGTAAACCTTGTTGAAGCTTGTAGGAAACATGGTGTTAAGAGATTCATTCTCATCAGCTCAATTTTAGTCAATGGTGCTGCAATGGGGCAGCTACTTAATCCAGCCTACATTTTCCTTAACGTTTTTGGATTGACCTTGGTTGCTAAGTTGTAGGCAGAGCAATACATCAGGAAATCTGGTATAAACTACACAATTATTTGACCTGGTGGGTTGAAAAATGAACCGCCACCTGGAAATCTTATTATGGAGCTAGAGGTATCGGCAGAATCTGAAACCTTTCTCGATACTAATGTTATTGAAACCTTTGTTGATACTAATGGATTTTCCATATCCTTGGCAGGATACTCTTTACGAAGGAAGCATATCCAGAGATTTGGTCGCAGAAGTTGCTGTTGAGGCATTAGCATACCCGGAAGCATCATACAAAGTCGTGGAGATAGTTGCTCGCCCTGAAGCTCCGAAGCGTACATATGTGGATCTTTTTGGCTCCATTAAGCCGCGATGATGACTCTGTTCACAACAATGTAATCATGACGCTGGCTTGAATTTGATGATCAGTTTGATATATGTCTAGTGTTTCTCGATCATTATGAGTATTAATTACAATTCCTTTAGGTCCTTCTATTTGATTTCGAACCCCGTTTATTATCTAAAGAAATTGAGTGATTTTGTTGAACTGATGATTTTATTACCAAGAGACAATAAAGGATAGCTAAACCAACATAGTCTGAGAAAAAAACCAAACTGCAGTTATAGTAAATGATAGTTAATGTACTCGCTTCAATTAATAAAGAAACATTTCATTCAATTTCTTGAATTAAGAGAATCAGTTTAAATGATAAAAAGAATTGAGCAATACATGGAAGAATATGGAACAAAGAAGCAACAAAAAATATCAGAAAAGATGCAACATTTAGAATAACCAAGCAGCTTGGGAAGCAATGAAGGCAATAATAGTGAAATGTCACCTATGTCTGTAGTTCGCAACTCAATAACTGATAGTTTAATGATGAATAGGTAATAGTGATTTATATATGTAAAACTTTAATATAATGTTCCATATTTAACACCTTTTTCCTTCTACTAATAAACTTTTTAATATTGTTATAAATAAAATGTTAATTATTTGTTTAGAAAAAAGATTGATTTAAATAATGTAAATAAATAACATTAAAAATGACTGATGCCTTTAAAAAATATTATTGATGTATTTGCATAAAAAAAGTAACTCAATAGGTAATAGATTAATGATGAATAGATAATTGTGATTTTATATATGTAAAATTTTAAAATAGTGCTCAATATTTAACTTTATTTAACAAAAAGTTAATTATTTGTTTAAAGAAATAGATTGATTTAAATAATCTATATATATACTAAAAAATATTAATTTTAATGTTTAAAACAAATTGTGTCTTTTATAGTTAAAAGGTTAAAATTGTAGCTTTTAGAAAATTATAGTTAAATTATTTGTTTAGAAAAAAAGATTGAATTAAATAATGTAAATAAATAACACTAAAAATGACTGATGCCCTTTATAGTCATTTTACACTCAAACCATAGTTCTAAAAGCAATGTTTACCAAACACCAAAAACAACTTCTCGTTTCCCACAACACTTTTAAAAAATGTTTACCAAACAGCACACTGCTTTGCGCAAAAGTGCTTTTTTCACAGCACTTTTACCCACAGCACTTTTCAGACCAGAACCGGAACGCCAAACAGACCCTAGGTCATGTCTAGCTTCCGGTTGTTGATGTGGCAAGCGTAGGCCCCACTTTGGGTGGAAGAAATTATTTTTTAATATTTTGCCACATCATGCCACATCAACAAACATTAATATTTAATTATTATTTTAATTCCACAGGAAAATAATAAAGAAAATAGTTTTTGGAATTTTCAGAAATTAGAAAATGGGTTAAATTAAATCATTGGACATATTTGAGACACTTTGACAAACGTAAAGACCTATTTGAGATATTTATAATTATAAGGATTTATTTGAGACAATTGCACAAATATAGGAACCCTAGAGATTGTTTAGTTTTTATCTTTTAAATTGGTAGCCTTTTCAATTTAGGAAAGTAGATAAAGTTGTTCAGAGTTTGTTGTTTCACAAATATGTTAGATCACAAGTTATCTTCATAGAAAGCTTGCCTAATTTAGCTTCACCACTTATAAAGACTATGATCTTTCTTTTCTGACCTATAAACTATTTGACTTTAAAGCAAAGTGATTTATTTGAAGAACGTTTTGGTGTTGTCTTCTTCTTACATACTCTTTTAGATATGCAAAGATATATTACTATTCAAGCCAGAAATATGTCATCGGAAAAAGAATAAGCTAAGAATTCACCTGATTCCAAGAAATGACTCATTGAGAAGAAATATAAGTCACTCCTACTAAATTAACCAAATAATTGTATGCTAATGAAAAAATCAAATAGAAAAGCCAACCTTCCTTTGTGACCAATCATTCCTTGCCACGCCAGCAATGTCACAACACACTATCTGGGAAACTACCATTCCACCCCTACCACCTGATGAAAAAAACCCCACATTTTGGAACTAAACGGATTGTGCCCGAAAGATTATCTTTCTTTCTATATGCAGTGCATACAACACACATCACCTCTTCTTCACTATTATCTCTCAATGGGAAAGAAAATGTTTAGTAGAAGGGGAAATAGTTTTTACCACCCCTGAACTATCGTCGAAAATCAAAAACCTCCCCTGAATTTCATTTTTTGAAATTCGCCCCCCTATACTATTGTTTTTGGGCAAAAAATCCATTCAATGCACATTTTTACAATTTTAAAAAAATTGTAAAAAATCTAAAAAAAATGTAAAAATTCACGAAAAAATGTAATTAACCTAAAAATCAAGAAACATTGTAAAAAAATCCAAGAATTCACAAAAAAATTGATTTAATTATGGATAGAAGGGGCTTTTTGCCCGAAAATAATAATCCAGGGGGGTGAATTTCAAAAAATGAAGTTCAGGGGAGGTTTTTGATTTTCGATGATAGTTCAGGGGTGGTAAAAACTATTTCCCCTTAGTAGAAAGCTTGTTCTAAGAAAGTAACAAGATTGTTACCACAATCCTCTGGAGGATACCTTTGCACCACACCTAGGTAACGTAGTAGACACATTCGAGGACTCAAATATCCCGAGCTTCTTTAGCTCATTATGACATGACTTAACCACTATCTAATCTTTTTTATATATATTCTTGTTTATTTCCAATTAAAAACTCTTCAATTCGAATTTTTCTCTCTTTTAGATTAAATATTGTGTCACTGTGTTTATTAAATGTCAAATTATTTTTTGTGTGTTATAGTCATCAACTTCAAAATTAATACTAATTCTTTGCTAAATTAAGTAAAATATTTTTTTTTCAAGAAATGTTTAAATATATATAAAAATATTTCTTATTATTAATTAACTTAAATCTGGTTCGATCTCGGTAGACTTTAAACCTCTTTCCTCCCTAGATTAATTTCCTTGTCCTCGGTTTTAAAATATTGAAGAAAAAAATCTGAATATTTATTATTCCTAAGTAGGCGTACTACATTTTTTTTTCTCAAAATAAAAGAGAAATGGAAAAGGTGAGATATTTATGGACCATTTTGATGAACCCTCGTTTCATGGTAAGGCTGAAGTTTTTATTTATTTGAAAGAACAATAAAGTCAACTTAAACTTAAAAGGGAAAAGGTCATTTGGGCACCCAAATTTATATGGGTTGCCCAATCTTGCACCCAAATTTTATTCCATTATCCAATTTGTTACTTGTAAACGCAAATGAAGAACAGTGTTTTTTTTAACATTAACCAAGGGTATATATATATATATATATAGTATGTACTCTGTACTCTAATTCTACCAATACATACCTATCAATACGTATACCTGTACATACACTATTCTAAGACTCCCCCCTCAAGCTGGAGCATATATATTAATCATGCCCAACTTGTTACAAAGATAATTCACTCGAGGACCTGGAAGAGCTTTTGTGAAGAGATCATTCAATTGTTCTCCTGTCTTCAAGTAATGAGTAGATATTAGTTTTTCCTGAATTTTCTCACGAATAAAATGGCAATCTACTTCAATGTGTTTAGTCCTCTCATGATAAATAGGATTTGAAGCAATGTGTAGAGCAGCTTGATTATCGCACTAGAGTTTTAATGGTGAGGAATGCTCTATGCCAATTTCAGCTAGGAGTTACCGCAACCATAGAATCTCGCAGGAGGATTGTGTCATTGCTCTGTATTCAGATTCTGCACTGGATCGAGGTACCACATTCTGTTTCTTGCTTCTCCATGATATCAGATTCCCACCAACAAACACACAGTAGCCGGTTATTGATCTTCTCTCAATCTTAGACCTGACCCAATCAGCATCTGCAAAACACTCAATCTAGTTGTGACCATGGTTACTGTATAGAAGCCCAAGACCAGGTGCCCCTTTCAAATAACACAAGATATGCTCGAGGGTTTCCCAATGCCTATATGTTGGAGCGGACATGAATTGACTGACGACACTAACTACGAAGGTGATGTCAGGACGTGTCACTATGAGATAGTTTAGTTTCCCAACTAATCTCCTATACCTCTCAGGATCATCAAATAATTCACTATCATCTTTAGTAAGATGAACATTGGAGGCCATGGGTGTGCTACAAGGCTTGACTCTCAATTTTCCTGTTTCTGCAAGAAGATCAAGAACATACTTTCTTTGAGATAAGAAGATACCTTTGTTGCTTCTAGAAACTTCTATCCCAAGAAAGTATTTCAGCTGTATACTGAACTTGGTATACAGGAAAG
This sequence comes from Viola odorata, assembly GCA_963691705.1. Lineage (NCBI taxonomy): Eukaryota > Viridiplantae > Streptophyta > Magnoliopsida > Malpighiales > Violaceae > Viola > Viola odorata. Next base: position 44,434,163 of record OY829538.1, read on the forward strand.
ATTTTAGCAAAGAGACCCCACCACTATCATCTCTTGTAATAATAATGTCATCCACATACACCACGAGCAGAATAATACCAGTAGCAGGTCTTCTATAAAATACTGAATGATTTAACTCTTCTGCATGCCAAACTCTAAAACTACCTCACTAAACTTGCCAAACCAAGCATGAGGACTTTGTTTGAGGCCATACAAACCTTTCTTCAAGTGACAGACTTTCCCACACTCCCCCTGAGCAACAAACCTAGGTGGTTGCTACATATAAACTTCTTCCTGTAAATCACCATGAAGAAAAGCATTCTTGATATCCAACTGATGTAGAGGCCAGTCCTTGGAGGTAGCTAGGGAGATGAACAATCGAACAGAAGATAACTTGGCCACATGAGAGAAAGTGTCTGAATAATCCACCCCATATGTTTGGCCATATCCTTTGGCAATAATTCTGGCTTTAAGTCATGCCACAGAGCCATCAGGATGACTTTTACTGCAAAGACCCATTTGCATCCCACCGCCTTCTTGTCTTTGGGCAAAATCACCAATTCCTAAGTTTGATTATCCTCTAAAGTAATAATCTCCTCAAGCATTGCATTCTTCCAACCAGGATGATTTAATGCTTCTTGGACAGTGTTAGGAACGACAACCGAATCTAGAGAGGAAATCAGAGCACATGTCGAGGAAGACAAGTGATCATAAGAGACATAGTTAGCGATGGAGTATATAGATTTACAGTGTCATTTACCTTTGTGAATACTGATTGGTAAATCCATATCACTAGGTGGATCAGGTGACGAGGAATCTGGTGGAGGACATGTATCAACAGGTGTTGCAGATGGTACTAGAGGATCATTACAAGGTGGGTTTCTCATAACTAGAAGATCAGGATGCTGAATCAAGACACTCTCTCCAAGAGGTTCTTCAGAAGTACCCGGAAAAAAAGGCTGACTTAGGATAGTATCAGTAGAGGGTTGCTCAGAATCCCCCAAAGAGGTGGAGGAATAGACCAGCCAATTATCATCATCGTGATCATCCTCCTATCAAGTGAGAGTAGGATAAGATGAGAAGAATGATACATGTTCAAAGAAAGCAACATCAGTAGACACAAGGTACTTTTGAAGATCCGAAGAGTAGCATCTGTATCCCTTCTGAAGCCGAGAATACCCCAAGAAGACACACTTTATAGCCTTAGGGTCTAACTTTGTGATGTGGGGACGAACATCATAAACATAACATGTGCTACCAAAAATCTTCGGCTCAATGGGGAATAGTGGTTTTCCTGGAGCAAGTACTGTGATTGGAATCCCATTATCTAGAACTGCAGAAGGCATCCGATTAATCAAGAAACATGTTGTAGACACAACGTCAACCCAAAATTGCTTAGGAACCTTATTCTGAAATAAGAGAGCACGAGCAGTTTGGAGCCCATGAATCCAAAGAGGTGCGATGATGTTTCGCAAAATGACAAGATTCACAATCAAGAGAGGTAGCAGACTTGAATTGTGGACATGCTTGCCGAAGATACTGTATACACGGATGCCCGAACCGACAGTGAGCTTCAAACAAAAGGGTAGCACTAACACACGCAACTGGCTTTAGAGCCCATGAATCCAGAATATAGAGACCACCAGACACATGTCCTCTACCAATGACCTGTTTTGTCACAATATCCTTAAATAAATAGTGATCAGAGAAGAAAGAGATGAAGCAATTTAGGTCTTTAGTTAGCTTGCTCACAGACATCAAATTAAATGTCAACTTCGGTATACTAAGCACAGAAGACATGGTAATAGTAGATGTAGCTTTGACAGTACTGGAACCCACAACATTACAAGTGGTGCAATATGCAATAGTAACAGGTGTCGGTGTTGTGGCTCTCTTGATGCTTGAGAAGGCATTGGGATTACCTGTCATATGCTCATTCGCACCAGAATCTACAACCCATTGGTTGGAAGTAGAAACAAGACAGGCTTTACCTGTTTCAACTGAGCTAGTACCAGAGGCTGCCTTCGCACTTCTCATGAACTTTGAGAATTTAGCAAACTCATCTGCAGAGATAGTTACAGTCTTTGCAGAAGAGGAACTAGGACCCCAACACAAATAATAGAGCTCATCCTCAGATTGCGGTTCTGTAGTCTCCTACAAAACCTCTTTATATGGCCAAACTCCCTACAGTAGAAACACATCACACTCCTCAAGTCACCTTTCTTACTGTTAGTGTTATAATTCTTACTCTCCCTTCCATCCATGTTTGATCAACACAATGATAATTTATCACAGTTCAACCAAATCAGCAACGAACACAGTAAGAAATTAATTTCCACACCAATTGACACAATCCCAGCAGTAAATATAGAGCAAATACCAACAGAATATGAAGCAAATACAAAGTAGATACCGAGCAAATACGGAGTGACTGAACACAAGTCAGCCAACCAAGCAAATATGCAGCAAATGCAAAGTGATGTACAGTGAATACGGAGCAAATACATAGCAAATATGGAGCAAATATGGAGCTAATTACGCGCAGTAAATACGAAGCAAATCTGAGCAAACAGTACCCCTAAATAGTACCCAAGAACTGTAGCAAATATATTACGAATATGCAGCGAATACACAACAAATACAAAGCAAATCCATAGCAAATTGACATAAATCACCCGACCAAGTAGACCAGTGACAAATTCAGAGCACAAAGCGAGCAGATGTACGAGCAAATATCAATACGAACATGCAGTGAATAGTGACACCTGAGGGAAATTTTGGAATTTTAAAAGAACGAACAGCAAACGTCGCCGAAATAGCAAAATGACCCGAGATACCTAACCGAAATGATGAGGCGAGAAGAACCCATGTGACGACGAGGTCAACGGTGGCTGGAGGGAGCGTCACACGCCGACGCTTCGGGAAGTCGCCAGAATGCTCCTACCACGAGTGGCAGCGCGTCAGTGACCGAAATGATGCGCTTCCACTTGATCCCGACTCAATTCGTCCTTCCGCTCCTTTCTGTGGGGACGGTGAGAATAACAAACGTTGGGAAGTGGTCGAACGGAATTTCAGACAGAGAGATTTAGTTTTGACAAATGCTCCACTACCATGTAAACGCAAATGAAAAACAGAATTTTTTTAAACATTAACCAAAGGTATACACACATATATATATATAGTCTGTACTTCGTACTCTAATTCTACCAATAGGTATACCTACCAATACGTATACCTATACATACACTATTTTAACAATACCCAAGCCCCTAAATTTTCACCTAAATTCGACTAACACATTATATACCCTCCATTTTTTAACTTTTTAGACATGTGGCGAACTATTCTAGAATACAACTTATAAAATAAAAAAATGTAAAAAAGGGAAAAAAGAAAAGGCTTTTGCCCTCAACTTTTGCTAGCCAGATGATGTTGTTTGTGTCTTATACTACATCTACTCGTCAGTCACATTCTCATCACCACCCCATACATGCAACTCGTACGCCCTTTTTTGCTTCCCTTTTGGAAGAATTTCACTATCATCTAGATTCTCTTCAATAAATAGTTACTCCGATATTTATGTAATGGGAAAAAAAGGGTTAGAAGACCCTAGACTTTAAGGTTTTATTTAATGGGAACCCTCAACAATTTTTTTTGTTTAATCACAACCCTACCGTCACGGTTTGTTGTCATGGCACCGTTATGTGTTGCATCATTACTCACTCGATGCCACGTCAACAAGACACGTCAGTAACTTGCCACATCATCCCAACCACTTCAAGAAGCGTGTCAAGGGGTAATTAAATAAATAAAAAAGTTAAGGGTTGCGATTAATCAAAACATTAAAGTTCAAGGTTGTTTTATGTCATTTTTCCTAATTTAATTAATAACCCAAATTCCTCTTTTCCTTTCTTTTTTATATACAACAGTATACTAATAATAATAATAATAATAATAATAATAAAAATAAAAATAAAAAAATAAAAATAAAATTGGAATTAATGCTTCATTGCTAGAATTAGAGGTAATTATGATTAATCTGGAATAAGGTTGCTTGCAAAATAACTTAACAATTAGAGGTAATTATGATTAATCTGATTAATTATGATTATTAATAGAAAGACAATGAAGGTGGAGAGAATCTAGAAAATTCTCATTTGTTTAAATTTCATGAAAAAAAATCCATCCAAGAAGAATAAATTGAAGAAGGAAAAATAAAAAAGAAACAAAAACAAAAAGTATAATAAAATAAATATGGCAAAAAGACATAAAACAACCCTGAACTTTAATGTTTTTATTTAATTACCCCCTTAGTTTGATGACGTGGCTTGCTTCTTGATGTGGCTGGGATGATATGGCAAGTTACTGACGTGTCTTGTTGACGTGGCACCAAGTGAGTATATGATGTGACACATAACGGTGTCATGTCAGCAAAACGTGACGGTAGGGTTGTGATTAAACAAAAAACAATAGTTGATGGGTGTAAAAAGACAAAAATATAGTTGAGGATTCTCATTAAATAAAATATTAAACTTCAGGTCCTCTAACCCTTTTTTATGTAACAAATATAAACACATCATCCACATTCACATCGGAAACAACAAATCACTCATAGTTGAAGTAAATGTAAAGGTAAATTGCATCTGCCGATTGAGATCTAGCGATGATTCTAAAGGAAGCTTTAGTACCAGTAACGTTATTCTTTTGTCGAACAAAAGAGTGACGACAAGATGCAACATAGAGAAATCCTAGGTCAGCTTCACTGTCATCCTCAGTGTCCTGGCCAGTTGTGGCGATTTGAAAAGTTATGTCTTGAGCGAGGGTCTGAGTTGCAGCTAAGTCTGGTTGCGTTTAATGGTGGATATTTCAATGGCAAAAGAGGTACGTGTGGCCTTGATCCGCATGGGGAATTGCAGCGAACAAGACGGGTCAGAAGAGATATAAAAGAAAAATTTTAATTATTTATTTGTATTTATTTTGTATATTTGTAATTGAGGTTGGTTTGTCACGTGTCAAAAAAGTGAACAGACGGAGGATACACTGTGTTAGTCAAATTTAGGTAAAAAGTTAGGGTAAGAAAACAAAAAAGTTAAGGGCAAATGATTGAAGGAAAGAGGGAAATTGGGTGCCATTTTAAAATTAAGCAAAATTAAGAGCAAGATTGTGCAACCTTCGTAAAGCTGGGTGGCTAATTAAATGACTTTTGTCTAAACTCAAAACAAGGAGAAGTTTAAGAAAAACTAACGCTGGTTACTTTCAGCAAATTTTCCAAAAATTCTTCAAAATTAGAGAATTTTCAGAAATGTGTTTCGTTAACTATTTTATCCAAAATGGAAAAAATTCAGATTTTTCTCCCGTTTTTCAATTTTTTTAGAATTTTTAAATTAACACTGAAAATTAGAAAATTCTAAAAACGCCCTTTTTGGAGTTTTTCAATTTTTCCAAAACCAATTTTCCAATTTTTTTTACTCCAACTCAATCGGTCCATCTTGTTAATTTAAAAATAAAAAAAGTTATTTTAGACCTGTCTACCCTTGTAATTTTGATAATTAATATGTAGATTCAATTATTAAAATAACTCAAAAATTATGCTAAAAATACTCCTTCATAATTGATATTTATCTATAAATTAATCTTAGTAATTGAACCCAATGTTCCAATTGTCTTAATTAACCAATACTCTTAATTAAACTCATATGAGTAAAATTATATCAAAATTTATTTAAAAAATAAAAAAATAACTAATAATTTAAAATAAATAAAAAACCTAAAATAATACTAGATGATATGGAAAGGATTAAGTATGACGTGTGATATTTTACGATAATTTACTCACCTAAAAACTTCTACCACTTATACTACTTCTAGTAGCAAGATAAAAACAAAAATGAGAGTAGTAAAACGTCAAATAGCACACGAGTTCGCTAGTAAAATGTCAAATAGCACACGCGGTCATGGGTATTTTGCGGGTATGAATATACCCGTACCCGCAAAGTGCGGGTATGGATGTGGGTATGGATAGTTTTTATCCGCTTTAATACCCGCACTATATATATAATATTTTAATATATAATTAATTCAATATATAATATAGGTTTTGACAGACAAGTCCGTAGAAAACCTAGGTTTATTTTAGTAGTCGTGCAACTTTCTTTTCTCTTCTTCTTCTTCTCTTTTGCTTCTTTTATGTTTCCCGTCTCTCTCTCTTCTCTCTCTCTCCGCCACCTCCAACCACCAGCAGTCACCCTCGGCACACCGAGGCTCAGGAGGCCAGTCACTTATAGGCTAAATTTTCAATCTTAAAGTCCATTCTAAATTATCCTCTTCGTCGTCAAAGGCAAATACTTCTAGCTTGTTGTGCAATACACAGCTTTATTCAAATGGAAGATACAATTGATCAACTATTCACAGATTATGGTACATAAGGTCAGCAAAATTTAAACGAGGAGGAAGTTAATGTGACGCAAGAAGGTATTCAAGTGGATATGTCCCAATAACAACAAATGAATGCGGTTAGAGAAGATATTGCAGGTCAATTATGAGCTAATTATAATATTGTTAACATATAAAGAAGTAACAAGTTAAATTAAATCTGTTTTTAATGTTCATATTTGTAGTATTCACGTAATGAACAAATAATTCAAGACTATTTTACATGTATTTTATTTTCATGAACGAAATTATTATATTTATATTTGATCTTTAACATTAATAGAATTAACATATTTATATTCGATGAACAACAAAATTAAAATGGGCTACTATTTAGTTTATTAATCTTCTAAAAAAGAAATAAACGATAGCATAATTTTTTAGTTAAAATCAAATTGATTGAACAAAATTAGTAATTTTCGTTTTTCAAAAGAAGAAGAAATAGTTATTAGGTGAATACGATTTCGAGTTTTTTAAAGCTGAAAATTTGCACATTTAGTACAAAAGAAACACCATATCCATTTTTCTAGTGTTTTTTAAAATCAGAAACAAAAAAAAAAAAATTCTGAAAGTAAATGCTATTTTTTAGCCAAAGATGTCCATTTTGGTAAAAAAAAAAAAAAAAATTTTATTATTTCATTTACATATTTTAATAGGTTAGTTGTTATTTTTTAATTATAATTTTATTTTATTTATAAATTATAAAATTTAAATTAATTAATTTAAACCACGTTAATTTTTAATTGATCCATTTAATATGATGAATAGATAATAAGTGAAATTATATTTATAATAAAAAAATTATTACCTTGATTTTTTATAATATAATTAAAAAGAAAATTAAAAAGACAATAGTTTTGGTAACGGAGGGATTAATAAGAAAAAACCAAAGAAAAAGAAATCGATCCGTCTCGCCGCAGGTCAGCAACAGGTTGGTGCTGATAGTTGATGCGGTTTCTTCATCGTTGTCCGTGCTGCACCAGACGCCGTCTGAACCCTAACCACTCCCCACGCACCTACCTCCTCCATTGACAAAGCTTGAATTCGATATCAAAAAGGAAAAGGAAAGAACAACAGAAGATAAAATGTCGAAGAAGAAAACAGTCTCCACTATGTCCCTCAAAGATTTCCATGGTGGCTCCATCCCCTCTGATCTCCCCCTCCCCTCTGCCCCTGGAGTGTAATTTCTGTTTCCTGTTTACATAATTTCTGCTCCGTTTGCTCTGTTAGTCTTCTGTGTTCGTCTGCCTGTTTATCCTCTTGCTCTTCATGTGATGCGGTTCACTTTTGGCTGAACATTTGATTTCTTATCTATTATCCCTTTGCTCCTAGTGTCTGTTCATCTATTTGTCTATTTGCTTCATCAATTGAGAGAGGAGTTTGGATCTTATGAGGTTTGATTTGCATAATTTAAAGTATCTAGGGTATTGGAAATCAGTATTGGGTAGTGCAATGACCAGCTGGTGGCACTAAAATATGCTAATGATTAACTCGTTATTCTGTGCTACTGGTTTGATTGATTAAACTGAGGCAAATGGGTTAGATCTCAGGGTGTGATACTATGTACATATGTATCATGTTTTATGCTGGCGCATATGTACTTTACGCCTTAAGTATTTGATTGATTAAATCGAAGATGTATTGATCTTGGAGTCTCACTCTTAATGGTGATGTAAGTGTATACACTTGTCTGAGCACGCATGCACGCGCGCACTTTCACAGAGTCACTCACATGTATACACATTCTTCTTGGGTTTTCTTAGGAACACTAATTGAGTTTTTCTGTTTTCTATTTGGCTGCTTATTTCGGTTTCAGTTTGTCAAAGTCTGGTTTTGACCGGAACACGTCATCAAATTGGGGAAACAATTTGATGAGGTCAGATCTGCGTCCAAGGCCAAAGTCTTCTGGTGCTGTTCACAGCTTTGATGAAAAAGCTTCCTTCCTGTCTCACCCTGCTACTATTGGCCGAAACTTTGATGAGGATGAGCGTAAGCCTCTAGATGGTTTATCTGCTCCTCGCCGCACTATAAGTGATGAAAATATTGGCAGGCCATTACCAGTTCGTCAAGAACTTAAACCAGACTATGCCTCTTCTGTCAAGGGATTTGATAGACCAGTATCAAGTCCGGTGGCACACCCTCCTAGTTTAGGTGTTCATTCATCTTCAGTGAGGTTAGGAGGACATAATATGTTTCAAAACTCTCAAAAGATTCCTGGCCTTAACAGTGATGTGGGTGTGAATAATAATCCTCCAAATGCTTGGGGAGTGCGGAAGGGTGGAATGGGTGCTGATGACTGGGGGATTTCGTCAGTATCGTATGCCCCAAATGCTGAGTCAAAGTTTGCTCAAGCAAGTGCTCTTGAAAAGGTATCCTCAGGAATGTGGCAGTCAAAGAGTCCGAGTCAGCTTTTTCCCCATTTGGTTTATTCAGAGGAGAATAGTGTAATTCATACTGTAGATGTTAATTGGGAGAGGAGTGACCATGGTGGTTTTCATGGAAGCCGAGCAGAAAATAGTTGGGACGCAAAACCATCTTCTGGAACTTGGCAGTCAAGGAATAATAACAACCACCCTTTTTCGCATATGCCTTATCCAGCAGACACCAGTGTTAATCATGGTTTGGATGTGGCCATGGAGAGGGGTGTTTATGGTACTTCAGGTGGTGGTCAAGCTGAAACAGGTTGGGTTTCTGAAAATGGATACCAGGCTGGGGTAAGGAAATTGCCAAATCACTGGAGGGGGGAGTCTCAAATCTACAAAGAAGAAGAGGTCCGGACTGGGGCAAGTGGTGTTGGGCTTCCCCCACAACCCGAAATGCGTCCGGAGTTATCAGAACCAGCTAAGTCAAATTTTCTTTCTAGATCTAAGCAGTTGGAGAGTGAAAAGGATTACAAACAGGTATTTGATCTCTTGGTGCTGATGTTTAGACATTCCTTGATTTTATGGTTTGCTGATTATGATTGTTGATCTCCATTTTCCTGAATATAGGGATATCGACAGGCTACAGAGACCGTAAAGATAGGAATTGCTCCTCAATTTATTGGAAATTCAAATCTTCCTAAACCAGGGTTGACTGATACCAAAACTGTCAGTCATCCAGCCGAAAGACCAGCTGGACGCCCCAAATTGAACTTGAAACCCCGGTCGCAACCTCTTGCAAAATCTGATGGAAATGAGGAAAGGGAAAGGTTTCCGCTCCTCTCTCTCTATCTATTTAATTTTTTGTAGAATTAATAGCTGTTGTAGAGTGATGCGTGGTTTGGACATTGGAGTAGCATATATGTAATTACTTCGGGCATTTAAGTTAATCACTCATTATTGGGAACTATAATGTGAGATTTATATTCAAAAGGAGTTTAAGTTATTGAAATTGTGGGATTAGGCTCCTAATGTATGGTTGGTTTAGTTGCAATCTCTAACTGTATTGCATCCGGAATTTGGTGTTTCATTTGCTGAATCTTGTGTGTTGAAGGTCAAGTGAATCTATTGTGGATAAATGGCATACTTATTAGGACTTTGGACTTTTGCTTGTTTTTGTGTGGCAATTAACCTTTCCGCATCGTATTTCTGGTTGTGACCAAAGAAAGTAAGTCATTCTTTCTGCGAACCCCCAGCTGAAGCTGTGTCACCACACCCTCTTGACAGTGCTTTATTCTGTGCTTGTGTAACTTTACTAATTGCTCTGGTCTCTGTTCCCGGTCCTGCTCTCACTGAGTAATTTTTTATTGATCAGTACTGAAGAAGCACTGTATGTATTACAGTGCTGGTGAACTTTTGGGTTATATTGTAGCATATTTATATAATGTCAACGTTATCAGTTATTATTAAAGCCTTGCAATGTTCTTGTATGTTTCATTTCACTTGCAAGAACCTCACAACACTCCTTTACTTCTCTGGCTACGCTGTTCTTGGCTAGTTATGGTTAGTATCTGATGTTATCATGCAATTGCTGCAGGAATTCTTTGTTTGGCGGAGCACGTCCAAGGGAATTGGTATGGATTGTCTTTTACCATCTTTCTGCAGTTGTGAAATATTTTCTTTACCCTACTATGGCTAGTGTCTTTTGTACTTTTTCCACTGTATGGTATTATGAGGTGCTTGCACTGACTCAATAAGATGTATTTTTTTAGGTTCTCAAGGAACGTGGTATTGATGACGTCGGAATCAATGAACCAGGTCTGAGTCCTTCAACGGACAGGTAGTGGGTCTGTCTTCCAAGTTTGAACCACATTGGTTGCTATTTTATCATCTCTTTATCACAGTAGTCAGACAACTTTCCCAGCCACCATCTCTCTTGCATATATATATATATATATATATATATATATATTTGGCCTTATTTCCTTTGTAAGGGCATAATTCCTTATAGGGCATTGTGTGTTTTTTTTGGCAAAACTCATATTTTGGTTTGTTTTTTCTCTTTAAAATGCAATTTGCAGAGTGTGTTTTTCTGATTATATCAAACTTTCCCAATTGACAAATTTAATTATAGCTAGAAGATAAAAAATACCCAGTAAATTGCACATTCCTCCTCATTATTATTGTCCTCATTTGCACTAACCTTGTAGGGTACAATTTACTGGGCATTTTAAAAAAATTCTTCTGGAATTAAATCTGTCAATCAAGCATACTTATCTAATGGGACAAACAGAGGCTGCAATTTTGCATATTCCTTTACACAAGGGTTATTTGCAAATTTTTAAACAAACACCTGGCCGAAATATAGTTTTGACTTTTTTTCATTTTGTTCAAGTAGTGAATTGTTAATTTGTCCTGACTAATTTCATTCTTTAGACGTTTGAGTACCTATTAATGTCTGCACTCATGCGTATTGTTTTCTAGACCCTAACATGAGCAGTTGTTAATGATGTTTAGTTTCTTGTCCATGAAGGGCCAAGTCTCCCAAGAATGAAGTGACCCCAGAACTTTTCTCTCCAACTGCTCACCAAGGTCAAATTATTAACAATCGTGGTCCTAACAGAAGGACAGGCAAAGACGCTGAGAAGAAAGATCAATGGCTGGATCATGAGAAAACAGACACAGAGAGAAGGAACTGGCGGAATGACAAATGGAAAGGCAGCAGGGATGCCAAAGATGAGCGACCTGAACCTGAGACTTGGCGCAAGCCTGTTGGAGAACCAAAACCTACTGTGTCAGATGGTTTAGGGACTCACCAGGGAAAATTAGCATCTGCTTTGGAGCTAGCCCAAGCATTTTCAAAATCAGTTTCAGAACCTAAGAGCCATGATCTACGTTCAGTTCAAAAAGGCCAGGCCAGTCGCAACAATCAGGTGCCCTTCTCACGTCTGACAGATAATCGCGAGCCTTACTCAGCATCATCAACTAGGCATCGGATAAATGGCTACTAATAGTAATGACCATGATTCTGGATCACTCACCTGCTTAGGGGTAAGTTTCATTGGCAAGGCTATGGATGAGTCGTGAACAAGAGCAAGAGCAAAAGCAAAAGCACCTTTCTTTTTGACCAACAGATTTATCATTGATTAAAATAGTAACGCTATTGCTAGTATTTTATTTTATCTTTTAATTTTTTTCTCCCTTTCTATCCAGAAATTATATTTGCATATGGAGTGGGCTAGCTAAGAAACTCGAAGGTACAGTTTTGTTTTTTTTTTTGGGATAAGCAGGTTTTTTTATATTTATATTTTGAAAACCGCCCGTTCCGTGGAACGGTGGAAGTACTTTATGGCAATGGGAATCAAGGTATAAAATTTGTTAAATCATGGCACAACAGAGCCTAGTTTTGCACACCTGCAAGAAAAGCTGTTATTATGTTCAGTAATTTTTCTACAGACCTACAGATTATCTACCGGTACCCTTCCGCCAGACCGCCGCCTAGACAATTTTCTTTTCGATGAGCAGAGGCTAAGGAGAAGTAATCGGGTATATACAAAGCACGACCTATTTTAAAAAAATAGCGAACACCTTAACACACGAATTGAAACCAAGGCGCGAATTCTCTTTTTCCAAAACCATCAGCAATTATCAGTATGTTATAGCTTTATACCTTAACCTCCAAGTGTGAACTTAATTAGGATTACATCACGGTTCAGGAGCAGGTCTGAACATAAACCTAACTTCTTGCTTACGCATATGCCTCGTGTCCGGCCCAAACTTAAAGTGCACTATTGATCATGACTTCATCAAGAGAACGTGTATTTTAACATGTGGTGTGATCATAAGGCCTCTAAGTTCTCAACCATATCATCCTAAGATCATGCTACAAATCCTCAGTTGATTACCATGATTATTGTAACCCCAATTTTAAGAGATTCATGTAAACAAATAGATACATGCGTATGCTAAAAATACCTACTCTGTAAACATTTAAGGTATATAATTCTTACATAAAGTTCTATAAATCAACATTTTGCCTCGTCTATTGGGATCAAGGAAGGTAATTTTTTTTCGCTTTTTATAAATTATTATTGTTGTTTTCTATTTTACAAGGATTTCATTAAAGAAAGACACAACGTCATTGCCATATCCAAACCTCACCCTCCCACCTTGTCTCATCCATGTGAGATCACAACAATGATTATGTAAAATAGCATGTTGATTTCCAACATTTTATCAATTTGGCGGAACTTCGAAGAAGAAAATTGCCAATAATGACTAGGGAAGCTAGATAAACTCCTTAAAGTAGAGCATCTCGTCCAGAGATAACTTTCAACAACGAACAGGAGCTAATGCTGATGAAGACATGATCTTGCCCACCAAACCCCTTTAGTCTAGGATAAAAATGATGTAAGAGCGGCCCGTAGACTTCAAAACGCTTCATATGCTTTTCTCAAGTTGGAGCTCTTCTCACTGGTTTGCGTGAAACATTGTCCACGAGAACTTGCAAGTACATCAAGGCAGAGGAAGCCAAGAAATTCTCCAAAGCGACTAAAGTCCAGGTAGTTCAGACACTCGCGGACGTCGAGTTGGGAATCAAAGACAACATCTTTAACAACGTTAGGGACAGAATTTTTAAGAAATACATAGGCGTCCACTGCTTTTCACAAAGTTAATTACGCTGATCACTCGGCCCTCTGACATTATCATGAAAATAAAGGACCAAAGATGTTAGTCTTGTGCTCGAAAAATAACTAATTGTATCGATATTATTAATAATAACTATTTAAAGAGTTAAATAAATATTCGGTATATTTATTTAAGGAGTTAAATAAATACTTGGTGTAATTTTACTAGGATATTATTTGATAATAATAACATATATCCTACATATAACTATTATGGTACTTTGGTACTAACCAAAGTTAAAATCCTAGTATAAATAGTTAATGATGAAAACCTAAAGGGTTAGGTGTTAGTTTGTTAGCATTTTCGGAATTCTTAGAGAAGAAAACAGAACACCAACAAGAAGAGAAATTGCAAAGTGTTGCATTCTAGTGGATTGTGAATCCTTCTTCCGTCGTCTCTAGTAGACCATTATTGTCACTTATTCGGCTCATTCGTGCGGTTACCAATAGAGGGTGTTCGTAGATACGGACAACACCTTTTGCGAGCGGTTCATCCATTTAGAATTTTGTTTTCGGTTTGGTGCTCCAATGAGTCTATTTTCAGTGTAAGGTACACGGTTCGAATCCTAATATTCATACATTATATTCGTTGACTTGGTTCCTGTTTGAGTCTCTGTAACAAGTCTTCTGTTGTGATTATGAATGAAACCCTACAGTGGTAGCAAAACCTCTTGCATTCGATTATTTTGTATATGATTCGGTTTTGGAGTATATATATACATGCTACTATAAGGTTGGAACAATGATCATTAAATGGTTTAATGTATTCAGTTTTGATGATTCAATTTGATTGAATTACCAAAATATGTAGTAATACTTAAGGGTCATAATTGGCTTGTTTTGGCAATACGATTGCTGAAAACTTCGATTTTAGCGGGATCATCCTACCACCTAATCCTAGCGCCTTAAAATAGGTTTGTGATTATAACCCATTTTTCAAATCATAAGTTTTATGTGAACACTTGTCATAGCTTTGATCACTTAAGTATGGGTTATGAAAATAGTTTTGGACCCAATATGCATTAGGTTATCTTAGTTAGGCAAGATGGAAATGATGCTTCCATAAGTTTAACCATAGTCATACTTATTTAGGCTATCAAAATGGTTTTGGGCCTAAAGCATGAGATGAAATTAAACATTTATGGGTATATGATATCCTAGATCTCATAATGTTTCTAAAAGTTACATGTGATGTAATTAGTAAATGAGTTACCTACCTAAATAACTTGATTTTAAGCGTCATGCCAAAGCTGAGTTTATAATTAAGTAAAATATAAATTTTAGCCCACTTTCTAAATGTAATAATTGTGATTGCTATGATTAATCTTAAGGGTGATTAATTGAGTGAGAGTTTTATTAATTGTTACTAAATGTTTATCTTGTTGTATATAAATGGCTACTAATAACAATCTGACGCTATCTTTGCGATCTGTCCTTGAGAAGGACAAGCTGGCTGGTCATAATTTTCTTGACTAGTTTAGGAACCTAAGAATTGTTCTTAGGCAAGAAAGGAAACTGTATGTCCTTGAGGAACCTGTTCCTGAGGAGCCACCTGTTAATGCTGCAAAAGCTATAATGGATGATTACATGAAATATTCCAGTGATGCTCTTGATGTTGGCTGTCTTATGTTGGTCACCATTAGTCCAGACCTTCAAAAGGACATGGAGCACATGGGTGCCTTATACATAGCCAACCATTTGAGGGAAATATTCCAACAACAGGAAAGACAAGAAAGGTTTGACACTGTCAAGGCTCTGCATTCATGCAAGGTGACTGAAGGTGCATCTGGGAGCACTCATGTTATGAAGATGAAAAGCCACATTGATCACCTTGAGAGACTTAGATTTCTCATTAGTCAAGAGTTTGCTACAAATTTGATTCTTAATTCCCTTATTGATAAGTATGATCAATTTGTGATGAACTATAATATCGAAAATATAGAAAAATTCATTTCCGAGTTGCATGGGATGCTGAATAAAATATCAAGACAACGTCTGTTCCCGTCTTGATGGTTCATCAAGGAAAAAAGGATGAAATGGAACGACAATAAAGGTGGCTATAGTAAGCCTAAACCTAAGCCTATGAAGAAAACAACAAAGTTTCCAAAGGTTGGAAGTTGTCATTTCTGCAATAAACCTATTCATTGGAAAACAAGTTGCAAGTTATATCTGGAATATATAAAAAAGGAAGAAGAGTAGTGAGACTACTGCTTCAAGTATTTATGTTACAAAAATTATTTTTTCTATTCCTACTTCTAAGGTATTAGATACCGGATGTGGAGCTCACATTTGTATAAATGTGCAAGATCTGAAAAGAAGTAGACCTTTGAGAAAGGGAGAGACAGACCTACGAGCTTGTAATTGATCAAAAGTTGTTGCTAAAGTTGTACTCCCTCTGGTCTGAATTATATGACTTCCTCACATCCTAATATTCAGTAGGTTTAACACTAAAAATACAAGTAAAATGAACAGTAAAAGCAAAACCCAAAACGTCATACAATTCGGACCGGAGGAAGTAGGAACTTATGAATTACTTTTTCCTAGTGGGCTTGTTTTGGTTTTGAACAATTGTTATTTTGTTCTAGCTTTAAGTAGGAACATAATTTCAGTTTCTTGTTTTGAAAAAGATATATTTTATTTTATTATGAAGAATAAGAAAAATTCATTTCTACAAGATGCTATACATTATGTAAATGTTGATTTACACAATGACATTTATGTTCTAAACCTTGATGTACCAAATGAAAAACCCATTTCTAACATATCTACCAAGAAGTTTAAATCCAATGATTTAAGCCCATCCTACCTATGGCACTGTCGTTTAGGTTATATAAATGAGAAACACATATCAAAACTCCATAAGGATGGATTTTTTAGTCAATTTAATTTTGAATCATGACACATGTGAATCTTATTTATTAGGGAAAATGATAAGGAATCCCTTTACTGGACAAGGTGAAAGGGCTGGTGATTTATTGAGCCTTATACATACTGATGTATGCGGTCCAATGAGTACTGTTACTAGAGGTGGATATCAGTACTTCATTACATTCACAGATGATTTAATAGATATGACTATATCTAGTTAATGAAACATAAACATGAAAGTTTTGAAATGTTTAGGACTTTCCAGAATGAAGTACAAAATCAACTTGACAAAACAATTAAGGCACTTCGATCAGATCCAAGTGGTGAATATTTGAGTAAGGATTTTGATGATCATTTTAGAAATTGTGGAATTTTTTCACAATTAACTCCTGTAGGAACGCCACAATGGAATGGTGTATCTGAAAAGAGGAATCAAACTTTATTGGATATGGTCTAATCTATGATGAGTCAAACTGATCTTCCTCCTACCTTTTGGGTTCATGCGCTGGAAACAAATGCATTCACACTAAACTGTGTTCCAACTAAGGTAGTAGAAAAGAAACCAAATGAGATATGGATTGGTAAAGTGCCTCGTTTGTCTTTTCTCAAGATTTAGGAGTGTGAAGCTTATGTGAAGCGTCAAATCTCTGAGAAATTAGGACATATATCTAATAAATGTATTTTTGTGGGGTATCCTAAAGAAACTAAAGGATACTACTTTTACAACCCATCTGAGAACAAAGTGTTTGCTGCTCGAAATTGAATTTTTCTAGAGAAGGAGTGTATCTCTAGTAGAATTAGTGGGAGTAAAGTGAACCTCGAAGAAGTTCAAGAACCATAGAATGACATTTCAATGCCTGAGGAGCATACTCAAGATCAACAAAAAGTTATTACATCTAAAGGAGTTCAACACAGATCTCGTAAGACTAGACAAGAGCCTGAGAGATATGGATTTCTCATTACTGAAGAAGAAGAGGTTTTGATTCTGGATCAAAATGAACCTACATCCTATTAGGAGGCTATGTCCAGTTCAGACTCTAAGAAATGGTTTGAGGCCATGAATTCTAAAATGCAATCCATGTATGATAATCAAGTGTGGACTGTGATTGGGTCCACCTGATGGGATAAAACCATTGGGTGCAAGTGGGGTTTCAAGAAGAAAACAGACATGGATGGCAAAATGCATACCTTTAAAGCAAGGTTAGTTGCAAAGAGTTTCAGACAAACTTATAGTATTGACTATGATGAAACCTTCTCACCAGTTGCTATGATAAAATCTATTAGGATTCTCCTTTCCATTGTTGCATACTACGATTATGAAACATAGCAAATGGATGTCAAAATAATATTTCTTAATGAAAATTTACTTGAGGATGTGTACATGACACAACCTGAGGTTTTTGTTTATTTTGAGAATGCTAATAAGTTATGCAAGCTTCAAAGATCCATTTATGGATTGAAGTAGGCTTTTCGGAGTTGGAATCTTCATTTTGATGAAGCAATCAAAGAGTTTGGTTTCATCAAGAACGAGGATGAACTCTGTGTCTACAAGAAAACTAGTGGGAGTGTAGTTGTATTCTTAATCCTTTATGTTGATGACATCCTACTTGATAAGATCCGGACTGTTGGGGAAGAGGAGTCGGGATTATGGCTGTCTGAAATCACTATAACAGCAGTCCGTCATACCTGCAAGGCGCCGGAGGGGGGACTCCGGCGTAGACACTCCGATGCTTAAGTTAGTATAGCTGTGAAATTTGGCAGAGATTTTGGTAGAGAAATTGCTCTTACCTTTGATCTAGAAATGTGTGGTATTTATAGCCGAAGAAAGAAAGGCCGTTACCCCCAGGGGTGGGCGTTATCAAGGGGAGATAACGCCCAGGATGACGTCAGCATACGTTAGCTGAAACTCACTCCCCCCCCCCCCCCCCCCCCCCCCCCCCCCCGCTGATGTCGACCATCCTAGGATCCTTGGCCCCGGGTGCCGTTTGTCAGTCAAGGTCTACAGGGATCCGGCTTTGACTTGAGGTGAGAAGACGGTTATACCCTTGGTGTTTCCTTAATTGTTATCATAAGCCCAACTGAAAACGAGCCCGAGTGTTCACCAAGGGCTGCCTTTAGTGGGATCATGACTCCCCTTGCGTCGTGTCAGCGCTAGCGATGGCGCAGGTCTTCTCCGAAGCTTCTGCTATCATTCCGAAAGCGATATGTCTGTGTTTTTCCTGCACATTCTCAAATGTGGTTTTGTCATGTTAGCGAAAATAACATGTAGTGACAAGTACTAGTTACCCTTAGGAGTTTTCACCCACTCATGTCAGGGTGTTTTTGGTGTCCCCGTTTCCCTCGAAACTCGTGAGGTCTGGCCTTGCAGTAAGCCGCCCGAGATATTGTCGTGGTCTTACGCCATGAGCCGCTTATAGTCTGTGCGGTCTTACGCCAGAGCTACCGGCAATATTGACGCGGTTTTACGCTACTAGGAGCTACCTGTAATATCGACGCGGTTTCACGCTGTAGGCTACCTACAAATTCTAAGGTCTTACGCTCCCCGACACATATTCTATTCAAGCCTCTCGGGTGTCTACCAGGAGTTCCGCGTTAGCCCTTCCCTCCAACTGCTTTGGGATAACGGTACGACTCAATTTTCGAGGTGCACGCCTTGGTGCACAACTATTGCCTTGGATCTATAAATGTGATCCTTTCCTGCAGATTCTTCACATTCTCTCTGCCCCTCATTTGCCATTTTCTCATGGAAGATCTCACTAGAAACTTTCTGATCTCCAAGGCCCTGACCCTAAAAAATCTTACTGAGGGTGACATCAGTTTTCTGGAGAACATGATGACGAAGTCCGGCGAGGATATCCTGGAGCTCCGGGGAATGATGACTCCCATTCAGGCCAGGATCGGGGCTGCTACCATGGAGGACTTCAATCCCATTGGGAATGTCTCTAAGTTGGCCGTCGTCGTCTGCCGTATTGAGGTAGCCATTGCCATGCTGCAGCAAAGAAAGGATCTGCTGAACTGTTGTCTGAAGAGCATGAGGAGCACCTCTTCTGAGCTGACTTTGGTGGAAGAGGCCTTGAGGGATATCCCTACTTTGCTGGTGGACGACGACAATGACGCCGGGTCCCGGGCTTGAATGCTCGCCGCTCCGTTTTTCTTTCTATTTTTCCTTTGTATATTTTATGTATGCGGATGTATATTCAGGCTGTTAGGCCGTAATGAAACTCCTTTCCATTATTGGCCTTGTGATTTTTTTTTCAGGGCGTTAGCCCTTGCTTTAATTGAGGGTTGTGCCAGCCCAACTGAAAACGAGTCTGACACTGATCAGATTTTTGCAGTATTTATTCTTCTTTATCTGCCAGGTGGCGACGGTTGCTTAGGCAACTGTTCTGCCCATCACGCGCCGTCTCTCCAGCAATAACTGATTGGGCAGTTTTTCTGTGCTTTTTGATCGTCGAGAAATTTCAACAGGCGTGATCAAAGGATTCGATTCGGTTATTATGGTTGATCTTCTCGGGATGCATTAAATTGCCCTTCTCTCTTTTTGTGGAAAATCTGAAGAGTCTCACCACTTCAACTATTTATGGGGAGTTCTTCTCCTTTTCCCTATTCATCTTCTTCTTTTGAATCTTCTTGCTGCTACTGATTCTCTCTCGTGGCTGATTCGTACGATCAGGTCTCTGATGAGCGAGAATCTCGTCCGACTCCTCCCACTACCCCGGATTCCGACAATCCCCCCTCCCCACCATGCTGGAAGAGGCGGTTGCCACGTCACAGAGGTCGGAAGAAGTCGAAGAGAGCACATTTTGATACCACTGGCTGGTATCCTTCTTTTTCAGCCCCTCCAGCTGGTGAGGGCAAAAGCTTGTTTCCTCCTACTGACTGGTTTGAGGAGGAAATTCCTTCAGGTGCTACCGTCGCAAAGGCGGCATCCTCTGATGCAAAGGAGGAATCGAAACCATTGATGCCAAGTCCGGGGCGGAAAGCTGACAAATCCTCTCCTTTTACTGATGAGAAGCTTCCACCCTCAGACAAGGAATACTGGTACTGGCCCTCTTACTGGCCTGACGATGATTGATTCCTCTCTTGGCAATCCTTTGTAGATGTCGTATGGCTTATTATTAAATGAAGTGATGATTTGCCTTTTTTAGTTTTGCATGCTCGGGTGTTAACTCCTCTTTTGACTGATAGCTATCGCTGAGAGGCAAACTGTAGCCTCGATATAACCGCTGGCAACTGATTGTCAGTAACTACCCCCTCTAGAAGATATAAATGTGTGGACATAAATATCCTTCTGAGGTTTTCACACGTGTCACTTTTACTTTGGGACGTGTCCCACTTTTACAGACTGTTCGATTCTCGAACTCAACCTTTAAAAGGGAGCAACTGCTCTCTTTTAATACTCTTTTCCTGTGCTTCAAAATTTTTCTTTCTCTCTCTAGATTTTTGCTCCAAAAGAAGCTACGACCATAATTCATCGGCGCCGACGGTTTTGTCCACCGCCTTCTGTTCAAGGTACTTCGCTTCCTTTTCTCAGATTTTCTTCTTGCCGATTCATTATGAGTACCTCTAGGATACCCAAGGATTCTCAGTGGCCTCTGGTTGCAAATAGGTCTCTGAGGAGTCTCCAGACTCTCCGGCGGCCCATAGATTTAGAAATTGAGAGAACTCCTAGTATTTTTGTTGATCAAGCGGTATTGGAGGCAGAGTTGGAGGAAAACAGTATCTTTTTCCCTCCTGGTTATTCTGCTAGAATTCCTGATGCCGATTACCGGCTTCATGACCCTCTATCGGGGGGCGATAGGATGGTATATTTTGACATGTTCCTTTATGGCTTTCGCTTTCCTATCCATGAAGCAGTGAAAAGATTATTAGTTAGATATGACATTAATCCGGCTCAGATTACGCCTCCTTCTTAGTGCGGGATTCATGCCTTCATTCGTATTTGCGAGTTGCGGGGTATCCTTGTCCCGTCTGTCAATTTATTCAGCAAGTTTTTTAGTTTTAGGTGCCGCGACTGTGTGGTAGATATCGCCCCAAGATGGAATGACGCACTGGTGCAATCATTCTGGCAGAGATTTTGGGGTTTCGAAGAAACCGTGGCCGATTGGAAGAGCGGTTTCTTCATCGTGAATTTGCCTTTCCGCCCCTGGCCCAGAGGTTTCAATCAGTGTCTTAATGACTCCATTTGGACAAACCCATCAACAATATCCAAGGAAGAGCTTCGGCAAACGAACGTGCTGCTGGGGCTGAAATCATCTTTTCGTATTCGAGAGTTTGCCTTGCACAGGCTTATAGAGAAGTGTACTATAAGTAAGTTTCTTTTCTCCCGTTATCGCTTAAGCTAATTCACTGTTCTGATATGTTTTGTTGGCAGGTGACGTTGAAAACCAACCGTCGAGCGATAAAGGCGTTCCTCTAAACGTAACGCCGCTTCAATCACTGCCGCCATCTCCTCCGCCTGAGAGTTCCAGTCACCCTGCCGCTCCTCCAAAAAGGAAAAGATTCAAGACTGTTGCCAAGCGCGGTATCTTCGACCGCACTTCCCGTTTTCTCGAGAACTGGTTACCCGTTCGGCAAGGAGTGACTCCGAATCGTCCCAAGACTGAAGTACCTAACAGCGACAGCGAGGACATGGATACTGATTCTGGGCTTTGTCATGCTTCCGCAGCTCAGCGGAAGAAGCTACGAATGGGAAATAGCAACCCAATCGCTGAAGCCACTTCGAACAAGGGTAACGAAACCCCTGCTACTGGGGCTGGTTCTTTTGGCGGTGCAAGTACTTCCAAGGCAGCGGTAGCAGCTAAGGCATCAACCGACGTTCCTCCTAATATTTCTGAGGTTTCGTCGGAGGTCAATCTTCCTCCTCCAACTACTGCTCCTGACTCTCCTATCTCTTCTTTTATTCCCGACGTTGCTGCCCCAAATCTTGAACCTACCGCTACTCCTGACCCTCTGCTGAATGGCCTTCCGTCATTATTCTGCACTTCTATCTCAGGAGCTAGTGGTTCTGCTGAAAGTTGCTCTCCTCCCTTTACTGCTAATCTGTCTTCTCAAGGTCCTCAAGGAGCCACTTCCTATCACTTGGATCTGTCTACCTTTGGCACTAGCGGACTTCGCGCACTGGGAATATCAGACCTATTATCGCGAAGTGAGCCGGTGGGCTCTGTTGTGGGTGCGATATTTGGCTCTGCTGAAGATAGGGAGGAGACATCAGACCTTCCTTTGGAGGTTCATCGCGAACGTGCTTTGAATGATGTGTTGGCTAGCTTCCGCATGTTAAATTATTTTCTCGATATCCATGGTGATAAGGCTCGAGGTTCTCCCTCTAAGGTGGCAGAGTTGACGCAACTTCAAAGCGATACCCAAGCTGAGCTTAACGACTGCCGTGCTGAATTGGCCAAAGAGAAGTCGATAGAGAAGGCCAAGATAAAGCTTCTGGAAGCAGAACTGGTGACTGCCAACAGAAGAAACTCTCTCCTTCGTGAAGAGATATCGGCCCGCGACGCGAAGCTAGCGAAGGTGCCCCATGAGATGTCGCGCTGGAAAGATAAGGCGATACAAGCCTTTGCTGCTGGATTCCCAGATTATTACCGTAGCAAGGCTTTCGATCCTGCCAGGATAGCGGACTACGCCTTCAAGAAGTTGAAGGATATAAATGTCGGGGGCGACAAAGGAGTTCTTCCGTGATGGGAACATGGTAGCGCTTGAGAGTGTTTTATTTTTTCTTCTAACATTGGTTTTATTTGGCTTGTAATAACTGATAACGCTTGCATAATAACGACCGTCATTCCGCTCTAGATAACTATTAATTTGCTTCTTGGTGTTATCTCGTTGATGATGTCACCATGCTTGACCTCTTTCTGATAAAGTAATTCTGCTTTTTTGGAGTATTTAATGCTCAAGATCCCCTCATTGATGTGAGCGAAGGATCATGATGGTTCAGAGACACGTGTCTGCTCATCAGGACGCTAGGGCTAGCGTGATTTGATAGGATCAAAGCGTCTTCTCTCCTTTCTAGGGTTGTACTCATTGCTCACGTCTGTCATGCGCGTAGCGACTGTTCCAGCAATCATTTCTTTTAGCCTCTTAGGGTTATAAAACCCATCACTTTATTTCTTTTTTCCACTTTCGATAATCTGTTTCTCTACATCTTCTCAAATCATCTTGCGTTTCTGGTTTTCACCTTCTGGGCACTTTAATTTTCTTCAAAAAAAGGTACTTCTTCATTTCCCTTGCTGTGTTCTTTATCTTTTTGTTTTCTTTTTCCACCATGGAAAAAAAAAACTCGTGCTTCTGGGTCTAAATCAGTTGATGAACAAAAAATAGAGACCATAGTCAGTACCATTACTTCTTCTGCCATTCTTGATAAATATCTGTCTGATCACGGTGCCACCCTCCCTGAGGGTTTTAAGGCTTCTGCCGCCCCTGCGTCTTTACGCCTGAATCATGTATGCCCAGATGTTCCGTTATGGTTTCCGGTTGACCCGTTTATCAAAGAGTTGCTTACTTCTCTGGATCTAAATCTTGTTCAACTGGCCCCAAATGCCTACTGTGGTATTTATGCATTTCTGGAACTCTGCAAGTATAAAGGAATTGTATCTCCTTCCCTTGCATTACTGAAGTCTTTGTTCAAGATGTATAACCGTCGAGGTGTGATAGCGATATCACCCCGCTATGATGATGATTCGCTCCAGAACTTCACCTGGAAACTCCTTCATTTAGAATCTTCCATTGATAAATGGAAAGAGCAGTTTTTTGTGGTTGAGACTCCCGAGCTTACGGAGCCATGGTGGCGATCTAGTTTCAACCAGAGCGTTAAAGACAGGGCTTGGCGCCGGGAGGCTCTTGACGAGACGGAACAGGGCTGGTTTGATAAATTGCTCAGTCTAGAAATCAGCGTTCACACCCGCCTTCTGGCTTGCGGGACTGATATCAGAACCTGCGTTAGACGTGAGTATCGCGTCAATCTTTGATTTTCAGTATTAGTACTAACACTGACGTTGTCTTGTGCTTTTGCAGCAACAGATCTGGAGTACGTTCCGAGAGCGTTAGGAGGCGCCGAAAGAGAATTCGAGACAGAGAAGCGGCCGCGGCTGTCAATATCGCCACCACTTCTGTTACCACTTCGATTCCTCTCCAAACATCTTCAACCGCAGTTGACGAGGAAACTGACACCATCCCGGTTGGTATTCCTGTCATATCAATCGCTGTACCTCCTCCTCAGTCAGTTGCTCGCCGGGCTTCTGCGAAAGGGAAGAAGAAAAGGAAGACAAGGAGCGTTGCTACCCTCCATCCACTAATTCCGCCTTCTTCAGACGCGGCCGGCTCCTCCTAAGCACCTACCGCTGAGGCGGTAACAACTACTACTCCCATATACTTCTTGCGCTGTTTTTTCAATGCCTTTCTGCCTTTTCTTTAGTTTTTCATTGTTTTTCTTCATAGGTTACTTCTCGTGCCTCTACTCCTGTACCTTCGCGAGGTAATATGGACTTGAGGCGTATTCTTTCTCAACCAAGGAAGAAGAAGAGGTCCAATGAGGCAGGTCCAAGCCCGTCCTTAATTTAGGTGGATGTCGGGGTGGGGCCTCAAGCCATCCTTGTCTCTTCCGCACCTCCCACGGGTCAGACTGGTAGCATTTTTGAGAACGTGGTCATGCCTGGGTCTTTTGGCACTTCTCCACTTCGTTTGGTTCGGAAATGCTTCACTTTTCCTCCAATGCCGTCTATACTGACGAGCTGTCGGGTTTCTCCTCCTGTCAGCCTCAAGGAACATTCGTGCCCCAGGGAGGTTCCGCTTCTAACCAGCCTCATGAGACAACCGGGGCGCAGGGAGGTTCCGCTTCCAACCAGCCTCCTTCTCCTGCTGCCGTGGTCTTTGTCCCTTCCGATGCTTCCATGCTTAAGCATTTTGGGGAGAGGACGGTAGTGTCCAATCTTATGGCCGACGTAAGCTCGTATAACGCCACTGGGACCATCACTCATCAGGTGGATATGACTACGCTTAGTAGTTCGGGGATTGCGGCCATGGGGGGCGATAACTCGGCCATTACTGCTTCATTCTTGGCTGCACACATGCTGACGTCTCCTGAAGAACGAAATGCCTTTGCTGCTGTGGGAGACGAAGAGCAAGCCGACTTGCTGTGCTCCAAAATTTTCACTGGGTTCCTCGAATTTCATCATTACACTGAGCGCGCATCGCAAAAGGCGGATGACCTTGCCGCTTCCGTAGCCCAGCTTTCGCAGGAGCAAGAGGAAAGAAAACGACTACTGGAAGAGCGAGACAGATATATGAAGGCCCTGGAGGTAGCCAAGGAGGAGGCAAAGGAGGCGAAGGAACAGCTGGCTAACTCTAACGCTGCTCTGGCGGTTGAACAGGCAAAGATTATCGCTCTCGAGGGAGAGAAAACAGCCTTAGCGGACGAGAAAGCAGCTTTGGTAGAAGAGAAAACAACGCTTGAGGCAGAAACGTCAATCAAGTGTCGCTGGTACATTGAAAAGACTGCTTCTATCATGGCTAACAGCTTTGTGGAGATTCACGGGGAAGAACTTTATGACGGAGACGCTGTTTCCAACGTCTTTTATAAGAATTCTTCCGATCTGAATGACGAGGGCTTCCGCTTGGCCAGATCGAAAGGCTACCCAGAGGGAGGGATTGTCGAAGACCAGCAGTAGGCAGGGTGTTATTGCCCCCTTCTTTCTTATGAGGATTAAGCATTCCCCCTTTTTTGTTCGCCTTTGTATATTTTTGTGTCCCTTTGCGGGTATTTGAACAATGACACTTCTATGATATCAGCTCTGGTTGGTGCCATTTTCCTTTCCCGTATTTCTTTTTCTTTGAATTTTTTTGTAGCATGGCCTTCGTGCCCTTATCACCCTGATCCTGTTAACGGCTTTGTCATGCTTGACTTAACCACTGTCTGGCCTCATCAGGGAGCACATTCCTGAAAGAAGCATTCTTCTTCTTTCTTTGATCAAAAGAGATAATGAATAGGGTTTTTAGGCCCTATTCCTTAAACCGTGTCAACATCAGCGTGGTTGGCTTCACGTCTACTTTGCCGACGAGTCATACAACTCTTTTATCACCTCAAGTGTCGCGATCTCTCGTAGTCAGAGATATCCTGCACACTCTCAATTAATGTTTATTAGTAAGAAATAAGCGATAACAGACACGAGTTTCCCGTAGGAGCCGATCCGCCGCTATTCTAGGGTATCGGTGTCGCTTGTTATCGCTTTCTCAACCAGCTCACTTCACTAGGGATTCTGCATCTGGTTACTCGCTGGGATTTTATGATTTTTCACATTTCCACGATCAGCCGGAAAGTGCCTCTTCCTAGTGAGTTGTCTGATCAGGACAGGCCATCACAAGGCTAGTATTTTTCACTTTCGGCGTTACCCTCTCATCCTAGAATCGTGTCTTCCCTTGGCGAGCCGTCTACATCAGCCCGGCCGCAAGGATAGGATTTTCACTTCCAAGATGGAGTTATTATCTCCTTAGGGTGTGCCTCTCCCTAACGAGTCGTCTCCACGAGAATGACTGTCATAAGGATGAGGCTTTTTCACTTTCAGGAATCCTGGGGCATGCCCTCACTTAGTGAGTCGGTGGATCCAGACCGACCATCACGAGGATAGGACTTTTCACTCCCAGGGGTGTCGGGGTGTGCCTCATCTTATGGCCCACACGTGGTTACCACAAGGATATGACTTTTCACTCCCAACGTTACATATTAGGTGCGCCAGGGCGTGCCCTCACTCAGTGAGCCGTCGGATCAGGACAGGCCATCACAAGGATAGGCCTTTTCACTCCTAACGCTAAATATTAGGTGTGCCAGGGCATGCCCTCACTTAGTGAGCCGTCGGATCAGGACAGGCCATGACAAGGATAGGACTTTTCACTCCTGGCAACCTCTTTTCCACTTTTCTTATCGCCTGCACACACACACGTAGCCACAGAACACAAGAAACCTCATTACTCGAGCGTTAGTAGGGGTTAGGGCTAGCTTTAGTGAAAAGGTGCAGAGATAAATCAAAATCTAGCATGATATAACTTTAAACGAGCGATATTCCAGGAGTTAGGTAAGGGGGTACCGTCGAGTGTCTCCAGATGGTACGCTCCTCTCCCGACAATACGGGTAACGCGGTACGGCCCCTCCCAGTTTGGACTGAGCTTCCCCTGGCGTTGACCAGTCGCTCGTTGATCCCTGAGTACCATGTCGCCTTCTTTTAGAAGTCGTTCTTTGACACACCTATTATGATAACGCGCCATCTTTTACTTATAGTGTGTCATTTTCAGAAGAGCTTCCTCTTGTAATTTGGGCAGCGCGTCAAGATTCGCACGCAACCTTTCCTCATTTAGCTCTTCTCTGAAGTAAGCCACTCGTAGGCTCACGGTACCAATTTCCACGGGCGTGACGACCTCAGTGCCAAAAGCCACTGCGAATGGTGTCTCTCCTGTGCTGGTTTTCGTGGTCATGCGGTATGCCCACATCACATACGGCAGTTCATCTGCCCACTTCTTTTTAGATCCCTCAAGGTTCTTCTTAACACCGTTAAGGATGGCTCGGTTTGTCACCTCAGCCTGACCATTGGTCTGCGGATGAGCCACGGAAGAGAATCTCTCCTCGATTCTGAATTCCACACATTGGTCTCTAAAGAATTGGCTGGTGAATTGGGTTCCGTTATCGCTGACTAGCACGCGGGGAACTCCGAAGCGCATGATAACTTGGTGTTTGAAGAAACACCAGATTTTTTCTGTTGTGATGTTGGCGACCGCCTCAGCTTCTGCCCATTTGGTGAAGTAGTCTACCACCATGACCACAAATTTTAACTGAGATCTTGCCCTTGGAAACGGTCCGAGGATGTCAATTCCCCATTTTGCGAAAGGATAGGGAGCAATAAGATCATAAATTTTTGTGGCGGGTTGTCGAGGAATCTTAGCGAATTCCTGACACTTTTCGCAGGTTCGCACGTAATCATGGCAGTCTTTCCGGATAGTGGGCCAATAGAACCCCGATCTGAAGACCTGTGCAGCCAAGGCTCCGCCGGATGCATGCATGCCGCAAATTCCTTCGTGGATTTCACAGAGGGTATGAAGGCCCTCTTGTTCCGTTATGCATTTGGCAGCCGGATGGGAGAAACACCTCCGCATCAATTCTCCGTTGAAGTACGTGCACCGTGCCGCTTGCTTAAGTACTTTTTTCTTCTCAGCGTTATCCGCTAGCAGCTCATCATGTTTCAAGTATCTTATGACGGGGATTCTCCAGTCATTGTCACTTTCTTCCACGCAGAGCGTCACCTGCTCTTCCATAAAGGAAGGCACGGGTAGCTCCCGGTAGTACACCCCTTTCGGTATGGACGCTTCTGGGTTTGCTGCGAGTTTGGCGAGGTTATCCGCTTCAGCGTTATCCTCTCGAGGAATGTGCTCGAAGCTAACCTGTATGCCACATTTCTTTATTTCTATCAACTCGCGTTTCACCTTAGCAAGGTATTGTACCATGATGGGTTCTCTAGCTTGAGAGTGTCCTAGCACCTGATCTATTATCAACTTGGAGTCTTCACAGACTTTTAGCCACAGATCTCCCAACCTTCCTGAGTCATGAATTCCTTTTATGGAGGCGCTTTTCCCCATCCTGAGTCTGGCTAATAACGCTTCATATTCTGCGGCGTTGTTGGACAACGGCTGCAAAATCCGGATGACAAACCGCATATGGATGCCGTGAGGCCCACTCATGAGGATTCCGGCCCCGACAAGCTCTTGATTTTTAGCGCCGTCTACGTGGATGACCCACATGTCGGTGTAGGTTTCAGGGAAAGGGAGATCCAACTCTTCTTTTTCCTTTTCAGTCAACTCCGTCATTGGATCTGGCGTAAAGGTGCATTCCGCGATAAAGTCCGCTAGGATCTGGGCCTTTATGGACGGTCGGGATCTGTAGTGCAAACCATATTGTTCAAGTTCGATAGCCCAAATCAGTATTCTCCCCGAGGATTCGGGCTTCCGGAATATCCTTTTTAAAGGTTGGTCCATAAGCACAATGACGGTGTGAGCTTAAAAATACCGATCCATTTTCCGCGTAGCTTGCACCAATGCGAACGCTACCTTCTCAATTGGAGCATATCTCAGCTCGGCATCTTTCAGGATGTGACTTACAAAGTATACAGGGCGGTGTGTGTGATTATCATCTCGCACAAGGACCGCACTGACCACTTCGTTAGCAACCCCAAGGTATAGGTATAGGATTTCGCCAGGCTCTGGTCTTGTCAACACCAAGTCAGACGATAAATAGGCCTTCAGACTTGCAAATGCTTCCTCGCATTCTGCCGTCCATCCGAAGACAGCTTTCTTGCGTATAATCTTGAAGAAGGGGAGGCACCTCTCACCTTGCTTAGAGATAAACCGTCCCAGTGCGATAATGTCGCGCCTCGGAAATTTAAAAAAAAATTCGCGAGTGTGCAACGAAATTTGAGACCTTACAATGCTCGGTGTAAAAGGGACGCCTAGCAGCATGCAATGAAGTCGCCACCCTAATTTGGTTGCTAGGCTTAGGGAACCCTAATCGTCATGGCATAGGAAATATAATAAGTAAAAAACTAAAGGCACAAAAAAAAAAAAGGGGTCTGGACCCCAGACAAAGGTTCGGGGTCGTATTATGGTCTCGGGAAGGTGTTAGGCACCCGAGACACATCCGAAAACGGTTACCGGTTGATGAGAGAGGTGTTTAAAAAGGTGTTTGAGAAATGCGTTTTGAAAAAGGGGGCCCTCAGAGAAATCGTCACTTTAGTCTTTATTATGATCGTGATGGGACTGAATTTTCCGTAAGACTGAATGAGCGCCCTCTTATTTCATCATCGGGCCATGCATGCTTAGATTAGTTACTACGTGATCCCAACATGGATTGCTAACAGAGTACCATTTTAAATGATGGATTTAAAATGATAGTTTGCTGTGGGATCGAAAGTCCCCATGTACATGCAGTCAATATAAGCGAGAAGTAAAATCACATGAACGCGGCATTTTAAGAAAGTCTTTAAACACGTTGTGCATGTGGGTTGATTTTAGTTCTAGCAGTTCTATATATCATGCATACGATGGATATTTGCAGAAAGCATCGAATAAATAAAAAGGAATCGAAAGGCGTACTTTCGAGCGAAGCTTGAAACTAAAACCTGCAAAATGAGAGTGTTAGCGATAGCTCGAGAAATAAATAAGCAATTTATGAGTGCGAGAATTTAAATGACAGTTGATTGTACACGAGAAATGATGGATTTCACGCATACGAAATGAGATGCTGAGTTTGGTTGTATGCGAAAAATGATTAATTTTAAGCATACGAGAATTTATCGCTAGGTGATTGCATACGAAAAATGATGGATTTTTCGTATGTGAGAATTTAAATGCTAGTTGATTGCATGCGAGAAATGATGGATTTTACGCATGTGAGAATTAAAATGCTAGTTGATTGCATGCGAAAAATGACGGATTTTGCACATGTGAGAATTTAAATGCTAGTTGATTGCATGCGAAAAATGATGGATTTTACGCATGTGAGAATTTAAATGCTAGTTGGTTGCATGCGAAAAATGATGGATTTTACGCATGTGAGATTTAAATGCTATTTGATTGCATGCGAAAAATGATGGATTTTACGCATGTGAGAATTTAAATGCTAGTTGTTTGCATGCGAAAAATGATGGATTTTAAGCATGTGAGAATTAAAATGCTAGTTGGTTGCATGCGAAAAATGATAGATTTTACGCATGTGAGAATTTAAATGCTATTTGATTGCATGCGAAAAATGATGGATTTTACGCATGTGAGAATTTAAATGCTAGTGATTTGCATGCGAAAAATGATGGATTTTACGCATGTGAGAATTTAAATGCTAGTTGTTTGCATGCGAAAAATGATGGATTTTAAGCATGTGAGAATTAAAATGCTAGTTGATTGCATGCGAAAAATGATGGATTTTACGCATGTGAGAATTTAAATGCTATTTGATTGCATGCGAAAAATGATGGATTTTAAGCATGTGAGAATTAAATGCTGACGTGATTGGCATGCGAAAAACGATGGATTTTAAGCATGTGAGAATTAAAATGCTAGTGATTTGCATGCGAAAAATGATGGATTTTAAGCATGTGAGAATTAAATGCTGACGTGATTTGCATGCGAAAAATGATGGATTTTAAGCATGTGAGAATTAAAATGCTAGTGATTTGCATGCGAAAAATGATGGATTTTAAGCATGTGAGAATTAAATGCTGACGTGATTTGCATGCGAAAAATGATGGATTTTACGCATGCGAGAATTAAAAGGGTTGTTTTGATTGCCAGAAAATTGAATGTAGTTGACGATTCACAGGGGATTTAAAACAGTTGGATAATTTGCAGAAAGTAAACAGTTGATATTTGCGAAAAATAAAACAATTGATATTGCGGAAAATAAAACAATTGATATTGCGGAAGAATTTCCAGTAGTTTTGCGAAAAATTAAAGCAGTTGATATTTACAGAAAATAAAAGCAGTTAATGTTGCGACCGACCATGTAGGCGGTATTGAATTTAAATTGCTGAAAGTAAATTGCTGAAATTTAAAGTGCGGAAAAGTAAAGTGCGGAAAAGTAAACAGTTGATAATTTGCGGAAGGATTTCCAGCAGTGTGCGAAAAATTAAAGCAGTTGAATGTTTACGAAAATTAAAATGCGACCGACCATGTAGGCGGTATTGAATTTAAATTGCTGAAAGTAAATTGCTGGAATTTAAAGTGCGAAAAATTAAACAGTTGATAAGTGCGACCGACCATGTAGGCGGTATTGAATTTAAATTGCCGAAAGTAAATTGCGGAAAATTAAAGTGCGGAAAAGTAAACAGTTGATAAGTGCGACCGACCATGTAGGCGGTATTGAATTTAAATTGCTGAAAGTAAATTGCAGAATTAAAGTGCGGAATTTAAACAGTTGATATTTTGCGGAAGGATTTCCAGCAGTTTGCGAAAAATTAAAGCAGGTGAATATTTACGAAAATTAAAAAGCGACCGACCATATAGGCGGTATTTTAAATGACTGAATTTAAACAGTTAGATATAAATGACTGAGGTTAGATAACATGATAATGAATATTACGATAAAGAATGAGCAATTCATGTATAAACAATTCAATAAACAACTTGATAAAAATAATAAAAGAAGCGTACGAAATTTTTACGAAAAAAGTGAATTAAACAATTCACGCATAAAACATACGAAAAATAGCACGTATCATGAAAAACAACTATATGAAACATGCGAATATTTTACGTAAAAAAAATGACGAAACGAGGACTCAGAAAAATATAAATGGGTTGGGCCCTATTTAAAATTTGGAAGAAATGGGCCAGGAACAGTTCCTGGCCCAAGGGAATTCATTTAAATGGCCCATCACCTTTCTTCCTTTCCTTGCCCGAAGGGCCGCATGGCCCAAGTCACCATCTTCTTCCTCACGTCGCCGGAGCCACTGCCG
The DNA here is from genome assembly GCA_963691705.1 of Viola odorata. Taxonomy (NCBI): domain Eukaryota; kingdom Viridiplantae; phylum Streptophyta; class Magnoliopsida; order Malpighiales; family Violaceae; genus Viola; species Viola odorata. Next base: position 44,466,980 of record OY829538.1, read on the forward strand.
GCGACGGAGGTGATGAACCAGGCGGCCAAATCGCCTGGTTCTTGACCCGAATGAAGCGTCTCCCTCCCAGCAGCACAAATACATCATCACAGCAAGGAAAACGGGAACAAAGCAGTGGCATTTTTGGAGAAAACGGCAAGATGCATATTTACATTAATTAACCAAACAATTAACTTAAGCATCGATAATTTAAATGGACGTTAGCGTGGTGAAATTAGACCGAAACTAAAGTGGTTGCAACAAGTTTTAATGCTTGATTAATTGCCTAAGTTCTAAACGAAATTTTAAACGAAAGGAAGAAAACAAGAGAGAGAACCGCTCACCGTGGTGCTGCTGCCGGCGTGAGGACGAAGGCCGGGAAAGGGACTGAGGGTGCGTGAGTTGGACGGGGAGAATGGAGAGGGGCAGTGGTTTTTTCCTTGCAAAATTTTTGGGGCCCTTTTGCCGTTGGAAACGACGGCTATTTATAGCCGAAAGCAGCCACGTGGTGGTCGGACGCGGGCTGCGCGTGGAGGAAGGGCCGGCTGTGATGATGGCGGAGCTAGGGGCTACGGGCTAGAGGCTTAGACGCGACGGGAGCAGGTAGCTCGGGCGTGGGCTGCTTCGCTGCACTCCCTCGGCACTGTTCACGTGCATTATGCACAATAAATTGTCAACCGTTGATCTGGTTGACTTTCCTTGGTTGACCAGATCAACGGTTGAGATCAAAGGCCTTTAAGTCTCATTTAAATAGCCTCGAGCCGAGTCTCGCGAGCAAACGTCCCGACTTTTCGAGCCGAAGGTACTGGCGCGTAGAGAAAAATACGCCAGTTTTAACCGTCTACAGCGAATGACGAGAACTCCTCGTTTAACGTGTTTATTTTCGCGTTCAAAAATGTGAAATGTTTGAACGGAAAAATAATAACGTTACGCCGAAAATTACACGAGTCGCTGTAGGCCATGGCGACCACAAAAAAATCTAGCAACTAGTTGATGGAAAACATTTTAAAGTCGAGCTATTGTCCGAGCAGGCTTACTCGGGTCCAATAAAAGCTCGAATAAAAATAATAATAAAATAATAAAAATACTAAAAAAATGTGTTAAAATATTAAAAATCCTAAAAATCACGAGATGATAAAAAATGAAGAAAAAACTAGCAAACGACTACCAAATAGTAAAAAACGTGAGTTTTAAGGCTAAAAATAATAATGATAATAATAATGAAAATACTTGCCGAAAAATTAAAAACGCGATTTCGAAAGCTGACGAAGCTAACGATGATGCTAAAACGCGTTGAAAACCCTAAAAATGCTAGCGACAGTAACTTAACTACAGACGACTGTAATTTAAGTAAAAATGGCGGTAAATTAAATAAATGACAGAAAATGCTAAAATTAAGTAAAAATGGCGTCAAAATTCGGGTATCAACAGATAACACACCCTGTTAGCTTCTGGATCTCTTTTACAGTCCGAGGGGATATCATGTCTTGGATATCTTTGACTTTTGACGGGTTAGGTTGAATGCCCTTTTGACTGACCACGTAACCCAAGAATTTGCCCGTTTGAAAGGCAAACATGCACTTTTGAGGGTTCAACTTCATCTGATATCGCCTCATTACTTTGAAGATTTCCGCCAGGTCAGACAAGTGTTCTTTGAAGCTTCGGCTTTTGATCAGTATGTCATCGACATATGCCTCTACGTTTTGCCCGATCTGCTTCTCAAAGACTTGATTCGCCATTCGCTGGAAGGTAGCTCCAGCATTTTTCAACCCAAAAGGCATCGCCATGTAGCAATAAGTGGCCTTGGGAGTGATGAAAGCAGTTTTTTCTTCATCCTCCTTGGCCATGGGGATTTGATAATACCCCGAGTTGGCATTTAGCGAGCTCAAATATGCGTACCCGGCAGCCTGATCAACTAGCTGATCGATCCGAGGGAGTGGGTAACAATCTTTGGGGCAAGCATCATTCAGATCTGTGAAATCAATGCACATGCGCCACTCTCCGCTGGGCTTAGGAACCAAAACAGGGTTAGCCAACCAGGTGGGATATTGCACTTCTTGAATAAAGCCAGCGTCAAGAAGTTTAGCAACTTCCCTCTCGACAGCCGTTGTTTTTTTAGCAGAGAAAGCACGTCGTTTCTGCTGAACCGGTCTTGCGTCTGGGTTGACGTTGAGCCGATGTTCCACCACCTCTCACGAGATACCTGGCATGTCAGATGGTTTCCATGCAAACTCTAATTTGTATTTGTTTAACAGTTGGGCTAACTGAAAATTTTCCTCGGGACTGAGGTTATCGCTAACCAGAAATACTGCTCCATCTACCCCGTTAACTGGGACGTGAGTCATCTTGTCCACAGGTTGAGTGTGTTTCTCCTCATTTTGTTCGTATGGGTCCACCGTTACGCACACGTACCTGTCGCAACTCTTCTGCGTCATGGGCAGGTAGCATTTAGCCGCTAACTTCTGATTACCTCGGATCAAGACCACACCATCCCAGGATGGATATTTCAGCTTCAGGTGCTTTTGTGATATCGTTGCTCCGAAACGGTTGAGGAATGGCCGTCCCAATATGGCGTTATAAGGCAGGTTTAGATCCACCACCAGGAAGAGAAGTTCCTCCGACCGTTTGGAGGTATCCTTCTTAAAATACACAAGTAAAGTGGTTACTCCAGTCACTGGGATGGGGACTCCGTCAACCCCAATAATGGGTTTTTTGTAGGGCGTAAGCTCATTATCTGGACGCTTCAGGAGATTGTAGGCTTCCAATGAAAACAAGTTTACGGCGCTTCCGTTGTCAACTAGAGTTCTTCTAACTCCATGGCTAGAGATAATGGGTGTAACCACTAGCGCATCGTTGTGCGGATATACCACACCCTTCTCGTCCTCTTCAGAAAAGGACAATATCATACGATCCAGGGCGCTTATCGCTTCACTCTTGATTGGCATGCCCGTTCGCTTCCGCTTATCCCCTAGCGCGGGTGTCAGCTGTGCAGACTCATCCAGATAAGGTGTTCCTCCAGCGATGATGCTAATGATGGGGATATCCTCATCATCAATCGTAAGCATTTCCCGGCCTCCCCTCGTAGGACCAGTGTCATGGCCTGGGGGACGGGAAGGTGTCGCTCTGCCATCGGCTACTCTATTTGTTGGGTTACTCTTGGCCTCTTCTCGTGTTTTCATGGCAAATTCTCCCAGATAGCCTTCCTCCACTAGACGCTCTATAGCCACTTTGAGTTCTCGACACGCCTCGGTTGAGTGTCCTTTAGCTTTGTGAAATTTGCAGTAGGCGTATTCTCTTCTTCCCAGGATTACCCCCGGTCTTACAGGGGCAGGATAACGGATGGGCAGGTTTCGCTGCTCCACTATTGCTAGTATTTCTGCTCTGGGTAGAATGAAGGAAGGAAGGTCTGAGTCATAAACTCGCCCCTTAGGAGGATCACCCTGCCGCTGGGCTGAAGAGTCACCAGACTTTCCCTTTGAGGAGTTGCCTCTTCTCCGATTAGATGTCTTGGGAATGTGATCCTTTCGCTGGGCATAATCATCTATGAACCGATCTTCGGAAGTAGCAGGAACAGGATTGTTATGGACTGGAGGCATAACTGGCGGCATGTTTCGAATCATGTCCCTGTTCTCTTCCTCTTCCATCCTCGCATAATTATGGGCTTTCAGCCTTAATGCATCTAAGGTTGCCGGCGGGTTAACCATTAAAGCATCTCTGAGCTTTCCATAACAACAGTTTCGCTTTAAGGCTTCGATAGCGAAATCAACCGTTACACCTGACATTAGCGACATCTCGGTGTCAAAATAATGGAGGAAACTCCTCAAAGATTCCTGAGGTTTCCTGTGTAGGTCAAACAAGGCAGCAGCAGACTTCCTGATAGGGACGACAGTGTTGAATCGACTCCGGAACTTGGATTCCAGTTGCGAGAAGCTGTCAATAGACCCACCCGGAAGACCTTCGAACCATAAGTGCGCAACCCCTGACAGGGTCATTACAAATATCTAACACAAGGCAACATCATTGTGGGTCTGGAATTACACGAAGTCCTTCACCTTGTTAAGATGAGAGATAGGGTCTCTAGTACCATCATAGGATTCTGAGGGGAGCTTCACATGTCTACTAACTCTGTGACGCCTTATACGCTGGCTAAAGGGGTGGCCAGAAGTATCATCAAGAATTTTCCGCGCATGCCGAGGTGGGGATACCTCCAAATGACGTCTGCGATCTCGCGGATTTCGATCAGGATGCCGCCTGGGAGTCGGACTGAGCGAGTTCGATGCCTCCTACTGCTGGATCTCTCACTCCCTCCAGGAGACATATCTCTATCATTTTCGCCCCTTCTACCGTCCCAACGACCTCTATCCTCTTCCCGCCATTGACGCTCCTCGTGGGGAATAGGAAGTAAGGGCACTTGTGGTACATACGGCTCCACCATCCTATGGGCAAACTGTACAAAACTGACTGGTACACTCAACGCAAGCAGCGTCAAAGGGACGTTCATATGCAATGGGGACGATAGTGGTCGTTCTATGTTCCCACTGCTTGATCAAGGGACGGATCTGACGTTCCTGGAAGAACTTCTTGCACCAAGGTGGAAGCATCAGACGTGGCGAAAGTGAAAAGTCACCTGCGAGTATCAAATGGAAGGCTAGAGGACTGAGTCAATGGCGGATCTGAATCAGAAGCCATAATCTTCCAATTCCCAGAAGAACAGAGCTTGGCTATTAAGGATGCTCACTTAATTAAAACCAAAACTCTCAATGAAAGCACCAATTTGATAAGATCTGGATTGTTGGGGAAGAGTAGTCGGGATTATGGCTGTCTGAAATCACTGTAACAGCAGTCCGTCGTACCTGCAAGGCGCCGGAGGGGGGACTCCGGCGTAGACACTCCGATCCTTAAGTTAGTATGGCTGTGAAATTTGGCAGAGATTTTGGTAGAGAAATTGCTCTTACCTTTGATCTAGAAATGTGTGGTATTTATAGCCGAAGAAAGAAAGGTCGTTACCCCCAGGGGTGGGCGTTATCAAGGGGAGATAAGGCCTAGGATGATGTCAGCATACGTCAGCTGAACCGTACAGGATGACGTCAGCATGAGGATATCGCTGTATAGATATCACCCATGGGGCGCTGTCGGGGTATCCTGGGATATCGCTGTTGGGTTAAGTCAGAGTACTTACATAGACAAAGTACTGAATAAGTTCAATATGCAAGAATCCAATATAGATTTTTTGCTAGTGTCTCATGGCATTAATTTTAGTAAGACTCAATGTTCTAGGAAAAATGATGAGCAAGAGCGCATGAGTAAGATCCCTTATGCATCGACTATAGGATCTATCATGTATGCTATGATATGTAGTCGACCAGATGTCTCATACGCCTTGAGCATGACTAGTAGATATCAGTCGAATCCAAGTGAGAATCATTGGACAACAGTTAAAGACATTCTTAAGTACTTGAGAAGAACTAAAGATGCATTCTCGTTATACGATGGGTTGGAATATGAGCTTCTTCTAACTTGTTACACAAAGCTAGCTTCCAAACGGACCATGATTGTTCAAGATATCAATCAGGATTTGTTTTCCTTCTGAATGGAGGTGCTGTGAGATGGAAAAGTTTCAAGCAAGAAACTGCGGCAGATTCTACAACTAAAGCTGAGTATATAACATCATCAAATGCAGCTAAGAAGGTTGTTTAGATCAGGAAGTTTGTTGGTGATCTAGGCGTTGTTCCCAGCGTTACTAATCCAATGGACATTTATTGTGATAATAATGGTGTCATTGCTTAAGCAAAGGAACCTAGATCACATCAAAGATCCAAACACATACGCAAACATTACCATCTCATTTGAGAGATTATTGACAAAGGCAATGTCAAGATATGCAAAGTGCCGACAAATGATAATATTTTTGATCCTCTTACAAAGCCTCTTCCACAAGCAAAGAATGAGCATCTTGTTAGGTCTATAGTTATTGGATACTTGTATGACTAGACCTAGTTCACGTGGAAGATTATGAAAGTAATTTTTTGATTGGGTATCTTGGATTACTGTCATAATTTAATTTAATTATTTTTTATAATGTTTATATGTTTACTTATAATAAAATCTCCCTAGCTTGTTATTATTTTTCGAGCAATAATAAATTATGACTAGTATGGTTTTGATTGATAATCATAATATAATTATGGTGTATGAAGATACAAATCAAAAATCATAGGTACTTTTGTGGAGACAGGTACTGGACCGACCCGTTATGAAATTACTACATGGGTTGATGTTATAAGTAATTATCATAATAGATATGTTATTGAATCCTCAGACTTGAGACCATCATAGATTCCTACATGAAGAATAATATGCTTTGACTTAATCAAACGTTGTCTTTAACCGGACAATTATAAAGATTAAGATTGGATATATTAAGATCTATATAGTGTAAATGTATGATCAAGATGGAATTTTCCCCTCTGTTTGGAGAGATGTTTCTAGGCCCCTCGATGAGTAAGACTGAGAAATGCATGGTCGTGCTCAAATGAATTGATAAAGTGTTAGTTTATTTGGAGATCGAGTGTAAATTATTGAATTGATTAAGAGTGACAAGCATCATACCTTATGTTCAATCAAGATATCATGTCACAAAAGGATTATAACATCAACTTACGAGAGGTTGAGTCAAATCAATCGATCTTAATTTAACTTGGTTAGTCATAACGCCTCGCTAGAGGCCGCATACGACTTGTAGACAAAATATTTTATTCTACTGCCAACATTAGATGAACCTACAGGGTCGCACATTATAATGAGTTGATGATAGATGCGTTAACTCTTTTAATATTGGTGTACGTTTAAGGGCAAGTGGGAGATTGTTGGTATTGTGCTCGAAAACTAACTAATTGAATTGAAAGAATTAATAATTATTATTTAAGGATTTAAATAAATATTCGATGTATTTATTTAAGGAGTTAAATAAATACTTGGTGTAGTTTTACTAGGATATTATTTGATAATATATAACGTAGATCCTACATATAACTATTAGGGTACTTTAGTAACTAACCAAAGTTAAAACCCTAGTATAAATAGTTAAGGATGAAAACCTAGAGGGTTAGGTGTTAGTTTATTAGCATTTTTGGATTTCTTTGAGAAGAAAACTGAACACCAACAAGAAGAGAAAATGCAAAGTGTTGCATTCTAGTGGATTGTGAATCCTTCTACCGTCGGTTCTAGCAGACCATTCATGTCACTTATTCGGCTCATTCATATGGATACCAATAGAGGGTGTTCATCGATACGGGCAACACCTGTTGGTTCGTTCTACCTCTTGCGGACGGTTCATCCATTCAGAATTCTATTTTCGAATTGGTTCTCTAACGAGTTATTTCCCATGTAAGGTACATAGTTCAAATCCTAATCTTCATACATCATATTCATTGACTTGGTTCCTGTTTGAATTTCTATAACAAGTCTTGATTACGAATGAAACCTTATGGTACCTGTGATGCTCAAGACCCATTATGGCCACTTCTTACTAGAAAGACAAGAGACACTCACTTAAAGACGTCGCACCAAATGGCGCCCAAGCACCTAAGCTAATCTCGGAGATAACCTATAATGGAGTCGTCCTGAAGTTGTACTAGGACAAAAGGACTAACTTTAGCACCACTTCCCAATCTCACAATGAACATTTCCACCACTCATGACGATGCAACAATGATAAAAATGATGATTTTTTCTTTTCAGAGGTTTTCCTTTAACCCTATGAGGAAGGTTTGGCAATTTGGAACTCGCCAACACCTTCAACTTCAAAGATCTGTCTCTTGGTTAAGTGATTGTGTGTTTTATTTAGTTGATTTACCCTTGTAATTATGGAAATTGTGAATGGTGATTCTATTGAATAGAGGCTATTTTATTGCTTTGTGAAGAAAAGGAAAATTGGGGCTTAACAAGAGAAAGAGGTGCAGTTCTTGAGGAATTCTTGTTCTTGCCCTAGAAGCGTGCTGACAGTAGCGGAGTAGAAAAAGAGAGTAATCTGGGTCGAGATTCTGCTAAGCTGGGAAATCGAAGCTATGGAAGTAAAGTAATCTTTCTGCATCTCCTAGACGCATTTGAAGACCCAATGATGAGAGATCTTTGTAATAGAATAACATATTGATATTGATTTAGAGTGATTTTATGATCTCATGAGTAGAAAGACTATTTAACCTTCTCGTCTCGTTTTGATTCATGATGCCTCTGGTATCTTCTTAGAATAGTTCTGCTAGGTCTTAGAGGGAGCCACACAACTCTTCAATTTCACAACGGGTTTCTTTACGTTTAATTTAACTATTTTGATTTTGAATTCTATTATGTCTAACTAAAGTAATTTCATTCTTGGCAGAGACGAAAAAAAAGGTTTATAGTGTTTTGATTGATTGCTTATATACTATATTTTTATTATCTCTTTTATCATTAATCGAGGTGATAGTTATGCTACTTTGAGCTCTATTCCTTCCTTTTTCCATGGCCAGACATGAAATACCGAGATGGAGAGAAAGGAACAGAAAGCTTGCAGATTAGAGCAAAAGCAATCAATCTTGTGCTGAGATTTTTCCGCTGGTGCATTCCGACTCATCCAAAGCCTTGGGATAAGTCCGCTTCGACGAGTCCAGTTCTGGGCAGCACTGACCATGTTTTTTTACGTGATGAATATTTTAATCACTAGTGTTGGTCCTGTCCTCTAGCAAAGCATGAGAGTATTCTACAAAAAGAGAGGAGGACATACTGAGAAGTGGAGGCAGAGACGGAGTAGAGGCAGACATTGGGAGAAAATTAATTCTCAAGTGGCAGTAGCAAAAACTATCTTTATTTTCCAGCATTTTTATTTTCTAAACAATTTAGTTTTTATTTGTAATTCCTATTATGAATTGTAGCTAAATCCTCGATTTCTGGTAGGGATCTAGAGGTGGAAAATTCGTGTTGTTGTGAGATTTGTGTTCTTAATATTAACGGCTATCATATTTCTTTTCTTCTTGATTTAACGATAACTTATTCTTGTTATGTTTAAGCTTGATCAACTTGAATTTTAACTTGAATAATTACAGTAGAATCCTCTGATACTGCGAATATTGGCTTGTATTAAGGGGAACACGAGTAGACAACTAGTGGATTAAGGGCATAAAAGTTGTCGTTTGAAGCTAGAAGAAGGAAAGAATTAGACTTGGGATGCAAGTCCATCCCAATGCCTAGGGAAGGGTCTCCCAGATCTTTATCAATCAACTAGATTTTCCATAAGCGTTCTGGTTCCTTTGTGAGGGCTTCTTGGGTGACAGCCGATTGACCCAGCAAAGTGGTGGATTAGAACCTTAGGAAATCGTTAAGGGGATTAGGGTCGTAAGAAGAGCGTCTCTTTGAGCGGCTTGTAGAGAGGGAGGCTTGGAAGTCTAAACGGACCTGATTTCTATAACTTCTTGATAGCATGTTTTTATGCACGATTTTATTCCCATTTTCTCACCCATTTAAGGCATGATTCTGCTAATTTACCATTGTTTTCATTACTTTTGCAGATTTAGGCCTAAAATGGGAGTTTATGCGAAAAGAAGCATTTTTGGGGCATTTTGTGCAGTTTTGAGCTTCAAGACCAAGAGTCGAGGTCCCGAGCCCAAATCAGCGTTCAAGGTCCCGAATCGGATTCTCCATTCGGGACCCCGAAGGGCGAGGAATGACATTTCCACGTGTCATCTCGCCAGAGCTTCCATGTGCCTCCTCTGACACTGTTCCTGCAGCCTGCACTGACCACCAAATACCTACCGCTCTGACCAAGTCAGCCCTTGAGCCCAGTCCAGACCTGCCAAAGCTGGGAAAATCAGACAGCTTTATGCTTTTCCAGCTTTGTGCTTTAAGGAGCATGGATCCACTTCTTTAGGCTTTCAATTAATGCATTTTGTCCCTAGTTTTAGGCTGAAGATATTTTGTGCTTAGAGCTCTACTATATAAAGGGCATCTAAGATTAGTTTAGGGATTTTTTTATCATCCATCTCTTACCATCTATTACTATTTAGTCACTTAGTATAAATTCCCTTAGACTTCTCTCTAGTTTCTCTCTCTAGTTCTTGTTAGCTCATCTTCAACCTTACCGCCGGGCTTTAAACGGATTTTTAGTAACAAAGTTTTCTTCCTTTAATCTATTTATTTACTTATTATGCTTTCTTCAATTATTATTTGTTTAATTTCGAGTATGAGTAGCTAAATCTTTAATTCTTAGCAAGGGTGATTCGAGGGTTGCAAGGGCAGATTCGAGGCCTAAATACGCTTAATACATTCTTGATGTCATATTCAATTATTCATCATTTTAATTACATCTTTGCATGATTTAAATTGAGGTCTGATCAGCTGATAATTATCTTGTGTAAATGCTGCCATTTATGTGATGAATACGGAAGGAAAATTGCATGAAATAAGTAGGCATCTGTTTAGTCTTGACTGCGCTGAAGTGGTCTCGAATAGATAGGGTGGGTAGTTGATTAGAGCAAGGTCACGAGCCTGACAAACTGAGGGACTCTTAGCTCTAGATCTGTCTTTTCTTAGCTTCATGGGCAGTTTGAATATGGCCCTCCCGCATTCATGCCTGGAGGGATGGCAAACTGTCAAGACTACCTCATATGTGGAAACGGGGGGTAGTTTCTCTTAAGAGAAAAGTAGGGGATATCCGAGGAATCTGGTCCCCATGTCATTTCTATGATGTCTTGAATAGAATACCCTTGAGCCGATGACAATCTGGTCTCGAGCGCAACCCAAGAATACCTTTGCTGAGAACCCCCCTATAATCGATTATCTGTGTTCATTTCTCCTCAGTTTGTTTATTTCTGGATTTATTTGCTAATTACTTTATTATACCATTCGGGACCCCGAATACTGTTTTCCTAGATATAAATTGTTAGCTCCCAAAATCTGTCTTGGCTAACTCGTTTAGCCAAGTGAAACCCCCTAATTGTTGCTTTTTGTGCATTTCGCCCCCGAATACATTCAAGGCCTTAGATCAGTCTCTCACAATCCCTGTGTTCGACCCTGACTACCACTGTACACATTATCTCCTGTGCACACACGTTTTTGGGCATTATAAATCTTCATTTGACTGACGATCACTTCTCTATGAAACTGTTTTGAAAATATTTTGTCAATGATCAACAACAAAGAATTGTCACCTCACAAAGATCTCTACCGGGGATTATTTCTCCACTGAATTTCTCTATTCACAATCACTCTCTTATATGCAACATCCTACTCGCTCTTTAATTTAATGCATTGTTACTTTAATTTGCAAAATCTACTCATATCTTGTTCCGTTCATTCTTGTCAATTACAGAAAAACAAGGATCGGACCAGCTTGTCTCCGTCGATCGAACCTCTCACCAATGTGCTCAAATATTTTGTAGCCAAGTGCTGAGTTGTAATTTTATATTTGGCGTGGGCTCGCGACGGCTCGCAGACTAAATTTTGGCGTCGTTGTCGGGGACAACGTGTACTAATTTTTGTTTTTCTTGTTCATGACCAGATTGTCTAGTTCACAACCATTACCATACATTCCAGAAATCACAAGAGCAGAAATAACAATCAGACTTTCGAAGAGAAAGTTCAGCGAGTTTTTATCATCTGGGTCAAATTCAGAATATGAGGAAGATATATCCCAAGACCTTGAGATAGACCCGGAGGCGGAAGCTGAACCAGAACTAGAGATGGCAAACCCAGCCGAACCCACTCTAAGAGAGCTTAATCAAGGAGCCGAGTAGGAGACTTTTCTCTGCATCAAGGGCCGTTAAGTCAAACGTGATGAACAACCTCAGCAAGTTCAAAGGCCACCCTAGTGAAAATCCATACAAACATCTCCAAAAATTCCAGTTTGAGTGTGACGCCTTGAAACCAACGGGTGTGAGCCTAGAGAGAGCCAAACTCAGGGCCTTCCCATGGTCTTTGGAAGACTCTGCCAAGAGTTGGTTCTTCAACCTTCCTCATAACTCCATCAACATATGGGCAAACATGGCCGCCACCTTCCTCAAGAAGTATTGGTCGGCAACAAAAGCAGAAGCGGCAAGGAAAAATCTTGTTGCAATTCAGCAATGTGGTGATGAGTCATTTGGAGAATACTATCAGAGGTTTAAGGACCTCCAAGAAGTTTGTCCAACTCATGGCGTGCCCGAGTAATCATTGATCCAATATTTCTATGATGGCATGTGTATAAAGGACAAAGAGAAGCTTGATGGATTTGATTGTTGATTTAATAGAATATAAAAATACACATATTTATACAATAAAAATACAAAAGCAATTAAAAATCTAGAAGATTAATAAAAAAATTGGATTTACTAGTTCAACCTACCTGGTCAATCGATTCGACTATTCTAGTCACCAAGTTCAACCGTTTTTTCTGTCAACCGCTTGTGAAAAAATATCAAACAAAACCGGTCAGGATTCAGGGTTATCAGTTTACCGGTTGGACCGAACTATTCGGTCCCATTTTTAAAACTACGCATAAAACGCCCCCTTGCGGCCAGCCAGTACCGTACACCGATCTATGAATCGTTTGACTCGGCTATTAACCCCACTCAACTCGAAACTCCCTCTCCTCCTACCACCGCCGCCACCACCACCACCACCACAAAATCCCATATCCATCACCCGTCAACCTCCCTGTCCTCCCGCCACCGCCGCCGCCACAAAAGCCCATATCCAACGCCTCTCAATCTCCTTCTCCTCCTACAGCCACATTACCTCCTTACCTCGAATACTCTTCGATATTACTTTCTCTGCCACCCAAACTACCAAGCTCAATTCGATGGACCAATCTCAGCCCCCACCCACCGATGACTATGTTCACATAGAAAATCCTTACCTTTCCCCTAGAACCGATTCTTTGACCGACAGTATTGTCAATGTTGCCAATGAGCTGAACCTCGACGATGTCGTTTCAGTCCAGGCAGAGGGAGAGGAGAGAAGAATTGAACTTCCAGAGGAACTTTCCAGAAGTGTAATGAAACTCACATGTGAGTCTCACCCTGGAGGCGGCTCCTGCGATGTATACGTAGTTGGGACTGCTCACGTGTCGCAGGTAAACATTTTTTTTTGTTTTTTTTTCTTGAAGGAAAATATTTTCTGGAAATTGCTTGAATTTCATTTGAAATGCGCAATTCAGTTTCTTTTTCTTTTCTTTTTGCCTTCAATGGTTTTGGCGACATGAGAATTTCCGTGTGGTAACGCAGGAATCATGTAGAGAAGTTCAGGAAGTAATTCGTTTCTTAAAACCGCAGGTGCTGCGCTTTCTGGAGTGTCTTTTACTGATTAGTTGTTCTTGTTCTTTGCTTTGTGCTGAGGTATTTCTTTATTTTCATGTAGGTGGTCTTTTTGGAATTGTGCTCCAGTCGCGTGGCTGTGCTTGCTCCTCAGAATTTGAAGGTCAGTCAACATTGATGTGTGTTCTCTGTTGCGATTATGAATACCCCTCCTCTTGATTTATCAGTTTTCTATGTTTGGGTGTTATGAAGGTTCCAACAGCACGGGAAATGATAGAGATGTGGAAGAAAAAGCAGAATTTGTTTGGGATACTATATAGTTGGTTTCTTGCTAAGGTATAGAGTCATAATGTGAATACATTCCCTGTTCCCCGTTTTAAAGAAAACTGGAATGCTGTGTATGCAGGAATTTGATTAATTATTTGTTAGGTTGCTAGCAGGCTAGAGGTTAGCCCTGGTGCTGAATTTCGTGTAGCATTTGAGGAAGCAAGGAAATGTGAGGCAAAGGTTATCCTTGGGGATCGGCCTGTACAGGTAATGCCATTTTTGTTTCAGGGTTAGAAATGGTTTCTATTCTTCTCTTTTTCTTTTTTGCCTTAATCAACCCATTATCTATTGGTGCTATGCTATACCATCTGATTAATATCTAGCACTTGAGAGGAAGAAACCTGTGGTGTGATGTTTCGGTGTTTTAAGAGACTGTAGGAGAATATTCATTTTTTATTGTCTTTGTTTCTTTGCGTTTGAGAAATTGACTTATGTAGCCTCCCTCAATTCCATATGTTCTGTGCTTGATGGATTTTGGCTTCTAAGTAGTTGATCCCCCATCTGGTTTAGATCTTCTTTGACCATCTAAACTCAGTTTTTTAATGGATCGCTATATTGTTTATTTCCTCTAGCTGTCTTGCGTTCTTATGTTGCTATTAGTTTTCTTTGGCTTTCAAGCCTTTCTTGTAAATGAATTAAGTGTACATGTTAGATGTGTAAGAAGATTTTAACTTCAAGTCTTCATAAAGTTCATTTAACCTTCAAAACCTGTTTAGAATTTTAAATTTTAGCATTTTCTTAGCACTCCCTTACCTTTCTGAAACTCTCTTTTTAAAATTAGTGTCATTAACTATTCTGACTATGTGGGTGTCAACTGCTGCAGATTACATTACGAAGGACATGGGCCAAGATGCCACTTTGGCACAAGACTAAGTTATTGTACTCATTACTTTTTCAAGCATTCTTTTTACCAAATCCTGAGGACCTTGACAAAATGGTAAGCTTCATGGAGTGGCTTTTTTCCTGAGAACTTAAAAAAAAAAAATTGCTTACAGTTTTACTACTGGAGTTTGTAAGAAAACCTTCAGTCAATATTGGTGACATTCAGTTTATTGTTATTTACTGTTCCTTATTTTCAGCTTAAGGAAATGGATGATGTTGACATGCTGACTTTGGTGATTCAAGAAATGAGCAAAGAGTTTCCCACTCTTATGGAAACCCTTGTTCATGAGCGAGATCAGTTAGTATTTCTTGTCTCCATTTAACTTTACTAATTGGCGTCATACTTAGATGTTGAAATATGGTTTCTTGTTGTTACTTATTTTCAGTGGTTCATAGAAAATGCTTTCTACTTTTTTCCGGTTCAGTGTGAGGATAGTTAGGGAGTGAAGTGACTGAAATCAATTTTTATATCAATCTATGAGAACTACTAGATTTAAAAACTCAGCTGTGCTCATTTTTTGCTGATCTGCTTTTAATTTTTTTTTTCCTTCTTAAAACTAGGTACATGTCTTCCACATTACTAAAATTTGCCAGTGAACATAGTTCAGTTGTTGCTGTTGTGGGTAAGGGGCATATGCAAGGAATTAAGAAGCATTGGAAGCAGCCTGTTGTGGTTGGTTACATTTTCTTTCCGATCTACGTTTCTAGTTTAAGCTATAATTCTGGATTTCTATTTGAATTTCTGTTTGTTCCCTGAATACGCAACGCATAGCTATGTCTAACCTAGGCAAGTCAAAGCAATTTGCTTGATTCTGTAGATTTTCATGCTCAAATTGCCTGGATGCAGATGATGGATCTTTTGGAACTTCCATCACCAACAACTGCTGTTTCTGCAGGAAAGGTTCTTATATCTCTGGGCACTGCAGTCGCTGGTGTGGCTTTGATCTCAGGCATTTACCTTTTATGGAAGAAATAGTTTGTAGAGGTCTTGTTTAGACCATCATTTACAGGGACGACAAAGTTATTATTGTTTCTCAAAATATTGTTTACTAACATGTGAACAAATAAGAATATGAAAGTAATTTAGGTGACACTTGTTTTTTCTCACTTGTCTATCCACCTGTCGTTGCGATCGATATCCATTTCACATTTTGGTTCTCCCATACTGAAAGTGAAAACTAAGGTAGCGACATTTTGAACCATTGTACTCAGTTAAAATTGTTACCATAGTTATCTTTTTTATTACATTAGACCCTGCAGTTACCTAAAATTGTTTTTTTAAACCCTTCGTGATTATATGGCAGAGTCGCTTCCTGAAGTGATGACAGGATTTTCAATTTGATTTTGTTATTTATTTCTATTTCCACATCAGCATACATATTTGTTCCTGAAAAGAAAAATAGGAATGTATTAACTGACCCAATTAAAAAAAACTCAACTCAATTGATTACACCAAAACAACACCTGCACATTAATCTTTTTCTACCATTCTTTGTTTTATTTTCTTTCAAAAATCAAACCACTTCCAGTACTTTATCACTTTACTTTCATCTCCTTCATCTACCTTTAATCGAGTGGATTTTATTTTAATTGGAGATCTAGATGTAGTTTTGGGATATACTTTTTCAAAAGTTTGAAAGATAGTGGCTGAGATGGTTAAGCAGTGGCGGTGTCATTGTTGTCTTGCCATGATGGTGGATTGTCGAAATGACGAATTTAGCTTTCACAATTTTAGGAGATTGTTAACTGGTGGGGATGAGGATGACGATACCATTTCTAATCATGGGGCTAGAGTTTTCAGGCAAATAATAATAATAATAATAGTTAGTTAATATTGAAAATAATAGTTTAATATAAAGTGCTACACATGTAAATAAGCACCTTTATTTTCCAAATAAAAAGAGAAAAGTAAATGAATTTTTGAGTTTTTTTCTCCAAGATAGTTTCGTTCTTTTTAATAAATTTTCCTTTTTCATGTCTTCAATCTTTTCTAAAAAAATCTAGAATTACTTCTACTTTTTCCATATTTTTCAGAGTTGTTTCTAGTCTCTTTTAATTTCTAGGATTTATTTATGTTTTTTTCTATAGTTACTTATTTTTAAAATTGTTTTGTGATGTGATATGCGTATATGGCCAAAATAATAATAATTAAATTTGAAAAACAGATCTACGTAGGCAATTAACGGTGGAAGCTCACCATGTGGTCACGAAGGATCCAAAATAATACTCTTCCCATTCCTAATTATTTGCCTTTTAGGGGGTGTTTGGTATAGAACTCACATATAAATTTAGTTCAGTCTAACTGAAATCATTATAAATTTTGTGGTTGTTATAATGTTTTAAAATAAAATTCAATTATTTGTGAATTGAATCTGAAAAATTAAGGAAGGTGAGAATTCTTGCACAAATGGGTGTGATTGTCGAGGAGTTCAATCAGCTTTTAAATTATTAATTATACTATTACAAAATTACCCCCGTCTAAAACAACCCTTTACCTGTACACATCACGGAGCGCAGGGAGAGAGAGAAGAGAACGCAGCAGCGGCAAGAGAGAACGCGGAAGAGAAGAGAACGCCGTAGCAGCGGCGAGAGAGAACGCGCGAGAGAGAGAGCTTGCTTCTAATCTCTCAACTTACAGAGAACAACTTCAGTAGGTTTCATTCCTACTACCTTATTGTAGGGGTGTCAAAACGGGTCTACGGGCCGGACCCGACCCGGACCCGGCTAGACCCGAAGACACCCGGGTCAGGACCAGACCCGAAGACACCCGGGTCAGGACCAGACCCGGTCCCTACTAAAAACGGGATCAATTTCTGGTCCCGATCTCAGCCCGGCTAAGCAACCGGGTCCCGGGTCCAGACCGGGTAAAAATGGACCCAGAGTTTTTTTTTTATTTTTATTTTCTTGGGTTGGGCCGAAGCCTAACCACTCTTTCTCCATTTTCTTCAATTCTCCTTAACCACACACACTCATTCCTCCCACTTACAGCCATACACAATCAATCCATCCCAAAAAATTCCCAATATTTACACACTCCATTACGTAACAGCCGCACCAACCTCCCTAGAAAAAACCCAAAATCCAAAACAATCCACACCTCCTCCTCCTCCCATCACAGCCGCACCAACCTCCGACCTAACAGCCACTATCAAACCGCTAACTACCAACATCAACCTCAACCAAACCTATCAAACCACTGCTGCCGACCAACAACCAAATCAAATCATCCATCAAACCGCTGCCCCGACCCGACCAACAAAACAACCATCTTGCTCTCCTTCGCGAAACACCCAACCGTAAAAAAAATAACCATCTCGCTCTCCTCCGCCAACCAATCCAAACCAGAAAAGAAGAAAAAGAAAAAGAAAAAAGAAATGAAAGAAAAAGAGAGAGTGAGATCTGGAAACTAGGAAAGGAAAGAAAAGAAGGAAAAGAAAGAAAAAAAGAAGGAAAGAAAAAGAAAGAAGGAAAAGAAAGAAAAAAGAAAGGAAAGAAAAAGGTGGAAGGGGCATAAAAAAAAGGAAAAGAAAATATTTTAAGGGTTTGTCGGGTCAGACCCGTCGGGTCCGACCCGGCTAGACCTGAAATTTTCGGGTCGGGACCAGACCCGATTCCGACTCAAAACGGGACCAAAATTTGATCCTAGACCCGGCCCGAAACTTCGGGTCTGGGACGGGTCTACGGGTTCGATCCCGTTTTGACACCCCTACCTTATTGTTCTTCGCGTGTTTTCTTATAATTTTTTATTTTTAATTGTCGTTTTTGATTTTTTGAACTGGGCATCTCCAATTTTGGCTTCTCGTGTTTTGATGTGTTGTTAAATTTGGTTTGTACACGTTGAATTATAAATGATTGAAGATGTTAGATTAGGATTTTTTTATTCCTTTACCGGGTTCTCCAATTTGTATGAAATTGAGGTTTTCTTTCTTTTATCCTTAACCATAATTTGTTAAATTATTATTATTATTATCATTATCATTGCTTGATGAGAAACTGAGGGAAGGAGATGGGTAGCAATTAGCAAGCGACCTACAGGAAAACATATTAGTATTTTCTCTGTTCTCATGTTTGTCATGTTTCGTTTCATTGAGCACTATGAGGTAGGTAGCCTATTCTTTTTCTTTTTCCTCATCAGATAGAAGCTACCTAGTTAAACATCTTGAAAGAGCTACCTAGTTATCAAAATAGTCATAAATCTGACAGATTTGTGATGGTTCTGGCTTGATCTTGTTGGGTCGATGGATATCTACTAAACTGTCCAAATAATAGGTTTAGATTATGGTATGGTCTCAGTTCCGATGGAGGATGAAGATGACCGATTGAGTGACGATGGATCTAGTCCTCGTTGAGAGGATGACAACCACAGATGGATAGAGGAAGGATGGACGAATGTAATTGGGAAAAGGGAGTAACTTGCAGCGGATGATAATGGAGGAAGAGGAATATGTATTGATGATTAACAATAAAGAACTTACACACCCAACAAACCCTCTCAAGTCTTGCTTGAGCAAACTTGTTTCTAAGTATGTAAGGATCTCTAAAACTAATCCAACCATCTCAAGTCTTGCTTGAGCAACCTAGATCTAGTATAGATAAAAGGAAGGTTTTAAGAACCCTAAAGTTAACCTAGATAATTGGCCTATGATGAAGATAACATTCAAATCAAAGACAAAAGCTAACAAGAGTCTATCTATTCCTATTTATAACCAGAAGCTGATTCTTGGGCTTTGGCGGAGCAACCTCATGGCTTGCTAGGGTTGGGCACGGGGTTTCCTCATGGCTTGCGAGGCCAACCTGTGAGGTCCGTGCAAGTCCGAAAGTGAGTGTGTTGGCATGCACGCAAGTCAGCCATTGATCCTTCGCCTCCAAGTTGCTCTCCTCGGCTCGATTTGTCTTCAAGAGAATGGCCACCAGCCCCTTGCTCCGTGTGAAGTATCAATGACCTCCCATGCTCGTGTCATCCCCTCCCCCTTGGAGAGGATTCGACCTCGAATCCATACGCTCATCCTCTATAAGATCCTCATCATCACCTACAAAGTAAGGAGACAAGTCATTAATATTGAACGTAGGACTAATATTACCAAAAGAAGGAGGAATATCAAGAAGGTAAGCATTGCCATTAATTTTCTCCATAATGAGAAAATGTCCATCTCCCCGTTGGCTAAGCTTGCCCCTCCGTTGAGTGGGAAAATGGTCCTTCCTCAAGTGCAACCAAACCCATTTGCCAACTTCAAAAGACTTGATGCGGCGACCCGAATTCCATTTTTCCATTAACTTGGCGTTCAAAGTCTTGAAGCGATCCTTGGCCTTTGCATGAAATTTCTACACCACGGCTGCCTTCGCCTCGCCATCTAAGCTAGCACAATCATGCAAGGGGAGTGGTAGAAAGTCTATGGGGGTGAGAGGATTAAACCCATAGACTAGTGATTGGTCATTATTTTCACATATTTTTACCATCTAATTCTGGCAAAATTAAGTGGTAAGACTGTTTAAACTATGTCAATTTTCCCATTTGTGCAGACTTTTGAAGGAATGGAGAAATTTCTGGAAAGTCAACCTTAGAGCTTGTACTAGATAAATGGGCAATCTTGGCCGCGAGCTTGGCCAAGATTGCCAGGCTAGAGACGTGTTGGCTATGGAGTCAAGGAGGACGCGTTTCGGATCAGGACGACAGCTGGAGCCAGACTTGAAGGCAGGAGCCTTTGCGAGAAGGACTCTCGGATACTGATCCGATTTGTGATTTGAACAAACAATCTTTTATCCCTAGTTTTATTTTATTTTTCGAATTCGAACAAATTTATTTTCCTATCTTTATCTTTTATTTTGAAGTTTGAATTTTGAAAGAACCGTGAGAGGCGGGGACCTTAGTCTTGGTTAAAGGCTAAGGAAGGTTGTCGATCATGGGTATCTTCCTTCTTCCAAATTATGGGTTGTAAACAACTTTGCTCTGTGGTTCTTCACTTTGAAAATCACAGATTTAATTTAATTTCATGTTCATCAATTATTTGTTTTCTTCATTAATTATGTCTAGCAGCTAAATCATCCATTCTTGGTAAGGCCCAAGTGAGTCATTCCCGTCTTCGTGAAATCGAAACACACTTTAAAGACCATCTTCTTCCATAATCTCTCCAATCTTTAATTCAACAAATCGGTTCCTACTAAACTTAAGACCCGATCACTCTTAGGTTTAGTAGCTAGCTTGCAGCCAACCTCAAAATGGACGAATCGAAACTAGAGAGGCCAAGTAGGCAGCTAACTTCGCTGAAGTTAGTAAGATTGGAGGATATAAATTCAGACCAGGTTGACACCTTAAGACCCCGATAGGGGGTAGTTTGAATTAGATACTGTTTTCCCTATGCCATTATAGAAGCGCACGCGACTCAAGTCAGCAATCAGGCGGATAAATCCTTTAGTCAGCAAGGTGGCCACTGATTAGGATCACAAGGAGAGGGAATTCCCGCCGAGTGATTACAAAATGAGGAAAGTAGGGTTGGAAAGGAATACCTCTCAATCTATAGCAGTATTATGGAAAGAGAGGTTAAAAACCCTTGAATCAATGATTGAAGTACGCGGATAAAAGCTCATGAACTCGCCCTTGCTAGGAATTCCTCTCTTCTGAATCTAAACTCCAACAATCAATCTAGGCCAAGACTCAACCTTGACCAAGACTTCTTTTAATTGTCAATTTCTATTTTAATTACTATTAATTGCATAAATAACCAACTCAATTCCAGTGACGAGGAAGTCAATTCAGAGCTACGAAATCCTAGAGGTCTCAGAGGACAATCCTCTTACCACAATCTGCAAGTCCTTGCGGACAATGTTAAGTTGTAACTTTTTCTACCTAATTCTATACCCATTTACAACTATTTTTGATGCTAACGACAGACAATCAAATTTTGGCGCCGTTGCGGGGGACTTCTAACGGTGTTTTGTAGTTTTGTCTTTGTTATCATTTTTGCAGTTGATGACCAGGTCCTCAAAAGAAGACTTACTTCCATTCAACCCAGAACTTACGAGGACGGAGACACAGATTAGAAAGAAAGCCAAAAGAAAACTTGAAGGGGAATTTTCAGGGACAGAAATAGGATCTAGTCCAGGCAGTAATCTAGGCCAAGATCCATACCAAGCCGAAAATCACATCCTAGAATAAGTTCCAGACCAAAACCTAAATCAAGAAGATCGAAACAATCCAGCCATGGCAGAAGAAATACCAAAACGAACCATGAGAGAGTTAAATAGAGGGGCAGAAAGGGAAACTTACTCATGTATCCAATTACCCCCTATTGTGAATGATTAGTCCATCAAAACCAACATCATATCAACCCTCACCAAATTCCATGGCCACTCAAATGAAAACCCGTATAACCATTTGAGGAACCTTCACCTACAATGTGATACCTTGAAACCAGTGGGAGTGACAATTGAGAGAGTTAAACTAAAAGAATTTCCCTGATCACTTGAAGACTCTGCCAAGAATTGGTTTTATAGTCTCCCACACAACACCATCACAACATGGGGAGAGATGTCCTCTGTCTTCTTGAATAAGTACTGGAACGCCACTAAAGCTGGCACGACTAGGAAAAGCTTGGTCTCCATCCAGCAGAGGGGCAATGAAAGCCTAAGCGAATATCACCAAAGGTTTAGAGACCTCCAAGATATTTGTCCCACTCATGGAGTAGCAGACCAACTCTTGGTGCAATATTTCTATGATGGAATGAACCAAAAATATAAGGAGAGAGTAGATTCAGTAGCAGGGGGAGCTCTTCAAGATCTCACCCCAACCAGAGCTAAACTCCTCTTACAGACTATGGTGGATAATGATCAGAATTACTCATCTACAGAGAGAAATTCTATCCCTTCTACTTTACATGCAGTAAATGTTGAACAGAAATTAAATGAGATATCTAATTGCTTGTTAATCTTTCTGTAGGTCCATAAATGATAGTACCAACTCCGGAACAGGTTACAATGATGACTCCTGAAAAATTGCCTCCCAAGATTTGCGGAATTTGTCAATCGTTGGATCATCCAACACATAGCTGTTACATGGTACAACAACCAGGGGAACCAACACCGGTCAAAGTCAATGCTGCATACGGGCATAACCAAGGATAATTCTTCCATGAGCATCTATGGAGACAACACCCCAATCTTAGGTGGAGACAACACACTCCACAACAAAACTAATCAGCTTCACAGAATTATTAACAGCCAAAATAACCTCAACAATCTCCCATAAATTTCCAACACTTTGTGCCTAGACCTCCACAACCAAATCAGCCCCCTGCCCCATAATTGCCACCAGCACCTCAACCTCTTAAGCTTACTAGGGTACCCATAGAGGAAACTTTACAAAAATTTATGCAAGCAACCCAGTCGAGCCTCGTTGAGATGCAAAAGCAGATTAACCAGTTAGCTCAGCTTAAACAACAAGCTGATGAATAAGACAAACTACCCTCCACCACTGTGAATAACCCGAAACATAATGTGAGTACCATTCACCTTAGAAGTGGGGTTGTGTTGCCAGAAAGAACAGGTGCAAAGAAGGACAAGGAAATGCAAAAGCATCTAGATGAGGAGGAGGATAAGGAAGATGAGGAAATTCAGGCAGAACAAATCTTAGCTGAACCAGAGACCAATAACGATACTCCAGACAAAGAGTAACTGATCTTGGCTAAGACTGCGGCTAAAACTGAGGAGAAGATTTCAAAATAGGAAAAAACAGTGGAAATCCCGCCACCTTTTCCCCCAAAATCCTCTAAGCAGAGAAAATCAGATGAGACTAAGGAATTCATGAATATTTTTGACAAAATCGCAGTGAATATTCCTATGCTTGATCTAATTTCCAAAGTGCCTTCATATTTTTTTGAAGGAACTCTGTACCACCAAGAGAAAACTTGCAGCGGTTGAAAGAGTGAATCTAACACAAAATATTTCTGCAGTTTTTCAGGCCAGCCTTCTGATACGATCCTAGTTGCGTAGGATGCATAGCACGTAATTCTGATCATTGTTCAAGGATGGATTTTGATGCGGAAATAATGAACTCGACGAGTATGAGCTTAGACCACTCAGCTAACCTGTGCTAAAAGCCCTAATCGATTTCAAGTCAAGGATCTTGTATCGAGTTCCTAGGACTAGACTCAACAACTGTGAGAATCACACTAAGATAAATGAAACAATAGTTGCAATTTTGGGATTTACTTGTGAGGACTCGAGTATTGCGGACTTAAGAAGGAACAAGGTTCAACACGTGAACGATGGGCAGAGATTTGCAAAGAACAATGTCTTGATTTATCAAATTAACAGCCAACTGAATAAGGAGTCCAAGTGGCTCCTTATATAGAGTTTTACAAGCAAACCTAATCAGATAAGAAGTAGAAGTTCTAATTAAGGAAATTAACTTAATTAACTAATTAATCAATTAACTAATTAATTAATTACCTAATTAAGGTAAATATAAATATAGTTAAATACATTCCAGCAGCCCATGTCGAGTTCTTCATCATCGGGCCAAGGTTTGGGCCGAAACCGCAAGTCGTATGTTGTCTCACGTACACACTACGCACCATAATATCGACTTGAATAACCTTTAAACCAATGGGAAAAATGGACTGAAACTTGTTCCAAACGAAAGCTAACATCCTGAAGTTTCCAAAACGTGGTGGATCTCACGATTCGGACTCGTACAACACCGGTTAGGTTCGGACGAAGTCACCTGATACGTCTTAGAATCCTTGTCTGCGTAGGACTACTGCCAACAGAAATGTTGGCTTGATCTTTTGGACGATCCACTCGTCCAAACGTCCTGAAATTTGGACACAATACACATAACACATAGAGGTTTCCATCAAGCCTTTGTGATCCCTGATCGGGCTCCATCTTCTCCATCATGTCTTGATGCTTTTATCCATGTAGTCGCATGATACATCTTGGGA
Source organism: Viola odorata (assembly GCA_963691705.1). Classification (NCBI taxonomy): domain Eukaryota; kingdom Viridiplantae; phylum Streptophyta; class Magnoliopsida; order Malpighiales; family Violaceae; genus Viola; species Viola odorata. The sequence goes on from OY829538.1 coordinate 44,491,368, forward strand.
TCGTATCATTCCCTCCCTCTTCGGAAAGATTCATCCTCGAATCTTGCTCAGCATAATCTGCCCACGAAAGCTTCACAATTATATGCTCAAAGCATACTCGCCATCTCTTGCGCTTCAAGGGCAAGACGCTCGATGCGCTAGGGTATGTGTGAGGATTCGCATCATTCCCTCCCCCTTGGAAAGGATTCGTCCTCGAATCTGGACCTAAGCCTGCAACACAATACCTTAAGTTAGTAACATCAAAATAATTACAAATTGAACCATACCAACCTCGCAAATTCAACTTGGCAGTAACGTCTTTGAACATGTCAATGCGTTGAGTAAGATCATCGCCCCAAGCGGCTACTCTTGCTTGAACTTGGTTTGGGAACAGTCTCCAGCGTAATCGCTGCCAAACCCAAGATCCTATCTTGAAGGATCCACTCATCCTTCCATGGTTTCTCAAAGTTGTCATCTTGACACTCAAGCGCGCACCATAACGCATGGCTTGTCCATGGGCTATCCACATTACTTCGATCTCTTTGCTGCCACTTATGCTAAGCAATACACTTAAAGGCAGCAACATTAAACCTAATAATGTTATATGAATGAAACTGTATATGAGTTTAAACAATAATAACAAAATAATAACATCTGTCGAAAGTAGTACGTAAATAAAATAAATGGATGAAATTTCATCCATGCGATTTCATACTTACAAACCGAAACATGCTTCAAGGACTCAAGTGTCCATTGATCCACATTGCTTGAAACTCTGAATTATGGTTGACAAGATGTCTCTATTAGCATCTTCGTGCTCGGTCTCCTCCACAATTCCATCAATGAGTCGCTAAGTGACTCCTTCGTACAATTACTAACAACGCTCCAAGGAACAACATGTGAAAGTATAACATCCTTAAAGATTAGGTTAGTAATTTCAATCATACCACAACAACTCACCAGGCAACTATCAAACGCATCATATTCATCAAAATTTTGCAAAAGGTCATGCGACTTAAATAAGTGATCATTCTTGAATAGAGTTCCCTCAAGTCTAGTCGACTTACCCACAAATTTAACATAAAATTCACACATAGTAGAATAATTATATAATGTAAATACATGTGAATATTCAAAAAACTTTGTGTTAGGGACATGGTACACATCTCTCGGCCTAGCCAACACGCTAAACTGCTTGTGCTTGCGCAAGTCATCTTCAAAGGCTCTTAACTTAGCCTTCGGCTCTTGTACACAACCCTTATTAATTAAATTGATTTTAAAATCAGACTCATAAAATTCAAGAAGGTTTTCATACTCACCCAAATCATATTTAAGGAAAGAAAGGTGCAATGCACCTTTTCGACTATGATTTGCCGAAACACTTACTATAAGCGATTAATACTCCTTTCGTTTTCTGGGAGTAAAGGGTGGGACTTCTCTCCCTCCAACAGACTTCTCTCTCTCTGCACATTAGGAGAAACAACAATATAAGAGAAAATAAACAGATTAGGGTTAGGAAAATCTAAGCGCAATGGCCAAAATTTCAGTTTTTGGTGGTTTGCGCCAAAATAGATTTTATACACACCAAGTGTGTTCCTCACTTCTCTCCCTATGGCATAATCACTCTCCTCTCCTTTTGTATCAATGCCTACTAATGCATGCTCACTCTTTTCATGCGGGTTGTTTTCCTCACTTTCTCTTTTCCCATGCTCATTCTTTTCATGGGGGTTGTTTTGTTCGTTATCTCTCTTCCCATGCCCACTCTTTTCATGGGGGCTGTTTTCCTCATTATTTCTCTCTTCCTTTTCACTCAACTCTCCTATTTTTCTCTCAATATCCCTTATGATTTCATACTCGGCATAAGCTTTCACAAGTCATTTTTGCTCCTCATCTTTCGCCTCAATCTTTGGTTGCACATCTAGGGTTTGTCTATAGCCAAGTGCTTGAGGTATGGCGTCAACCAAAACCTCTCCATCAACCAAATCACTACTGACCGACTTCCCTTGAGGTGCTTATGAATCAATTACACGTTTAGTGCAATAGTTACTAGGTAGCACCTTCGGAATCGAACTCACGCCTATATCTGCTTGCTGCCAAGTCGGCTCCCTCCTCACCGTTGACTTAGTAGGCCTGATACTAGGATAAGGAGACCTCTTCTTCTTTTGCTTCTCTATGTCGATTGCCTTTTGTAACATATCCTCTAAGTAGAAGAATTCAATGTACTTAAGTGGATCGGTTATCTCTCGGTTGAGGCCATTGAAGAATCTTGCCATCGTCACCCTTTCGGCCTCCTTGACTTGTGCTCTCTCCAAAGCAATCTCCATCTCCTCAAAGTACTCTCCAACACTCTTATTTCCTTGTGTCAAGGTCTGTAACTTTTGGAGAAGGTCACGATTGACATAAGAAGGCACAAATCGATTCCAAATGATAAGTTTCATTTTCTCCTACGTTTCAATGGGACCGCAGTGAAGTCTCTTTTGATCTTTGTTATGATGATCCCACCAACATGTAACGTCTCCACTAAACGCAGCTGATGCTAACTTTACTTTCTTCCTTTCTGAATAATTATGGCAACGAAAAATAGATTGTACATCTCGCTCCTAATACAAGTAAGCACTCGGACTGTACACTGCTTCAAAAGGCGGAAGTCTTATTTCTTTACTCCCTAGGTTCTCACTTTCGTTATATGTCTCGGCCTTAGCCCTCAAACCAACCGAGATCTTTCTCCTTTCACGCCTATCATACTGCCTTTGCCTCAAATAGGCATCATCCTCATAATCTCGCCTCTCGAACCATTGTATATAAGACATTATGTAATTCCTGTAAATTCACAACACTAGCAAACAAACGTAAAATTTGTACTAAACCTAGCACTCCCTCACGTGTTTACTCTCGTGTTTAAACTTTCTAATGTACTCACAAAATTCACTCAAAATTCGTGCAATTGTCCAAGTGTTAGTAAGACTCAAGAGTTTGAATAAAGCTTCCAAGAAGACTCTCAAGGATAACTAGCTGCAAAAGAATTTGATGCTTAATACTTGCTTAATCACAAGAACAATCAATCAAACAAATATTAAGCAGAATAGAAAGCAATTTAATAGGAATCAAGAATAGCTCAAAGATACACGAAATATTCAAACAAAGATTTGTAAATTACGTTTAGGGCCTGTATGATTCCAGCAATGCTATTTGTGTTTTTTTGTCAATTCCTTTTGCTTGTCTCTCCTTTGTTATGCTTTAAACACTTCTATTCTTTTTGTGTTTGATAGAATGAAATTTTCTTTTGACTCTTTTGATGTTGTTTTTTTTTTTTGACTAAATAACAAATTAAGAACGAGACTCTTTTTTTTTTACTCTTTTGTTGACAGAAAACACAATTTAGTAATTCAGGTGCAACTTTTGACTTCAATGTCCGAATCACTTGATTCTTTTTGATTCGGATTCCTAACAGACTCAGGTTTCCAACGGACCCTCTTTTACTGAAATCGGACTTTAATAGGTATGTATTAAAATACGATTTCGACACTGACACACACGTAACGAACCAAGCACACAAGGAAATCAGTTTTTGAATGGAGAAGAAGAAGAAACCGATTCCAGCAAAGAAAACTTGAAAGCAATTAAGGATACTTAGCAATCTTTGAACGTGTTAAGCTCCACTACCAACTGAGATGATCCTAGTTGCGTAGGATGCGTAACATGTAATTCAGATCGTTGTTCAAGGATGGATTTCGATGCGAAAATAATGAACTCGATGAGTACGAGCTTAGACCACTCAGCTAACCTGTGCTAAGAGCCCTAATCAATTTCAAGTCAAGGATCTTGTATCGAGTTCCTAGGACTAGACTCAACAACTGTAAGAATCACACTAAGATAAACGAAACAATAGTTGCAATTTCGGGATTTACTTGTGATGACTCAAGTATTGCGGACTTGAGAAGGAACAAGGTTCAACACGTGAACGATGGGCAGAGATTTGCAAAGAACAATGTCTTGATTTATCAAAATAATAGCCAATTGAACAAGGAGGCCAAGCGGCTCCTTATATAGTCTTACAAGCAAACCTAATCAGATAGGAAGTAGAAGTTCTAAATAAGGAAATTAACTTAATTAACTAATTATCTAATTAAGGTAAATATAAATATAGTTAAATATATTCCAGCAGCCCATGTTGAGTACTTCATCATCGAGCCAAGGTTTGGGCCAAAACCTCAAGTCGTATGTTGTCTCGCGTACACACTACGCACCATAATGTCGACTTGAATAACTTTTAAACCACTGGGCCAAATGGACTGAAACTTATTCCAAACGAAAGCTAACATCCTGAAGTTTCCAAAACGTGGTCGATTTCATGATTCATAGTCGTACAACACCGGCTAGTTTTGGACAAAGTCGCCTAATGCGTCTTAGAGTCCTTGTCTGCGTAGGACTACTGTCAACGGAAATTTTGGCTTGATCTTTTGGACGATCCACTCGTCCAAACGTCCTGAAATCTGGACACAATAAACATAACATATAAAGGTATCCATCAAGCCTTTGTGATCCCTGATCGGGCTCCATCTGCTCAATCATGTCTTGACGCTATTGTCCATGTAGTCGCGTGATACATCTTGGGATCGTATCATTCCCTCCCTCTTCGGAAAGATTCGTCCTCGAATCTTGCTCAGCATAATCTGCCCATGAAAGCTTCACAATTATATGCTCAAAGCATACTCGTCATCTCTTGTGCTTCCTTAGTTGCCATCGCTTGCGCTTCAAGGGCAAGACGCTCGATGCGCTAGGGTATGCGTGAGGATTCGCATCATTCCCTCCCCCTTGGAAAGGATCCGTCCTCGAATCCGGACCTAAGCCTGAAGCACAATACCTTAAATTAGTAACATCAAAATAATTACAAATTGAACCATACCAACCTCGCAAATTCAACTTGGCAGTAACGTCTTTGAACATGTCAATGCGTTGAGTAAGATCATCGCCCTAAGCGGCTACTCTTGCTTGAACTTGGTTTGGGAACCGTCTCCAGCGTAAGCGCTGCCAAACCCAAGCTCTTAACTTGAAGGATCCACTCATCCTTCCATGGTTTCTCAAAGTTGTCATCTTGACACTTAAGCGCGTACCATAGCGCTTGGCTTGTCCATGGGCTATCCGCATTACTTCGATCTCTTTGCTGCCACTTATGCTAAGCAATACACTTAAAAGCAGCAACATTAAACCAAATAATATTATATGAATGAAACCGTATATGAGTTTAAGCAATAATAACAAAATAATAACGTGTCGAAAAGTAGTAAGTAAATAAAATAAATGGAAGAAATTTCATCCATGCAATTTCATACTTACAAACCGAAACATGCTTCAAGGACTCAAGTGTCCATTGATCCACATTGCTTGGAACTCTGAATTGTGGTTGACAAGATGTCTCTATTAGCATCTTCATGCTCGGTCTCCTCCACAATTCCATCAATGAGTCGCTAAGTGACTCCTTCCTACAATTACTAACAACTGATAACCATTGACATCACTGTAGCGGAATCTCCGCCATCCCGCCTGGCTGCCCGGCCAGAACACTGTACATGCCAAGGGAGATACGACACTGTTCCTACCGCACCTAGCTTGACAGACGACCCTTGGATGGTCGACATCAGCGGAGGGGGCTCTCACGCGACACCAGCACGGCGACATCCCATCCCAGGTCACGCATGACGTCACCCCGTATGACGTCACCCGGCATGATGTCACCCCGTATGACGTCACCCCGCATGACGTCACACCCTACCACTCCAGCGACACCTACCAGGGATAACTCCAACCCCCCTGTCGGCACATTCCTTCTTTTGCCTATAAATACCCCCATCCTTTCAGACAAGAGGGTAAGCCTAAGATAGCGTGTTGAATCCCTGCCATTTTTACCACTCATACTGACTTAGGCATCGGAGTGTTTACACCGGAGACCCCTTCCGGCGCTTTGCAGGTCACGAAGACACTAGAATAGTGTTCCCGACCAGACCCCATAGGCCGATCCTGCTCAGCAAACCATGGACTCTTATCAAATGGTGCTTTCATTGAGAGTCTTGGTTAATTAAGTGAGCTTCCTTGTTAACCAAGCTCTGTTCTTCTGGAGAGTCGAAGGATCATGGCCTCAGATCCGGAAACAACACCCCCACATTCTCACAATACCCACACACGCAGGGAGCGTTTTCCTACATCTTCGCCTAGTATTTTCACCGCATCGCATGGGACTCTCTCCGCACAGACCGATTTCCTTTTTGGGTCGGCAGGACTCACGCCGTTTTCTTAGACGGGCGCCCCGTTTTCTCGAGCGAGCGCCCCGTTTCCTCAAATGGGCACTCCATCGCCCCAGACGGGCGCCCTGATTTCTCATATGGGTTGGCCTAGTCACCCCGATCCTCCACCCACAGGATCCAGAATGGGCGATGCTAATAGTCCTTTGGCAAGTTCAATCTCAGCCCTTCAAGCCCAGCTGGACTATTTGACTGAGGTAGCCGCAGGCATTACTTCTAGTGTCCCTGGACAAGGTGTGCCTTCACAGTTTGTTTTCACCCCTTCTATAGTCACTGAACGACCCGTGTCACCTCGACGACAAGTGAGCGCTCCTCTTACTTTACCTGCGATAAGCACGCCATTGAACTTTGTACAATTTACTGAGGGACAGGTAGAGCCTTACATACCGCGAGTGTCGCGGGTCCCCATCTCCCAAGTAGAGCAGCAACAAGGTGATTATGGGGAGCATTGGGACGGTAGGAGAGAGCAAGCTGGCAGAGGGGCTTCTCTGGAGCGGAGTGAAAGATCAGGCAGTAGAAGGCACCGAACTCGTTCACCTAGAAGTCGTAGCCGATCCCCTAGGCAACGGCACATCCCGGAGCCTCGGGGGCACAGACGACACTTGGAAATTTCTCCGCCTCGTCATGATCCTGAGATTCTAGATGACACCTCAGATCATCCGTTCAGCCACCGTATAAGGCATCACAGGGTCAGTCGGCACGTTAAGCTCCCTGCAGAGACATATGACGACACTAAAGATCCCATCTCCCACCTGAACAAGGTGAAAGATTTTGTGCAATTCCAGATGCACAACGACGCGACACTGTGTCAGATATTCATCATGACGTTATCAGGGGTAGCCCGCCTCTGGTTTGAAGGACTCCCTGCCCGGTCGATTGATAATTTCTTGCAATTGGAAAGTAAGTTCAAGAGTCGCTTCAGTACCGCTATCCCCATCCGGAAGTCAGCCACAGCCTTGTTTGACATACGCAGGAAACCTGAAGAATCCTTAAAAGGTTATCTTGGTCGCTTCGACATGGAGATATTGCTAACGCCCGACAACACTATTGACTTCGCCATAGAAGCATTGAAACGAAACTGTGAATACGGAAAGTTGAGGGACACGTTAATGGTGGACCCCCCGGCAACCTTAGACGCGTTAAGGCTGAAGGCTCACAATTATGCAAGAATGGAAGAGGAGGAATATAGAGATAGAATGCGAAACATGCCCCAGAGTGCACCTTCCGTCCCTGCTACCCAAACCAGCATGACCCACAAGACCCGTCAGAGTGATGAATATGCCTAGCGAAAAGATTACATCCCTAAGGTGTCAAATCGACAGAAAGGTAACTTTTTTAAAGGAAGAACTGACGGCTCGAACACTCAGCGGCAGGCGGACCCGCCTAAGAGTAGGATCTACGACCCCGACCTTCCTTCTCTCATACTTCCACGAGGGGAAATCTTAGCAATTATTCAGCAGCGGAACCTGCCGATCCGCTACCCAGCCCCTATAAAACCAGGAGTGATCATGGGAGGAAGAGAAAATGCTTTCTGAAAATTCCATAAGGCCAGGGGAAATTTCATAGATGCATGTAGAGAATTGAAGTTGGCTATAGAGCGTTTGTTAGAAGAGGGTTACCTCGGAGAATTTGCCGCCAGAGTAAGGGAAGAAGTTAGAGGTAACCCCCAGCGCGGGGCATTAGGCGGCCAGCAACTGCCTCCTCCTCCTGGAAGTAGTGGGACTTCTGGTGGAAGGGGGAAGGAAGCGTTGACGATCCATGACGAGGATATTCCTATTATCAACATCATTGCTGGTGGTGCATCATATCTTGACGAGCTTACCCCAGCGACACCCGCTGTAGGGGAGAAGCGAAAACGAGAAACCTATCCCGCAAAGAAGGAAGCGATAGATATGCTAGACAGGATGGTACTGTCCTTCTTAGAAGAGGATGAAAAGAGTGTCGCCTTTCCTCATAATGACGCATTGGTAGTTACGCCCGTCATCGGAAACCATGGGGTTAGAAGAAACCTCATTGACAATGGTAGCGCGGTAAACCTATTTTCATTGGAAGCATATAACCTCATGAAGCGCCCCGCTGGTGAATTGGCACCATGCAAGAAGCCAATCATTGGAGTGGATGATATCCCCATACCGGTAACTGGAGTCACAGCGTTGCCCGTACATTTTAGGGAAGATACATCCAAGCGATCAGAAGAGTTATTGTTCTTAGTCATAGACCTCATCTTACCATATAACGCTATTCTAGGGCGGCCGTTCCTCAATCGCTTTGGGGCAGGGATATCTCAAAAACATCTCAAGATGAAATATCCTTCTTGGGAAGGAGTTGTATCAATCAAGGGCGACCAAAAGCTAGCCGCCGAGTGTTATCTGCTTATGACACAGAAAAAGTGTGACCAGTACGTATGCATAGTGGCGGATCCTTATGAACCAAGGGATGAAAGGCGCACTCAACCGATAGACATGATGATGCCCATTCCTGTCAATGACAACAGTGAGGCAAGTTTCTTGGTCAGTGAAAAGTTAACTCCAGAGGAGAGCGCGCAATTAGCCCGATTGCTGAACAAGTGCAAAGAAGAGTTCGCCTAGAAGCCAGTGGACATGCCGGGTGTGTCCAGGGAGGTAGCAGAACATCGGCTTAATGTCGATCCGTGTTCCATCCCAGTCCAACAGAAGCGGCGAGCGTTCTCTGCGGAGAAGACAATGGCCATTGACAAAGAGGTAACAAAACTCCTGGAGGCGGGATTCATTCGAGAGGTTCGATACCCCACTTGGCTGGCCAATACCGTCCTAGTTCCCAAGCCCAGCAGAGACTGACGCATGTGTATTGATTTCACTAATTTAAACGACGCCTGCCCCAAAGATTGTTATCCGCTTCCCAGGATTGATCAGTTGGTCGATCAAGCGGCAGGCTATGCATATTTGAGCTCTTTGGACGCCAACTCTGGATACCATCAGATTCCTATGGCCAAAGAAGACGAGGAGAAGACGGCATTCATAACCCCAAAGGCCACTTATTGTTACACAGCGATGCCATTTGGCTTGAAGAATGCTGGGGCAACTTTCTAGCGCATGGCGAATAAGGTGTTCAAGAGGCAAATTGGGAAGAACGTGGAAGCCTATGTAGATGATCTGTTGGTCAAGAGTCGAAGCTTCAATGACCATTTGGAAGACCTATAAGAGGTGTTTGACACATTAAGGAAATACAAAATGAAACTGAATCCTTGCAAATGTGCATTCGCATTTCAAACAGGAAAGTTTCTGGGGTATGTGGTAAGCCAGAGGGGAATCCAGCCGAATCTGTCAAAAATTAAGGCCATTCATGACATGGCATCGCCGTGAACCATCCAAGAGGTTCAAAGGTTGACAAGACACATCATCGCGTTAAGGCAATTTATTTCCAAGCAGGGCGAGAGATGCCTACCGTTCTTCAAAGTTATACGCAAGAAGGCTCCTTTTGGATGGACGCAAGAATGCGAAGAAGCGTTCGTAGGTTTGAAAACCTACTTGTCATCTGATTTGGTGCTGACGCGACCAGAGCCAGGCGACACCTTATTCTTATATCTCGGGGTGGCAGATGAAGTAGTTAGTGCCGTCCTAGTATGAGAGGACAATCATACCCACCGTCCTATTTTCTTCATCAGCCATGTGCTAAAAGATGCGGAGGTGCGATACTCCCACATTGAAAAGGTGGCATTCGCCTTAATACAATCCCCACGAAAGATGGACAGATACTTTCAAGCCCATCCAGTCATCGTGCTCACAAATTAGCCCTTGAAGAGAATTTTCAGGGAGCTAGAGTCCTCGGGGAGGATGCTAATTTGGGCAATCGAGCTCGAGCAGTATGGATTACAGTACAAGGCTCGACCATCTGTAAAAGCCCAGGTCTTGGCGGATTTCATTGCCGAGTGCACCTTTGCTAAGGACCCTGTGGCGGAGCCGTGTGAAGAGGAGGAGAATAGTGCAAAGTTCCCACCCTCGGAGGCCCACGCGGACTCATGGCTTATATATGTGGATGGTGCTAAAAATCAAGAACTGGCAGGAGCTGGTATCCACATGATTGGGCCACACGATGTACAAGTGTGACATGCCATTAGAATTCTACAACCGTTATCTAATAACGCAGCGGAGTATGAGGCATTATTAGCGGGGCTCAGAATAGGAAGAAACCTCTTCACCAAAGCCGAAGGTGGCATTGTAGCAGGAGCCCCACGTTTAGAAATACGAGGTGACTCTAAGTTAATAATGGACCAAGTTTTGAGACACTCTCAAGCCAGAGAGCCCATTATGGTGCAATACCTCTTGAAAGTAAAACAAGAATTGACGAAAATAGAACAAAGCGGGGTACGTGTCACCTTTGAACATATTCCTCGAGAGGACAACGTCGAAGCAGATAACCTGGCCAAAACGGCAGCTAATCAGGAGGCAATTATACCAGGAGACATGTACTACGAGGAAAAATCATTGCCGTCCTTCATGGAGGAGCAATTGTCGCTGTGTGTAGAAGAAATCGAGAAGGATTGGAGGATCCCCGTGATAAAATTTTTAAAGCACGACGAGTTGTCGAGTGATAACGTTGAAAGGAAAAAAGGTATTGAAACAAGCGGCAAAATGCACCTACTACGATGGGGAGCTAATTCGGAGGTGTTTCTCCCACCCAGCGGCAAGATGTATAACTGAACAGGAAGGCCTCCACACCCTGCGAGAGATTCATGAAGGAATCTGTGGTATGCACGTGTCGGATGGCACCATAGCCGCACAAGTGTTTCGGTCAGGATTCTACTGGCCCACCATTCACAGGGACTGCAACAACTTCGTGCAGACATGTCACAAATGCCAAGAATTTGCTAAAATCCCCCGCCAACCTGCCACGGAGATCTCTCAAATTGTGGCTCCTTGCCCTTTCGCTAAATGGGGGAATTGACATTCTAGGCCCTTTTCCTAAGGCGAGATCTCAACTGAAATTCGTAATAGTGGCTGTGGACTACTTCACAAAATGGCCAGAAGCGGTGGCAGTAGCTAACATCACTACCGAAAAAGTATGGCACTTTTTCAAGCACCAAATTATTATGCGTTTTGGGGTACCCCGTGTGCTGGTCAGTGACAACGGGACGCAATTTACTAGCCGCTTCTTCAAGGAACAATGTGAGGAATTCTAGATCGAGCAAAGGTTTTCCTCCGTGGCGCATCCTCAAACTAATGGCCAGGTAGAGGTGACTAACCGAAGCATCCTAAGCGGCATTAAGAAAAACTTGGAGGGCTCGAAAAAGAAATGGCCAGATGAACTACCTTATGTAATGTGGGCCTACCTGTGGAAATTGGCACCCTAAGCTTAAGGGTGGAGTACTTTAAAGAGGAACTAAACGAAGAAAGGTTACGAGATAACCTTGATGTGTTACCTGAGCTACATGAGGAAGCTCTCCTGAATATAAGAGGAAAATGGCGCGGTATCACAATAGACACGTTAAGGAGCGGTTACTCAAGGCAGGAGACTTGGTGCTCAGGGACAAGCGAGCGGCGGGCCAACGGATGTAGAAACTTAGCTCGAATTGGGAGGGCCCATACCGTGTCACTCGTGTTATCGGGAAATGGGGCATATCACTTGGAAACACTTGATGGTACCCCCTTACCTAACTCTTGGAATATTGCTCGCTTGAAATTATATCATACTAGAATTTGACATGCCGTGGTGCATGGTCTAACAATTATCTTAGAGATATCTTTTGTTCTTTGTTGGTTGTCTGTGGTGTGCAGATAACAGAGAAAAGGGTGTCGGGAGTGAAAAGTCCTAACCTTGTGGTAGGCCGGGCTAACACAGACGGGCCACTGAGACGAGGCACGCCTTGGCAACCCTAGAAATATATGGTGCTGGAAGTGAAAAGTTCTAGCCTTGTGAGGCCGGCCTTGATCAGGTGGCTCGCTAAGAGGAGACACGCTCCAGCGCCGTCGGGAGTGAAAAGTCCTATCCTAGGATATCCGTGCTCACACAGGCGGTATACCAAGACGAGGCACGCCCCGACTCCTCTGGGAGTGTAAAGTCCTATCCTTGTGACAACCCCTGCTCACATAGGCGGTTGATCACTAAGTGAGGCACGACCCCAGAGAAGATAAAAACTCCACCCCGAAAGTGAAAATCCTATCCTTACGATGACGGCGCTAACACAGGCACATCGTTAAGAAGTGGCACGTTTCGAGGTGCGAGGTGACAACGTTGAGGAGTGAAAAGTCCTAACCTCGTGATGGCCGACCTTGATCAGGCAACTCACTGAGATGTGGCACTTCTCGGCCGACTGAAGAAATATGAAAAGTCACGATACCCCAGCAAGTAACCGGAAAGACAAACCCGGTGAAGTTGGCTGGATGAGTATGTGACACGAGCGACATCTCGGGGGAGGGATCGCGCCAAGTGAGCTTGGAGTATACGCGGCAACATCCTAAGGTAATTTAAACCCTCTATGATAACAATCCACCTAAAAGAAAGGGTATTTTCGTCTATCACCTGGTGGGAAGAGGCATAGCTACTGTTTCGCACCACCACGGTAGGGACAAGATTGCTACCTTCCCCAAAGGCTAACGCTACAAAGGCTAACGGGGCCCTACCGGCTCCTCTCACGGACCTCCTGCTTGGCTCAAGGAGTTATCTCACCCCCAGAGGAAACCACGCGTCAGGATTAACGCTCCGGCCATTATCCTACCGTGGCAATATCTACCTACGCACCTACCGCCAAGGTAGCGTATCATGATAGGGGCGAACCACAGACCCTAACGCGAGCGATAGCTCCGTACCCGTTTACTCGGGCGGGAACGCCCCCTTTCTTCTATAAATACCTCCCCCACAAAGGAGGCAGGTAAGCGGACTTGACTGGCCAAAACTCTGCCAATTTCAGTACACCTACTGACTTAAGCATCAGAGTGTTTCCGCCGGAGACCCCCTCTGGCACATTGCAGGTACTGTGGACCGTCGCGCACACTGATCTGAGAAGAGCTGCTCCGTCATACATCCTTCGGCAGAAGACAAATTATTATCACTCTATTACATGTCACTACTAACGTAAATGATAAGTGAAAATGTGCAGGAACATTGAGGTGGCAAAACACCCGAGAAAGTAATGAGGTCATGGAAAGGCAAGATATTCCAACTGAATGGCGGTCACAGTGTTATCTAAATGACCTTCACAAACAGGAGAAAAGTGCGATGTCGCTTGGAACGTTACATATTACGGCCCTATGAAGGCTCGAGTACGCGTGCGGCATCACTCTATCAACATTGGTGCTACAAACGGCAACAAATTAAGAAAACCCATTGGTAAAGGAAAGTCACAGCCAAAATATATATGTTGTTTGTACAAGAGCGGAGGTTCGCATAAGCGAAAAGCCTCGTAATACAAAAGAACAAAAAGGGAAGGTGCCCTACGAACGAAAAGGAACCAAAAACCTATGGCCTTGGCAAGTTGTTATCCCCTTCGCCTCCCTACGGCCTCCTTGCCAAATAGTAGTCGGCTTCCGTAAGGCCTCCGGATTTCTCTCTGAAGAGCTGAATGATAGCATCGGCATCAAAGTTAGCTCGGCCATAATGTTCAATGAAACAATCGGCCATGATACCCGCGGTCTGCTCCGTAAAACACTGACATTTATCTGCCGTCTCTGTCTCAAGCATGGCATGCTGGGTCCGTTCCGCCTACAGCGCTGCGTCCTTGGCAGCCTCGTGCCCTTTGGCTTCCTCCAACTCCTTCTTTGCCGCCGCCAAGCTGGCCTCCATATTTTGTCGCTCTTCTGCATGCTTCCTCAGTTCCTCTCGGATTTTGCCAAGCTCCTCTTGGTTTCTGTTAACCTCTTCCAAAAGCTGGCGGTTGGTGTCGCGCCACTCTTTGGAGGACGAGCTAAGAGAGCTCACTCTCTTCGTCACATCCTTAGACCAGTAGTGGAAGTCTTGAAGGCCGGAGAAGAGTTGGGTGCGTATCCGCTGCAGTTGCTCACCTTGGGCATGAGAGAGGAAAGGCCGCTCCTCATCCTCAAGTGAAAACATATGCGCCGCCAAGTATGCGGATGTCACCAGAGAGTTGTCGCCCCCTAACGTAGGGAACCCATGTTGACGGATGTTACTTAAGTCAACCTGGTGGGTGGCGACCCCACTAGACAGTATGGTGCTCAAGTCAGCCACCAAATGCGGAGGCTCAGTAGGAGCAAGGGAAGGAGAGATTGTTAGGGCGGCAGCAGGGGCGAAGAAGACGTCAGGAGGAGACGGAGGGGAGCGAGAGGATTTCCCAGCGTCAAGATTGAAACTGCTGGCCTGGAGATGAGGGAAATCGCTCTCTGAGATATCCCCCGCGAAACCTAATTGATGGTTATGAGGGGGGGACGACACGACGAAAGAAGAAGAAAAGGGCGTGGAAGCAACCCTGTTCCCCGGTAGCTCAAAGAATTGATCGCCTGCTATGGGGCCAATACCAGCGGTATTTTCTTGCTTTTCTTAATCCGCGGCAAGGCTGCCCGAGGAAGGGGCATCCTCGGTGAGGCGTGGCCTCTTGGGACCGAGTATGCGCGTCAGGTCCATACCGTCGTGAGAAGGGGCAGTGGAAGAAACGGTAGCAATATCCTACAGAGGAGTAAAGAGAATAAAGAGACAACTAAATGGAATAACAAACCCATAGGAATTTGTAAGACTTACCTAGGGAGTCGGAATAAAAGGGTGGGTAGGAGCGATAACGCGGATGCGGATAGTCCTCTTTTTCCTTTTAGTAACTGGGGGTCGAGAGGATGACGCTTGAGTAGGATCTACACTTGGAGAGGAAATTGGCTCAGTGACTGAAGTGACAGTAACCTCCGCATGAGGGCGAGAAGAAGAGTCAAGCGCAGAAGTGGACGCGATCGCAATGTTAGCAGCGACACCACCCGAAGCAGCGACAAGATCCTCCTTTTCCCTTCTCTGTAGAGCTCTTCTTTCTCGTTTTTTGATCCACTCGGGTTTCCACTCGGCGGGAGGATCTGCAAAGATAAGAGAAAAATGTCAGAGTTAGTAATGACAGAGAATAACGAATGAGGCGGAGAGTGCTCACTTTGGATACAACCTCGGATGTCTCCCCGACATGCAAGCTCACGGGTGTGAACACCAGGAATCCCTGTCAGATTAAGCAATTTGTCCAACCAACCTTGTTTAACTGATCCTAGATGTGGCCTCTCACCCTAGGCACTGTCCCTAATACTCATATTAAACCCACTTCGCCACAAAGGTTCGGGAAAAGTGACAATAAAAAACCCCTTCTTCCAGGCATCGATAGGAGATTCAAGGTGCAATAATTTCCAGGTGAAGGGCTTTAGTGAGTCAACATCATAGCGAGGTGATATCGCTATGACGCCGTTACTATGGATGTACAATTGAAATAAGGATCGAAGTAATAACAGAGAGGGGGATTCAATCCCTACATATTTACAAAGAGCTATAAAGGCATAAATGCCGCAGTAAGCATTTGGGCTCAACTGGCCAGTGTTCAAATCAAATTCAAAAAATAATTCTGCAATCAGAGGATCCAGAGGGAGTTTAAAGCCATAGTTAAACATTTTGGCATAGAGAATCCTATGATTGTCGGACAGCTCGCTGTTGAGGCGGAGCGACCTAGGGGCAACTTCAGTGGAGTACCCATCCAAATGATCCAGATTGACATTATAATTTCGCAACCGCCGTCGAAGAACGGCGGTGGAAGCAATGGTGGAGGCGGTACCCTCAATATCTCCTTCCCCAGCAGATTGGGGTGAAGAATAATGACGATTGCGAGCCATGAATAAAGCTAAGCTAAGAGCGAAATAGGAGGTACCTTTTCAGAAAAGAAAGTCGAGACACTCAGGCGGTGGCGGATCGTAAAGTGAAGAAAAAAGTTGTGTTCGTTTCTTAGGAAAATGCGATAAAAGACGAGAAGAGAATATGAGAGGGGTTTTATAACCCTAAGGCTCAAGTGGAACGACAGATCAAACGGTTGTTGTGTGTGACGTGTCAAAAACAAAGGACGCGGGAAACGAGTACAACCCCAGACGAGTGAAAAGACATTTCCAGCCTCACCATTCCCCTAGCGTTCCCCTCTGCGGACACGTGTGCTTAGAGCATCATGACTGCCCCTTTTGTATCAGACAAAAGAGGTCAGAGCATTAAATGCTCTGAAAAAGTGAAGTCAGGCCCAACGAAAGAGAAGCCATGTCACAATGCCGCGACATGCAAGAAGCACAAGCATGAGGTAAAAGCGGACAATCGATTGGTACATTCAGCAGGAAGGCGGCACCGCCAAGAAACACGTATTATTTGGTCAAGTGCACAAGATTCGTTAATTATTACAAAATAAGGAAGCGGCATCGAAGCCCAAATAGAAAAATAATAGTACAACAATGACATAGACAATAAAGGGACACCTCAATCAACCGACATCGAACGGGCCTTGCATGGATGTCATATCATCACTCTTCTTCGAAGGAAAAGAAGCCTTCCTGGTTCTCATCAATCTCTTTCATTTTTGCGGAGGCATACTTGGCAACCTCAGCAGGATCAACAACTCTACCATGGCACTGATCTGCGAAACCAGTGGCAAAGGCTTGTGCGGTTTTCTTCTTCCACCAAGTTACCTTTGACGAAGCCTTTGTCAAATCTGCATCGCGAGATGATATCTCTTTGTGAAGAAGAGAATTTTTCTTCCTTTCAGCCACCAACTCAGCCTCCAAAGCTTCCACCTTGGCTTTTCCTCTAGACCTCTCCCGAGCAAGGTCAGCACGATACTCGTGCAGCTCGGCTTGAGTACGTTTTTGGAGCCGTGTCAGCTCTTCCACTTTGGCCAAGGCACCAGGGTCTTGGAGCTGCTTACCATGGGCCTTGATAAAGTAATGAAGTTCCCGAAAGGCGGCAAAGCAGTTATTCATGACGCGTACACGTTGAATCTCAGGAGGAAGCTGCAGTAGCATATTCTCGTCCTCAGAGGAACGGAACATCTCGCAGGCTAAGATAGCCGTGGGCTGGTCTCGCGACAAGGGATCCGACACACCCAGGGCACGGAACCCGTCAGTCCCAAATTTGGGCAAATCTAGCCGGTGAGAAGGGGCTCCTTGGCGCCCGTCAAGGGAAAGATCAGCAACGAAGGAAGGGGTAGAATGGCCATCCAGACCACTGATATCCCTAATCGAAGTAAGGAACAGCAGACAAGGAGATCTGGGCGAAAAGCAAAAGGAACCAGTACTACCCTGAACTGGTGACACCACGTCAGGAATGCAGGAACCAATAAGCGAATGAGGGGGCTCCAAGGCGGGAGTAAAGTTTGCCACGGATAGCGGTGTCATCACAGTAGTAGAAACCCCATTGGGGGGAGATGATCCTGGAGTCAAGGAGGTGTCGCCCAGTGGCGCAGGAATCTTTCCAGTAACATCAGGAGAAGCGGCAACGTGAGGACCGACAGGAGTTGTGACCTCAGCAGGGGTGGGCTGAGCAGCCATCTTTGCTACTCGAGTCTCGCTCTCTTCCCTCAGCCTCTTTCGCTGAGCTGCGGAGGCTGGGCGAAGACTCAGCTCTGTGTCCATATCTTCCATATCCTCGCCCCCGTAAGAGAAAATCTTTGTCTCAGTTATTGGCGAGCTAGAGTTGGATCCTCTTTTCCGGGTTGGCAGCCAATTCTCCACGAAGCGGGAAGCGCGGGTAGAAGTACCGCTCTCCCTTAAAAATGCCACGTTTGAAGCTCTTTTCTTTATGGGTATGTGGTGGTCGGCCCGAGTCTCAGCAGAAGCGGAAGGAGCTGTCGTGGGAGACGATATAACCTAGGGAGGAGCGTCACCCTCTGAAAGTGGACGAGCGATAGTCTCTCCTGCAAAACATTATGTTAGTAAATAAGGGACAAATAAGATAATGATAGAGCCCAAAAGACTCACGTATGGTACATTCAGACAAAGACCTGTACAAGGCAAAGTTTCAGATTTGGAAGGATGACTCCATTTCTAGCAAGGCGTTGGCCTAACTTAACTCTTCCCTAGACAGAGGTACTGGCTTCACCCAATCAACAACATCCAAGTAAAAACCAGAACGCCACAGGCGAGAGGGTAATTCGACAACGAAGAAACCGCTCTTCCAGTTTTCAACGTTTTCCTCAAACCCTTGAAATCGTCGCCAGAAAGGTTCAACAAAGGCATCACCCCACCTTGGAGTAATATCAACCAAGCCGTTGCGACAGACTAGAGTCAAAAACTTGCAAAACAAAGCGGTAGAGGGAATGAGAATATCTTTCAACTCGCAAGCGCGGAGGAAAGCATAGATGCCGCACCACGAGGCAGGGTGATCTGTGCAGGGTTAAACCCATACTCACGCAATACGCTCTCTAGTGTGTCATGAACAGGGAGGCGGAACCCATATTGAAACATCTTAAAATAAAGTATCGTACGAGTCCCCAAAAACCTGCTATGGAGCCTCGTAGTGATATTAGGAATAGTGGCACTATAACTGTTGGGGAAAGTAATGTTATTGCCCTCTAACTCTAGGCGCAGAACGGTGGGGTAGGTAAAGATGCTAGGGGTGTTTTCGATCTCAGGATCTAGAAAGACTGCCCCAGGAATAGCCAGAGAGCTGGACTGAGATCTTGTACGAGGCATAATAGATAAGTAGCAAAGGAAAATCAAAGCAAGATTGAGCAGAATACCTTGAGAAAGAAAACCAAAATGAATAGGCGGATCGTCTAGATACGAACGAGAGAATTTCCTCGGAGCGGTCGAGAAAGCGAAGAGAGATGCGGAATTTAAAAGGAGAAGTAAAAGGGTAGAAAGAAGGAGCGAATTTCCTTTTAAAGAGACGGCTGGAAATCAGACAGCCAGGCGACCCGTTGTAGTAAGACACGTGTAAAATGAATACGACACATGGAAAGACTCTGACAGAAACTTAAAGTCGAGCACTAGCCTCGAACCTCGCAAAGGAAGAATCGTGAATTACAAGAAGTTAAAAAAGATGGTCGAATGAAGCGATAACTGGCTGGCCAGTGTCAGTTACCCTATGAAATGACACAGTACAACAATAAAGAAAGAAAAGGCAAAATACTATTTTATTCATTTATTTAAAAGGCCAGCGACATCCACAGTAAGCGCAACACACGGGCGTCAATCCTCGTTAGCCCAGTCCATGTCATAGCAATAATCGTATTCCTTTGGAGACGATGGCAACCCACTGTCATAGGAAGGAAAAGGTTCATCAATCCTGCAGGGCCTTCGGCCAAGTTGGGACACCGGGTTTGTCATAGGAACTGTCTCCTCTATCGAAGTGACGCGGGAGCCCTCCCTATAGTAAATACTACCGGCCTTGAGTTAGCATCCTGAGTAGAGACTTTCTCCTCTGAAGGAGGACAAGGGGCAGATAATGACGCTTCATCGCCTTTCTGCAGTGCGAGGTAGTGAGGCTCATACTCGACAAAGAAAGATTCAAAGGTTTTCTTCTTTGTTTTCCTTGCATCCTCGCAATCTCGACATTTGGCAGGGTGTTTGGCAGGTCTCCATGGAGGTGTGGAAGGAGGATTATCAGAATCTGACGAAGTTGGAGGAGTCGGGGGAGAGTCACGAGCAGCGGTATGCAAAAAACGTGAATAGAAAAGGGATGAATAGAAAAAGGGATGAATAGAAAAAGGGAAAAGAGCCCCATTATATATTGCTAAGGCAGAGAGGTGCCCCTGTCTTTTCGCGTGTTTTCGAGGATAGTCAATGCGATTAGATGCAACGACCATTGGGGGAAAGATCTGATTTCTCAATTACAACTATTAAAAGTCTGCACCATTCAAAAGGCACTGAGTTCGTTGCCCAATCCGTTAGCGTTGGAGAAACGGCGCAAAATAAATTTAGACCAGTTGGGACTGGGGAGAAAAATTTGTTATTATGTACCGGTCAAGCAGACGAAAAGGTGCTAGATCCCAAGGGACGCTAAACCCACAGTTAATGGGTGCAGGGGTTATTTCTCAGGTAAGATAGCCTACGAGGAAGAAAAATATCGACAGCGCGGTAATCTAATAAGGAAAAACATTTTATTTATTTAAAAGGCCTAACGGCCCAAGATTACAAAAGGCAGCACCAAGAGAAACATAAAGAGGCCTGGCAGAAAGGTCCGCACCGTTGGTCAGGCATTCGACCCAGCGTCATCATCCTCCCACTCCAGGAAGGGAATATCCCTCAGGGCATCCGCCAGAGTAGTCAGTTCGGAAGAATAAGCCCTCATACCCTTCAGGCAGCACCCAGCAGATCCTTCCTGTGTTGCAGCATGGTCATAAGTAGCTGAATCTGAGAAACAGCTACTGACAGCTTTACCGCTTTCTCCACGGGGCTGAAGTCCTCCATGGTGACAACAGTCTGCCTAGCCTGCAGGGGAGTCAGCATCCCCTGGAGTTCCAAGATATCCTCCGAAGTCTTCGTACTCAGTGCACCCAGGAAGTCAATGTCCGCCTGAGTCAGGTTCCTCAGGGTGTGAGTTTTAGAGAGCAGGAAATTCTTGGTGACTTCGTCCATTGTATGAAGAGAGAGGAAGAAAGTTGTGAAAACAAATGCAGAAATAGGCCTATTTATAGGCACAGGAAAAAGGAGAAGCGTTCTAAAAAGATGCGCGTATCGACTGTTGAGCCCTAATTAATGCAGAAACCACTGAAGAGGCAAGGATGAAGAAGAGGTAGTAGCCCTTGGTAAACACTCGGGCTCATTTTCAGTTGGGCTTATGATAACCATTGACATCACTGTAGCAGAATCTCCGCCATCCCGCTTGGCTGCCCGGCCAGAACACTGTACTTGCCAAGGGAGATACGACACTGTTCCTACCACACCTAGCTTGGCGGACGACCCTGGGATGGTCGACATCAGCGGAGGGGGCTCTCACGCGACACCCGCACGGTGACATCCCATCCCAGGTCACGCATGACCTCACCCCGTATGACGTCACCCGGCATGACGTCACACCCTACCACTCCAGCGACACCTACCAGGGATAACTCCAACCCCCCTATCGGCACATTCCTTCTTTTACCTATAAATACCCCCACCCTTTCAGACAAGAGGGTAAGCCTAAGATAGCGTGTTGAATCCCTGCCATTTTTACCACTCATACTAACTTAGGCATCAGAGTGTTTATACTGGAGACCCCCTCCGGTGCTTTGCAGGTCACGAAGACACCAAAACAGTGTTCCCGACCAGACCCCATAGGCTGATCCTGCTCAACAAACCATGGACTCTTACCAACAACGCTCCAAGGAACAACATGTGAAAGTATAACATCCTTAAAGATTAGGTTAGTAATTTCAATCATACCACAACAACTCACCAGACAACTATAAAACGCATCATATTCATTAAAATTTCGCAAAAGGTCAATCCACTCGTCCAAATGTCCTAAAATTTGGCTTGATCTTTTGGACGATCCACTCTTCCAAACGTCCTGAAATTTGGACACAATAAACATAACACATAGAGGTTTCCATCAAGCCTTTGTGATCCCTGATCGAGCTCCATCTGCTCCATCATTTCTTAACGCTTTTGTCCATGTAGTCGCGTGATACATCTTGGGATCGTATCATCTTCCAGAAAAGTGCAAGGACCCTGGCACCTTTACGATTCCGTGTAAGATCGGGAACGAGGAGGTGGAAAAAGCTCTTTATGACTTAGGAGCTGGCATTAATGTAATGTCTTTGAGTGAGTATGAGTCATTGAAGATAGGTACGATGAAAGACACACATGTAGTAATCCAACTGGCCGATAGAACAATCATCCACCCTAAGGGAGTTATGGAGGATGTACTTGTTCAAGTAAATAATTTTATATACTCGGTTGATTTCTATATTGTTGAAATGAATGCTGACTTACCTTCTAGTACTATAGATGTACTCCTAGGGAGACCCTTCCTTAGGACTGCAAGAGCAAAGATAGACGTCTACGAAGGTAGTATAATTTTGGAATTTTGTGGTAGCACGATCAAGTTCAGTATGAAGGAGGGACTAAATTATCCAAATGAATTCCACAGCTTGAATTTTATTGATATTTTAGATCCTATTGTTGAAGAAAAGATTGATGTATGCACTAATGATCCTCTTGATTATGTTTTGAGTAGGAGTATCTCGGATAGGAAACTGAAAGAATTGGAGGACAGAATAGGCAACCGAGAGGATCTTAAGGAAACAGTTTCGGAACTTAACAAGGTTGAACCACAAATTTCAGCCTCGGTTTTCCAAACACTACAACCCTCAAAATCCAGACTCTTACCTTCCATTGAACAGGCACCAGAACTGGAACTTAAGGCCCTGCCAGACCATCTCAAATATGCCTATCTTGGCTAAGATAACACCTTACCAGTTGATAACAATTAAGGAAACACCAAGGGTATAATCGTCTTCCTACCTCCGGTCAAAGACGGATTCCTATAGACCTTGACTAAAAGACGGCACCCGGCTGCCGCCCCCGTTAGGCCAAGTATCCTGGGATGGTCGACATCAGCGGGAGGGGGTGGGGGGGAACCTACACGGCATCATCCCACCCCAGGAACCCCGACAATGACATATTGGCGATATCCCACTAGCAATATCCTCCTATTGACGTCATCCTGTACGGTCCAGCTGACGTCATCCTGGGTGTTATCTCCCCTTGATAACGCCCACCCCTGGGGGTAACGACCTTCTTCTCTTCAGCTATAAATACCCCACATTTATAGATCGAGGGTAAGAGAAAATTCTCTACTAGAATCTCTACAGAATTTCATAACCTTACTAACTTAAGCATCGGAGTGTCTACACCGTAGCCCCCCCTCCGGCGCTTTGCAGGTATCGCGGACAGCAGCCACGGTGATTCCGAACAGCCATAATCCTCATTCCGCCCCCGAAGAAACTCGAATCTTATCAAATTGGTGCTTTCATTGAGAGTCTTGGTTTTAATTAAGTGAGCGTCATTAATAGCCAAGCTCTGTTCTTCTGGAAATTTGAAGATTATGGCTTCTGATTCAGATCCGCCGTTGACTCAGTCCTCTAGTCTTCCATTTGATATCCGCAGACGACTCTTTGCCTTCGCCACTTCAGATGCTCCCACCTCGATGCAAGAAATTCCTTCAGGAATGTCAGATCTATCTCTCGCGCAAACAACGGGAACGTTTGTGTTACAGCCAAGCACTCCTTTGTCCCAAATAGTGGGGTCAAGTCATTTTCCTCCTCAGTCGGGGGGGTCCGGGGTGGATAGCCCAAATAACCCATTCGCGAGCTCCATTTTAGCCCTTTGTGCTCAACTGGACCACTTAACAGAATTGGCTAGCAGATATACACCTGCTGCTGTTTCTGGGTCAAGCGTGGCATCTCAATTCATTTTCACTCCATCAATCATTACAGAAAGACCACAGTCGTCCCCGCTACATGCGAATGTCTCATTGACGCTGCCCGCATTAAGTGTGCCAGTCAGTCTTGTACAGATTGCTCATAGAACGGTGGAGTCGTACATACCACAAGTACCTTTATTTCCTATTTCTCAAGAGGAGTGGCAATGGCGTGAGGAGGATAGAGGTCGTTGGGATGGAAGGAGAAACGAAAATAATAGAGATATGTCTCCTGGAGGGAGTGAAAGATCCAGCACTAGGAGACATCAAACTAGGTCACCCAGGAGTCGTAGTCCGACTCCCAGGCGACATCCTATCAGAGATCCGAGAGATTGTAGGCATCATTTGGAAGCATCCCCGCCTCAGCAGGCGCGGGAAATCCTTGACGATACTTCGGGCCACCCCTTTAGCCTATGCATAAGGCGTCACAGGGTCAGTAGACACATAAAGCTTCCCTCAGAATCTTATGATGGCACTAGAGATCCCATCTCTCACCTTAACAAGGTGAAGGATTTTGTGCAATTCCAAACCCACAATGATGCTGCTTTGTGTCAAATATTTGTAATGACCCTGTCAGGGGTCGCGCGTTTGTGATTCGAAGGTCTTCCGGGTGGGTCTATTGACAGTTTCGCGCAGCTGGAATCTAAATTCAGGAGTCGATTTAGCACTACAGTCCCTATCAGGAAGTCAGCTGCTGCCTTGTTCGACTTACACAGGAAACCTCAGGAATCTTTGAGGAGCTTCCTCCATTATTTCGACACTGAGATGTCGCTAACACCGGGTGTAACGGTTGATTTCGCCATTGAAGCCTTAAAGTGAAACTGTTGTTATGGAAAACTCCGAGAAGCTTTAATGGTTGACCCACCAGCGACTTTGGATGCGTTAAGGTTGAAAGCCCACAACTATGCGAGGATGGAAGAAGAAGAAAATAGGGATATATTTCGGAACATGCCGCCCGCCATGCCTCCAGCCCCTACCGCTCTGATTCCAGCTACCTCTGAAGATTGGTTCGTTGACGATTACGCTCAGCGAAAGGATCACATTCCTAAGATATTTAATCGGAGAAGAGGCAACCCCTCAAAGGGAAAATCTGGTGACTCCTCCGCTCAACGGCAGAGTGATCCTCCTAAGGGACGAGTTTATGATTCATACCCTCCTTCCATCGTCCTACCCCGAGCAGAAATATTGGCAATAGTAGAGCAGCGAAACCTGCCCATCCGCCCCTGTAAGACCAGGAGTAATCCTAGGACGAAGGGAAAATGCCTATTGCAAATTTCACAAAGCCAAAGGACACTCAACTGAAGCATGTCGAGAACTCAAAGCGGCGATAGAACGTCTAGTGGAGGAAGGCTATCTGGGGGAATTTGCCACAAAAACACGAGAAGAAGCTAAAAGTAACCCAATAAATAGAGTAGCTGATAGCAGGGCAACGTCATCCCGCCCCCCAGGCCGCGACACTGGTCTTGCAGGAGGAGGCCGGGAAATGCTTACAATTGATGACGAGGACGTCTCTATTATCAACTTCATTGCTGGAGGCACACCTTATCTGGATGAAACCGCACAGCTGATGCCCGCTCCAGGGGATAAGCGGAAGTGGACTGGCATGACAATAAAGAGTGAAGCGATAAGTGCCTTGGATCGTATGGTATTATCCTTTTCTGAAGATGACGAGAAGGGTGTGGTGTATCCGCACAACGACGCGTTAGTAGTTACTCCCATTATCACTAACCATGGAGTTAGAAGAACTCTGGTTGACAATGGAAGTGCCGTAAATGTGTTCTCATTGGAAGCCTACAATATCCTGAAGCGTTCAGATAGCGAGCTTATGCCCTGTAAAAAACCTATCATTGGGGTAGACGGAGTCCCCATCCCAGTGACTGGAGTGACTACCTTGCCCGTATATTTCAAGGAAGATACCTCCAAACGATCTGAGGAGCTTTTATTCTTGGTGGTGGATCTA
Organism: Viola odorata; assembly: GCA_963691705.1. Classification (NCBI taxonomy): domain Eukaryota; kingdom Viridiplantae; phylum Streptophyta; class Magnoliopsida; order Malpighiales; family Violaceae; genus Viola; species Viola odorata. Next base: position 44,516,931 of record OY829538.1, read on the forward strand.
AATCTGTCTTACAATGCCATATTGGGACGGCCATTCCTCAACCGTTTTGGAGCGGTGATATCGCAAAAGCATCTGAAGCTGAAATACCCGTCCTAGGATGGTGTGGTCTCGATCCGAGGAAATCAGAAGTTAGCAGCTGAATGCTATCTGCTTATGACTCAGAAGAGTTGCGACAGGCATGTGTGCGTGACGGTGGACCCATATGAGCAAAATGATGAAAAACGTACTCAACCTGTAGATAAAATGACTCATGTCCCAGTCAGCGGGGTACGCGGAGCCGTATTTCTGGTTAGTGATAACCTCAACACAGAGGAAAATCTGCAGTTGGCCCAACTATTGAATAAATGCAAAGGAGAATTTGCATGGAAACCATCTGACATGCCCGGTATCTCGCGGGAGGTGGCAGAACATCGACTCAATGTCAACCCTGATGCCAGACCAGTCCAACAGAAATGACGTGCTTTCTCTACTGAAAAGGCAAGGGCGATCGAAAAAGAAGTTACTAAGCTTCTCGACGCTGGCTTTATTACAGAAGTGAGATATCCCACCTGGTTGGCTAACCCCGTTCTGGTCCCCAAGCCCAGCGGAGAATGGCGCATGTGCATCGATTTCACTGATTTGAATGACGCTTGCCCCAAAGGCTGTTACCCACTCCCTCGGATTGATCAGCTAGTTGATCAGGCTGCCGGATACGCGTACTTAAGCTCGTTGGACGCCAATTCCGGGTACCATCAAATCCCCATGGCCAAGGAGGATGAAGAGAAAACGGCCTTCATCACTCCGAGGGCCACCTATTGCTATACGGCAATGCCTTTCGGGTTGAAGAACGCTGGAGCCACCTTCCCGCGAATGGCGAATCAGGTCTTCGAAAAACAGATTGGGCGAAACGATACCTGAAATCGATTTCACTAGACGGTACCCCCTTATCTAACTCCTGGAATATTGCTCGTTTGAAATTATATCATGCTAGATCTTGACTTATCCCTGCATCTTTACACTAACGATAGCCCTAACCCCTACTAACGCTCGAGTAATGAGCTCTCTTGTGCTTTGTGGCTACGTGTGTGTGCAGGCGATAAGAAAAAGGGGAAAAAGGTTGCCAGGAGTGAAAAGTCCTATCCTTGTGATGGCCTGTCCTGATCCGACGGCTCACTAAGTGAGGGCACGCCCCGGCATACCTAATACTTAGCGTCAGGAGTGAAAAGTCCTATCCTTGTGATGGCCTGTCCTGATCCGACGGCTCACTAAGTGAGGGCACACCCTGGCGCACATGATATGAAATGTTGGGAGTGAAAAGTCCTATCCTTGTGGTAACCAGGTGGGGACCATGAGAAGAGGCACGCCCCGGCACCCCTGGGAGTGAAAAGTCTTATCCTCATGATGGTCGTTCTGGATCTGCTGACTGAGTGAGGGCACGCCCCAGGATTCCTAAAGGTGAAAAGGCCTCATCCTTATGACAGCCATTCTCGTGGAGGTGGCTCATTAGGGAGAGGCACACCCTAAAGAGATAATAACTCCATCTTGGAAGCAAAAATCCTATCTTTGTGGCCGGTCTGATGAAGACGGCTCGCCAAAGGAAGGTACAATTCTAAGATGAGAGGATAACGCCGAAAGTGAAAAATCCTAGCCTTGTGAGGGACTGTCCTGATCAGACGACTCACTAGGAAGAGGCACTTTTCGGCTGATCGTGGAAATACAAAAAGTCGCGAACTCCCAGCAAGTAACCAGATACGGAATCCCTAGCGAAGTGAGCTGGTTGAGAAAGCGATAGCAAGTGACACCGATACCCTAGAAGGATGGCGGATCGGCTCCTACGGGAAATTCGTGTCTATTATCGCTTATTTCTTACTAATAGATATTAATTGAGTGTGCAGGATGTCTCCGGCCTCAAAGAGATCGCGGCACTCGAATTAACAAAAAGGAGTTGTATAACTCTTTGGCAAAATAAACATGAGGCCAACCACGCCGATATTGACACAGACTAAGGAGTAGGACCTAAAGGCCCTATTTGTTATCTTTTCTATCAGCCAGGCAGTGGTTGAGATAATCACGACAAAGCGGGATCAGGACGGTAAAAATTTAAAGAAAGGAAAATGGCCTTAACAAAAACCGATGCCGCTAAAGTATCATTGTTCAGAAACAAATACCCTCGAAGGGACACAAAAGTATGCAAAAATATACAAAAAGGGTAACATTCGATCCTCACAAAAAGAAAGAAGGGATAACACCCTACTTACTCCTCGTCTTCGGCGATTTCCCCCTCTGGGTAGCCCTTTGACCTAGCCAAGCGGAAGCCCTCGTCGTTAAGACCGGAAGATCTCTCAAAAAAGGCATTAGAGACAGCCTCGCCATCATAAAGTTCCTCCCCATAAACCTCCACAAAGCAATCGGCCATGATGGAAACACTCTCTTCAATATACCATCGCCTCTTGATAGTTGATTCCGCCTCAAGCGCCATTTTTTCTTCTATCAAAGCTGCTCTCTCTCCCGTCAAGGCCATTTTCTCCTCCTCGAGAGTGACACACTTTGACTATTCAGCTGTCAGAGCAGTGCTAGAATCGGCCAATTGTTCCTTTGCAGTGGCTAACTGTTCCTTTGCCTCCCTTGCCTCCTCTTTAGCTGCCTCCAGGTCTGCCATATATTTATCTCGCTCTTCCAACAGTCGTTGTTTCTCCTCTTACTCTTGAGAAATCTTGGATACAGAAGCGGCAAGGTCAGCAGCCTTTTGAGACACGCCCTCAGCATAGAGATGAGATTGGAGGAACCCAGAGAAAAGCGTGGAGGCAACATATCGGCTTGCTCTTTGTCTCCTACAGCAGCGAAAGTGCTTCGTTCTTCAAGAGAAGTTAACATGTGTGCAGCTAAGAACGATGCAGTAATGGTCGAGTTATCACCCCCCATGGCTGCAATCCCTGAGCTACAAAACGTAGTCATGTCCACCTGGTGAGTGATAGGCCCAACGGCGTTATGAGAACTCACATCGGCCATAAGATTGGACACTACTGTCCCCTCCCCGAAACGCCTAAGTGTGGAAGCAGCGGAAGGAACGAAGACCATGGTGGCTGGAGAAGGAGGCTGGTTGGAAGCAGAACCTCTCGGAGGCGTGAACGTTTCGTTAGGACAAGTAGAGGCGACACCCCCTTGGAACGTTGCATGAGCCTGATAAGAAGAAAATTCTGACAGCTCGTCATGGTAAACTGTGGTGTTAGAGGAAAAGTGGGGCATCTCTGAACCAAATGGGGGCGGAGAAGTCTCGAAAGGTGGAGGCATGGTCGCGTTCTCAAAAATGGTACCAGTCTGACCCGGGGGAGGAATGGAAGGGTCAAGACCAGTTTGGGGCCTTATCCCGACGTCAGCCTGAGTCGAGGACGAGCTTGCACCTACTCCCGTGGACTTTTGTTTCTTCTTCGGACGATTCAGAATACGTCTCACATCCATGTTGCCTCGTGATGACAAAGGCATGAAAGTACCAGAAGTATCCTATGAGAAAAAAAACAATTAACAACAAGAAGAGTACAAGCAAGCATTGAAAAATGATGCAAAAGATACTAGGGGAAATTTAAAAATGATGCAAAAGATACTAGGGGAAGTTGTAGTTACCGTCCCAGCGGTAGGCGCTTCCGAAGAGCTGGCTGCGTCAGAAGAAGGCAAAATAGTTGATCGGAGGGAGGCAATGCTCCGAGTCTTCTTTTTCTTTTTTCCTTTAGCGGAAGCTCTACGAGCGGAGGGTCGAGACAGAAGAGCAGCGATTGATATAACAGGAATACCAATAGGAATGGTATCGGTTTCCTTGTCAACAGATGCAGAAGATGTTTGGGGAGGAGCCGAAGCGGCGGCTGAAGTGGTGGCGATATTGATAGCCGCAGCCGTTTCCCTATCTTGAAGTCTCTTCCGGCGCATTCTGACACTCTCCGGAACATAATCCGGATCAGTTGCTGCAAAAGCACAAGACAGCGTCAGTGTTAGTACCAATACTAGAAATCAAAGATTGGTGCGATACTCACGTCTAACGCAGGCCCTGATATCGGTCCCGCAAGCCAGAAGGCGGGTGTGAACGCTGATTTCCAGACTGAGCAACTTATCAAACCAGCCCTGTTCTGTCTCGTCAAGGGCCACATGACACCAAGCGATGTCCTTAACGCTCTGGTTAAAACCATATCGCCACCATGAATCCGGAAGCTCAGGAGTCTCAACAACAAAAAATTGCTCTTTCCATTTATCAATGGAAGATTCCAAGCTAAGGAGTTTCCAGGTGAAATTTTTGAGCAAATCGTCATTATAACAGGGCGATATCGCTATCACACCCCGACGGTTATACATCTTAAACAGAGATTTGAGTAATGCAAGGGAAGGAGATGTAATTCCTTTGTACTTGCAGAGTTCTAAAAAAGCATAAATGCCACAGTAGGCATTCAGAGCCAGTTGAACAGGGCTCAGATCCAGAGAGGTAAGCAACTCTTGGATAAACGGGTCAACTGGAAACCGGAAACCATAGCGGAACATCTGGGCATACAGGATTCTACGATTACCGGTTAGAAAGTTATTCAAGCGTAAAGATGCAGGGGCGACAATAGCCTTGAAACCCTCAGGGAGGGTAGCACCATGATCAGACAGGTGTTTATCAAGAATGGCAGAAGAAGTAATAGTACTGACTATAGTCTCTATTTTTTCTTCATCCCGCGATTTAGACCCAGAAGCCCGAGTTTTTCTTTTTGTCATGGTGGAAAAAGAAAACAAAGAGATGAAGAAGACAGTAAAAGGAAATGAAAAAGTACCTTTTGGGGAAGAAAATCAAAGTACCTAGGGGAGGAATGCCAGAAACACAAACGATTCAAGAAGATGTAGAGTATCGAAAGTGGAAAAAAGAAATAAAGTGTTGGGTTTTATAACCCTAAGAGGCTAAAGGCATGACTGCTGGAACAGTTGCTACGCGCGTGACAGGCGTGAGTAATGAGTACAACCTTAGAAAAACGAGAAGACGTTTGATCCTATCAAATCATGCTAGCCCTAGCGTCCCGATGAACAGAAACGTGTCCTCGAATCATCATGATCCTTTGATCGCATTAATGAGGGGATTCTAAGCATTAAATGCTCCGAAAAAGTAAAATCACTTTTTCAAAAAGAAGTCAAGCGTGATGACGTAATCAGCGAGATATCGCCGTAAAACAAATCAACTATTATCCAGAGCGGAATGAAGGTCGTTATTATGCAAGTGTTATCAGTTATTACAAGCCATTTGAAATCAAGGTTGGAGGAGAAAAATAAATCAAAACGCTCTTAAGTGCCGCCTTATGCTCATGGCGGAACAACTCCCTTGATGCCCCCGACATCCACATCCTTTAACATCTTAAAGGCATAATCGGCTATCTTGGCAGGATCGAAAGCCCCGCTGAGGTAATAATCAGGGAATCCGGTCGCAAAAGCCTGTATCGCCTTGTCCTTCCATCTCGACATCTCATGGGACATCCTCGCCAACCTTGCATCGCGGACCGATATCTCTTCGCGAAGGAGAATGTTCTTTTTGTTAGCCGTCATCAATTCTGCCTCCAGAAGTTCTATTTTTGCTTTCCCCATCGACTTTTCTCTGGCCAACTCAACGCGACAGTCATTAAGCTCAGCTTGGGTATCGCTTTGAAGTTGCGTTAACTCTGCCACCTTAGAAGGGGAGCCCTGAGCCTTGTTACCCTGAATATCGAGGAAGTAATTTAGCATGCGAAAGCTAGCCAGTACTTCATTCAAAGCGCGTTCTCGATGAACCTCCAGAGGAAGCTCTGACATCTCCTCTCTATCTTTAGGAGAGCTAAATATCGCACCTACCGTGGAGCCCACCGGCTCATTTCGCGATAGCGGATCCGATATCCCTAGTGCGCGAAGTCCGCTAGTGCCAAAGGTAGACAGATCCAAGTGATAGGAAGTGGCTCCTTGAAAGCCTTGAGAAGAAAGATTAGCGATAAAAGAAGGAGAGAAGCTTTCAGCGGAACCCCCAGCCCCTGAGATAGAGGTACAGAATAATAGCGGAAGACCATTAGGCAGAGGGTCAGGAGTGACGGCAGGAGCAGGATCTAGGACGGCAACGTTAGGAATAAAAGACGAGATAAGAGAATCAGGAGCGGCAGTCGAAGGAGGAACGTTGACCTCTGACGGAACCTTGGGGATTTCAGGAGGAATGTCGGTTGACGCCTCGGCTGCCACAGCTACCTTAGAAGTTCTTGCGCCCCCGAAAGAGCCAGTCCCGGTACCAGGGGTTTCGCTAAATTTGTTCGAAGCAGCTGCAGAGATGGGGTTGCTACTTCTCATGCGTAGTTTCTTTCGCTGAGCTGCGGAAGCATGATGAAGCCCAGAATCATTGTCCATGTCCTCACTGTCGTTGTTGGGTGTTTCAGCCTTAGGATGATTCAAAGTCGCTCCTTGCCGAACGGGTAACCAGTTCTCGAGAAATTGAGAAGCGCGGTTTGAGATGCCTCGCTTGGCGACAGTCTTGAATCTGTTTCTTTTTGGTGGAGTGGCAGGATGACTGGAACTTTTAGGCGGAGGAGATGGTGGCTGTCTGGAGTGGCCTCACGTTCAGAGGAACATCTTTATCGCTCGACGGTTGGTTTTCAGTGTCACCTGCCAGCAAGACATATCAGAACATTGAATTAGCTGAAGCGATAACGAGAGAAAAGAAACTTACTCATAGTACACTTCTCTATAAGCCTGTGCAAGGCAAACTCTCGAATGCGGAAGGACGATTTCAACCCCAGCAGCATGTTCATCTGTCGGAGCTCTTCCCTAGATATGGTTGATGGATTTGTCCAAAGGGAGTCGTTGAGACACCGATTGAAACCTCTGGGCCAGGGGCGGAAAGGTAAATTCACAATAAAGAAATCACTCTTCCAACCCACCACGGTTTCTTCGAAACCCTGGAATCTCTGCCAGAATGACTGCACCAGCGCGTCACTCCATCTTGGGGCGATATCTACCACACAGTTGCGACACCTAAAACTAAAAAACTTCCGGAATAAATTGATGGACGGGACAAGGATGCCCCGCAACTCGCAGATACGAAGGAAGGCTGAAATCCCGCACCAAGAAAGGGGCGTAAGCTGAGCTGGGTTAATGTCATATCGAACTAATAATCTTTTCACTGCTTCATGGATGGGAAAGCGGAAACCATAAAGAAACATGTCAAAATATAGCATCCTATCGGCCCCCGATAGAGGATCATGAAGCTGGTAACCAGCATCAGGAATCCTAACAGAGAAGCCTGGAGGGAAAAGGATATTGTTTTCCTCTAACTCTGCATCTAATACCGCTTGATCAACGAAAATATTGGGAGTTCTCTCTATTTCTAAATCTATGGGCTGCTGGAAAATCTGAAGACTCCTCAAAGACCTATTTGCGACCAGAGGCCACTGAGAATCTTTGGGTATTCTAGATGTGCTCATAATAAATCGGCAAGAAGAAAATCTGAGGGAGGTGAAGTACCTTGAATCAGAAGGCGGTTGACAAACCGTCTACACCGGCGAATGGTGGTCGTAACTTCCTTCGGAGCAAAATCTAGAAAGAGAAGGGAGAAATTTCGAAACTAGAGCAAAGAGTATTAAAAGAAAGTAGTTGTTCCCTTTTAAAGGCTGAGTACGAAGAAGTTGAACAGCCTGTGAAAATGGGGCATGTCCCAAAGTAAAAGTGACACGTGTGAAAGCCTCAGAAGGATATTTATGTCCTCACATTTATATCTTCTAGAAGGGGGTAGTTACTGACAACCAGTCTCAAGCGGTTGAAGTAAAGCAACGGTTAGTTTCACAGCGATAGCCAACCAACAGAGGGGCTAACGCCTAAACATGCAAGACTAAAAAAGCAAAGCATTATGGAATTTAATAATAAGCCATGCGGCATCTACAATGGAGTGACAGGGGCAGAATCAATCATCGTCAGGCCAGTAAGAAGGCCAGCACCAGTACTCTTCGTCGGAGGACGGAAGTTCCTCATCAGCGAAAGGAGGGAACTTGTCGGCCTTTCGCTCAGCGCTCAACAGTAATGGTTTGGATTCCTCTTTTATATCAGAAGATGCCGCCTTGACGACGGTATCATTCGGAGAAACCTTCTCTTCGAACCAGTCAGAAGGAGGAGATGATTTTTTATCCTCACAAACTAGAGGGGCTGAAAATGACAAAAACCAGCCGGTGCTACTGATTTTCGCTCTCTTCTTCGGCCTTTTTCGACCACTGCGGCGGCACAATCGCTTTTTCAGGCTCGATGGCGAAGGAGGATCGTCCGAATCCGGCGTGGTTGGAGGGGTTCGGCGAGTCTCGCGTTTGTCGGAAATCTGATCATATGAATCAGCCATGAAGAACGAGAATCAGTAGCAACAGAAAAATGCTAAAGAAGAAGATGAACAGAAAGAAGAAGGAAAACTTCCCATAAATAGTCGGAATAGTAAGACTCTTCGATTTTCTCCACGCGTGAAAAGGGCATGATTTAATGCTCCTTTAGAAGATCAATCATAATGGCAGAATCAGGTCCTTTGAACACGCCTGTTGGGAATTTTCCCACAATCAAGAAATGCAGAAAAACTGCCCAATCAGTTAATGCTAAAAAGACGGCGCATGATTAGCAGAATGGTTGCTCAAGCAACCGTCGCCACCTGGCAGATAAAGAAGAATAAATGCTGCGAAAATCTGATTGATGTCAGACTCGTTTTCACTTGGGCTGGCACAACCCACAATTAAAGCAAGGGTTAACGCCCTGAAGAGAAGAAAAAGATCACAAGACCAATAACAAAAAGGAGTTTCATAACGGCCTAATGGCCTAAAGATACGTCCGCATACATAAATATACAAGGGGAAAACAATCGTCCACCAGCAGGGTAGGGACATCCCTCAGGGCTTCCTCCACCGAAGTTAACTCGGAAACAGTGTTCCTTATGCTCTTCAGGCAGCAGTTCAGCAGATCCTTCCTCTGCTGCAGCGTGGCGATAGTTACTTCGAAGCGGTAGGCGGCGACGGCCAGCTTGGAGACATTCCCGATGGGGTTGAAGTCCTCCATGGTAGCAGACCCAATCCTGGCCTGAATTGGAGCCATCATTCCCCGAAGCTCCAGGGTATCCTCGCCGGACTTCGTCATCATATTCTCCAGAAAACTGACGTCACCCTCAGTAAGATGTTTTAGGGTCAGGGCCTTGGAGATCAGAAAGTTTCTAGTGAGATCTTCCATGAGAAAATGGCAAATGAGGGGCAGAGAGAATGTGAAGAATCTGCAGAAAAGGATCGTATTTATAGATCCAGGGCAATAGCTGCGCGCCAGGGCGTGCTCCTTGAAAATTGAACCGTACCATTATCCCAAAACAATTGGAAGGAAGGGTTGCCGCAGAACTCCTGACGGACACCCGAGATGCTCGAGTAGAGTATATATCGGAGAGCGTAAGACCTTACAACTTGTAGGCTGCCTACAGCGTGAAACCGTGTTGATATTACAGGTAGCTCCTAGCAGCGTAAAACCGCGTCAATATCACCGGTAGCTATGGCGTAAGACCGCACAAACTGTAAGCGGCTCATGGCGTAAGACCACGACAATGTTACGGACAGCTTACCACATGGCCAGACCCCACGAGTTTGGAGAAAACGGCGACATCAAAAACACCCCGACATGAGTGGGTGAAAACCCCTAAGGGTAACTAGTACTTGTCGCCACATGTTATTTCGCTAACATGACAGAACTATATTTAAGAATGTGCAGGAAAGACTCGGACATATCTCTCATAAAACGATAGCAGAAGCTTCAGAGGGGACCTGCGCTATCAAACAGTCCCACTTACTAGCTTTGCTATCACGTGTCCGGTGCAATGGAACTAACAAAGGAATCCGGAAAACTCGGTTATTTTTCCCGAAGCTGACACGGCGTAAAGGGAGTGATGATTCCTTCTGAGGACAAGAGAGGCAGCCCTTGGTGAACACTCGGACTCGTTTTCAGTTGGGCTTATGATAACAATTAAGGAAACACCAAGGGTATAATCGTCTTCCTACCTCTAGTCAAAGCCGGATTCCTGTAGACCTTGACTAAAAGACGGCACCCGGCTGCCGCCCCCGTTAGGCCAAGGATCCTGGGATGGTCGACATCAGCGGGAGGGGGGGACCTACACGGCGTCATCCCACCCAGGAACCCCGACAATGACATATTGGCGATATCCCACTAGCGATATCCTCCTACTGACGTCATCCTGTACGGTCTAGGTGACATCATCCTGTACTGTCCAGCTGACGTCATCCTGGGTGTTATCTCTCCTTGATAACGCCCACCCCTGGGGTAACGACCTTCTCCTCTTCAGCTATAAATACCCCACATTTATAGATCGAGGGTAAGAGCAAATTCTCTACTAGAATCTCTGCAGAATTTCATAACCTTACTAACTTAAGCATCGGAGTGTCTACGCCGGAGCCCCCCTCCGGCGCTTTGCAGGTATCACGGACAGCAGCCACGGTGATTCCGGACAGCCGTAATCCTCATTCCACCCCCGAAGAAACTTGAATCTTATCACCAGTGATAATCTCAGCCAAGCTTTCTAGCGATGAAGAACATAGGTTGATTGATGTTCTCAAGCAACACAAGGAGGCGATGGGATGGACCTTGGTAGACATCAAGGGTATATCCCCAACCATTTGTACCCACAAAATACATGTGGAAAGGGATAAGAAAACAGTTAGACACCCAGAGGAGATTAAACCCTCCAATGATGGAAGTTGTTAAAAAAGAGATCATTAAATTACTTGATGTAGGGGTAATCTACCCAATATCTGATAGCTCATGGGTCTCTCCTGTGCAAGTTATACCAAAGAAGACAGGGATAACTGTGACAGAAGGAGAGGATGGAATTAAGAGAACAACCAGAATCCAAAATGGATGGAGGGTCCGTATAGATTACACAAAACTTAACCAAGTCACAAGAAAAGATCACTTTCCTCTGTCATTTATTGACCAAATGGTGGAGAGGTTGACTGGTAAGTCCCACTACTGTTTCCTGGATGGTTATTCAGGGTTCCATCAAATCTCGGTTGCACCCGAGGACTAGGAAAAGACAACGTTCACCTGCCCATTCGGAACTTTTCCATACAGGCGAATGCCATTTGGGCTATGCAATGCACCAGCCACCTTTCAAAGGTGCATGGTAAGTATCTTTTCAGAATACGTAGAGAAGAGTATTGAAGTGTTCAGGGATGACTTCACCGTTTACGGTGACAACTTTGATGAATTCTTACTTAATTTAAAGAATATTTTGAAAAGATGTGTGGATAAATGTTTAGTGCTGAATTTTGAAAAATGTCATTTTACGGTAGACCAAGGTATTGTCTTAGGCCATGTTGTTTCTAAAAAAGGAATTGAGGTTGACCAAGCTAAAATTGATGTTATTAAAAGTCTACCTTACCCCTCATGTGTGCGTGAGGTTAGAAGTTTCCTTGGCCACGCAAAATTTTATCGCAGGTTTATCAAGGATTTTTCAAAGATTGCAGAACCTATGTGTAAACTGCTTCAGAAGGAAGTCAAATTCGCCTTTGACGCAATATGTAAGAAGGCCTTCGACGAGATAAAAGAAAAATTGATATCAGCACCAATAATCCAGGTGCCAGATTGGAGCCTACTCTTCGAGTTGATGTATGATGCAAGCAATTCAGCAGTCGGTGCATTTCTAGGGCAGAAAAAGGGTAGAGATCCACATGTGATCTACTACGCCTCGAAAATGCTAGATGAAGCACAAAAGAAATACACCACGACTGAAAAGGAATTATTCGCAATAATTTTTTCCCTCGACAAGTTCAGATCATACTTGCTTGGGACAAAAGTTATTGTATTCTCTGACCACGCTGCCTTGAGGTATCTCTTAGCCAAACCTGAATCTAAGCCAAGATTGATTCGTTGGATCCTTCTTTTGTAGGAATACAATCTGGAAATCAAGGACAAAAAGGGGAGGGAAAACCTAGTTGCAAACCACCTAAGCAGATATTTTGTCAAGGCTGATTTGGAACCAGTCAAGGACGAATTTCCCGATGGACACCTATTCATGATCAAGGGAATCAGACCATGGTATGCCGATCTTGTCAATTTCCTAGCTACAGGTAAACATCATGGAGACCTAACCAGCCAGGAAAAGGTAAAGATTAAGCATGACAGTAAGTATTTCATTTGGGATGATTCGTATCTTTGGAAGATAGGATCAAACCAGTTGCTTAGAAGGTGTGTCCCTGAAATTGAGATCCCATCTGTCATGAAATTCTGCCATTTATATGCTTGTGGTGGGCATTTTGGAGCAAGGTGAACAACTCTTAAAATCCTTGAATCGGGATTTTATTGGCCGGCCCACTATTTTTCATGATAGCTATGCATTTTGCAAAACATGTCTAGAGTGTCAGTGGGAATCAATACATTCTGTTGGCAATGGATTACGTTTCGAAATGGATAGAGGCAAAAGCTACTAGGAATAATGACGCTCAAACTGTTATTGCATTTTTTTAAATCTAACATTTTGAACAGATTTGGTGTTCCTAGGGGAATTATTAGCGATCGCGGGACTCATTTTTGCAACAAGATTATCGACTCACTTTTCAGGAAGTATGGCCAGGCGGAGGTCTCAAACAGGGAAGTCAAGTCAATCTTGGCTAAGACAGTTGGCCTAGATCGACGAGACTGGAGCCAGTGTTTGGACGATGCGTTATGGGCGTACAGGACAACTTACAAAACCCCCATAGGAATGACTCCATACAAATTGGTGTATGGAAAATCATGCCATTTGCCCGTGGGTATGCAACACAAAGCTTATTAGGCAATAAAGAAATGTAACTTGGCATACAATCAGGCTGGAGAAGAAAGGAAACTCCAAATCTACGAGTTAGAGGAGTTGAGAAACCAAGCGTATGACAACCAGTTGATCCCCAAAATCAGGATGAAAGCATATCACGACAAAAGGGTTATTGAAAAACATCTCCACACAGGGGAGAAAGTTCTTTTATATAATTCTAAATTTAAATTATTTCCTGGTAAGTTGAAAACCAAGTGGGAAGGACCTTATATTGTCACTAATGTTTATCCACATGGTGCAGTTGATATCAAGAATGAAAAAATAGGAGTTGTGTTCAAGGTCAATGGACAGCGACTAAAACCATTTCTTGAGGGACTTCCAACCGAAGTGGAAAGTCAGGTGGTAGGCATACCACCCGCAAATTGATTGATCAATGCGAGAAGGGTTAAGCCTAGGACTATAACTAAGGGCGCTACATGGGAGGCAACCCATGCTTTTTCTTTATTTTATTTTGATCATTTTAATCTTTGGTTTTTCTTTTAATTTTGTGAATAAATTGTTGTTCATTTCTGAGGTAGTGGCTTGATTGTGTGTTTTTCAGAATTTGTTCCATGAACAAAGTATGGGGAGAGTATAAGAGTTTATGGGCCAAGTTTGCAACTAAAGCCCAGATGATAGAAAGAACACTGGAAAGGACGTGGGATGCGTGGCACAGACGGACTGCCACAAGTGTCGTGCAGCGCTAAACTCCTACCATTTGAATTTCGTAGGGATTCAATTTAAAGGAATTTCTGTCCTAACCACACTCAAACTCCCAACCTTATAACTTCCCATTACCGTTAAACTCGCAATTACTCCACTAGCCACTTCTCTCACCACATCACAGCTCCATTACCCCCACTAACCATTCAAGATGGTTAAAATCAAATCAAGAACCTCCAAGAAGACCCCCATCTCCTCACCAAAATCAAAGCAAACTCTCACATCTTCACCCTCTGTCTACGTCACTGCCTCCGATCACAAACCAAACCAGCTAGTCCAAGAAATCTAGATTTTTGCCTCAAATTAGATAGAACCACTCTCTCCATGGACAGCGATCCAAAAAAATCACCCAACCCTCCTCTAGCTGCTAAGACCCCCAAAACCAATGTGGTCTTTTCCACACCCCTAGAGGAGAATCAAGCCGACGCAACCAACAATGCCCCCTCAATGAGAAGGAGGCTCTCTCTGGCAGACGAACAAGAGGGCTAAAAAGAAGCAGCCAAGGTTGAATCTAGGGTTAGAAAGGGGGCTGACGAAACCGTGATTGTCAGCGATACTGATTCTGACGAAGTACCGCTGGTCATAAAAATCAAGAAATCAAATCGCACGGCTGAGGATAGAGAGGAAAGGTTGAGGGTGAGGAGAGCATAGAAGGAGGCCACGATAAAATCCAAGTCGGCAAAGAAAGTAACAGAGGATGAACCTCCTCAGGAGGATAAGTGCCCTACCCCCAAAAAGGGGTACAAGGTGAAGCAAGTCACCCACAAGAACGTCGTGGCGAGGTTCCTCATCAGAGATTCCACCCCCACGCCTGAATCGGGGGAGGAAGCTAAGAAGAAAGGTGGAGGAAAGAGGAAGAAAGAGGAAGAGAAAGAGCAGTCCCTACCCGTCAAAAGGACCAGGTCTGCCACAGCAAAAGCCAAAGGAAAGGAGACACTCCTTGAGGACGAGGCAGAGGAGGACACTAAAAAACAAGAGGCAGAAGCACCAGCCTTGGCCAAGCCTATTAAGGTACCCTCACTACACACACTGAATGGCTTCTTGAGGTTTGATACACCAGACCTCAAGGCTAGATTGATAAGAAAGCATGCGTTTGAAATTGTCCCTTTTGCTAGGCTTGATTTTTCCTTCTTGGATGCATTGGGTGTAGGCAATAGGACTAGAAATTTCATGCTTAGCTTAGGGTGGGAATCCTTTTTTATGCTTGATCTACCTGCTTATTCTGAGTTGTGCCTTGAATTTCATACTTCTTTTTTGTTAGACCAGGATGTCCTGTATGCTACTGGTAGGGGTAACCCTGATTTGCGTGTTGCTGATGTGGTCAATTTTAGATTGTGCAATATATGGTTGCATGTTTCTGTGGATGATTTTAATGTCATGCTTGATTTTGTGGATGATGCTGGCCTTAAATCTGATGAATATCTGAACTGCCTAACTGATTATCCCCCTAATTGGGATAAAACAACAGCCTATAAAGAACTCACAGAAGACCAGAGCATTAAACTTGAGAAAAATGCCGAAGCCCATCAGATTCGAGATCCTACCTTAAGGATTCTCCAAAGGATCTTATCCTTTAATCTGAATGGCAAAACTGTTGTCTCTAGTAACATTTCCAAACTGGAAACGTTCTTCCTGTGGTGTATGTTGCATGGTAAAAGAGTTAACTTAGGCTATTGGATAGTTAGGCAGATTCAAGCATGTGAACCAGTGTCAAAACTCATCATGGGAACTCTAATCTCTCATCTTGCCAAGACTGCTAGGGGTCTAGATTTGAGTTCTGCCAAATTGCATGAGATTCGTGGTGTTAAAATTATGGACCTTAAAGCTTTTGACCAGATGGGCCACTTCCACTTGGAAAAAGGCTTTGTGTGCTTCAATGTAGGCTTTACACCAGTCGAGGAACATCTTCATGGGAAGAAGTATCAGGGCGATTTTAAACTAAGACCAGTTAAGCTTCCAGAAGATCAGACAGACCCGGCAGCTAATCTTAGCCAAGTCAGTGGCCAAGATCATGCAAATAACCCCAATGATGAAGAGGAACCAGTCTTGCTAGAGTGGATTCAGAAGCTCCTCGACCACCATCAAGCTATGCTGTAAATTTTCATTGACAACTAGAACTTCTTCCATGACCAGCAGATAGCAGCCAAAGAGCAGCTCCAAAAGCTCCTTGATACACAAGAGTCTAGATTCAAAAAGATAGAAGACTCCCTCGTTCATCACCACACTCTCTTACATGCCATAGACAAAGCCATGACTAGTCTACATCGCAAGGTGGATGAACATTTTGAATTGGAGTCAACGGATGACTCTTCAAAGGACTCCCCAAAACCAGCTCCAACCACTGCACCATCTGAAGCAGGATCAAATCGGGCCACTTAAACTGCCCCCCCAGGTTGTTTCTTTCTTTTCTTTTTGTCTTATTTATTTTTCTTTATTTTCTTTATTTTTTTTTTTTGAGTCTACTCTTTCTCACATTGAGGACAATGTGCCTTTCAAGTGTGGGGAGAGTTTTTATGTGTCCTTGACTGTATATACATGTTAACACGTGTGTTTTTGTGCCTCCTTTTTGGCATCTTTTTTTTTTTGTGTGGAGTCTGTCAGAGTCTTTTGCATGATTTTTGTTTGCTTTTAATGTGTTTTTAGTTAGGATTTCGTGTTTTGATTGTGTAAATCTGGACTGCACTCGCCCTTGACACCATGTTTGCCTCCTACCTCGATTTGAAAATGTATCAGTAGCCATTGACCCCAGACCATATTACTAGGGTAGGAAATTGGGTTAACATATTCAATGCTTGCAAGGGTACGTAATCCTGGTACTCTTTAAGTATCCTAGGTACACATAATTAAAAGTTCTGGTGCTTAACACCAGAATCGGCAAAGACCAAGACTGTTCACCATAGTTCCACCTTGAAAAAATTCCTGATGACACAAAACGGCCATGTGTAAATAAGAAATTGAGTCTTTAAATGCTGCATATTGCTCAGGCATTCTTTCGTCAGCAAGTTAGAATGACCAGAGAACTTATTAAGGAGATGAAAAATTTTATGTGCGAAAAAATTATATAAAACTTATGTCTTGATATTTCTCCCTCATTAAGCATTAATATTCAAGAAACTTTGAGCATTTCACTCCTGTTAATTTTGTAAAGACTAG
The DNA here is from genome assembly GCA_963691705.1 of Viola odorata. Classification (NCBI taxonomy): domain Eukaryota; kingdom Viridiplantae; phylum Streptophyta; class Magnoliopsida; order Malpighiales; family Violaceae; genus Viola; species Viola odorata. The sequence continues at coordinate 44,533,615 of OY829538.1, forward strand.
TAAAAATGCAATGCAAGGAATAAGAGCAGTAGTCAAGAAGAGGAAGAAGTAAAGGAAGCAGTGGTTGTTTGTCTTGTTTGTATGATTCTATCAAGGAGTGCCTGGAATTTTTAATTATGTGGACTTAGGATGCTTGCGGCATTGAGCAGTCCTTGGTAATAACAAAGTGGGATCTGGAAACTGATACATTTGAAAAATCTAAGATAAAGAGGTGAATTGTTGAGTGTAGGTGGTGGTTCTGATATTTTTTTTTTGTGTCTTTCTTTGTTTTGAGTCAGTCATGCTTGGAGGCAAGCATCGTTTAAGTGTGGGGAGATTTGATTGGTCATTATTTTCACATATTTTTACCATCTAATTCTGGCAAAATTAAGTGGTAAGACTGTTTAAACTATGTCAATTTTCCCATTTGTGCAAACTTTTGAAGAAATGGAGAAATTTCTGGAAAGTCAACCTTAGACCTTGTACCAGATAAATGGGTAATCTTGGCCGCGAGCTTGGCCAAGATTTCCAAGCTAGAGACGTGTTGGCTATGGAGTCAAGGAGGACGCGTTTTGGATCAGGACGACAGCTGGAGCCAGACTTGAAGGCAGGAGCGTTTGCAAGAAGGACTCTCGGATACCTCCCAATCTATAGCAATATTATGGAAAGAGGTTAAAAACCCTTGAATCAATGATCGAAGTACGCGGATAAAAGCTCACGAACTCGCCCTTGCCATGAATTTCTATCTTCTGAATCTAAACTCCAACAATCAATCTAGGCCAAGACTCAATCTTGTCCAAGACTTCTTTTAATTGTCAATTTCTATTTTAATTACTATTAATTGCAAAAACAACCAACTCAATTCCAGTGAGGAGGAAGTTAATTCAGAGCTACAAAATCCTAAAGGTCTCAAAGGATGATCCTCTTACCACAATCTGCAAGTCCTTGCGGACAGTGTTAAGTTGTAACTTTTTCTACCTAATTCCATACCCATTTAGAACTATTTTTTATGCTAACGACATGAAATCAACTAGCTCAAAAGGAGAGAAACGAGTGGAAGAATGCATAGTGTGATTGTAAGCAAATTCAATGAAAGGAATGCAACAATCCTAAGCCTTGGCATATTGTTGGATCATGACATGTAACATTGTTCCTAATGTCCTATTGACCACTTTGGTTTGGCCATCCGTTTGTGGATGACAAGAGGTAGAAAATAATAATTTAAGTTTAGCCCACAACACATGCCAAAAGTGACTAAGAAATTTGTTATTCCTATCACCTACAATTGTTCTTGGCATGCCATGCATCATTTGTAGTGTGACATGGTATGAAGTGTGCCATTTTTGAAAAAAGATCAACAATTACAAACAATGAATCCTTGCCCCGTTTGGTGGGGGGAAGACCAACAACAAAGTCCATAGAAATATCACACCAAGGATTAGATGCAACAAGTAAGGGCATATAAAGACCATGATCAAGACACTTAGATTTGTCACGGTTATAAGCAAGGCATGCATTAACAAAATGAGCAACATCTTTCTTCATTTTTGGCCAAATGAAGTGTTCCTTAAGCATACAAAGTGTCTTTTCTACCCCAAAGTGACCCATTAATCCCCCCCCCCCCCCCCCCCCCGTGTGCTTCCTTAACCAACAATTTCCTAAAGCTACACTTAGGAATACATAATCTACCCTTGCGAAAAAAGGAAAGAATCATGTAACATGAATTTTTCATAAGCACTAGTAGGACATGCAAGAAAAGCATTCTTAAAATCAGCATCATTAGCATACAAGGAAGTGATGTGAGCAAAGCCCAAAAGGCGTGAATAAAGAGAAGTGAGGAGGGCGTACCTACAGGATAAAGAATCCGCCACCATATTCTCTTTGCCCTTCAAATATTTGATGTGGTATGGGAAGCGCTCAATGAACTCCATCCATGAGGCGTGGTGTTTGTTAAGCTTCCTTTGACCCTTCAAGTATTTAAGGCTCAAATGATCCATGTGTACCACAAATTCCTTGGATAGATAATGTCCCAAACATCAAGAGCCCGCATAAGAGCATACAACTCATGGTCGTATGTGCAATAATTAAGTTGGGGTCCCTTCAACTTTTCACTAAAATAGGCCACGGGCTTCTTGTCTTGAACCAAAACAGCCCCAATGCGTATCCCGCTTGCATCACACTCCACTTCAAATATTTTGTCAAAATTAGGCAAGGCAAGGACCAAACTTGAAGAAAGCATGTCCTTGAGTGTGGTGAAATCCAACTCTTGCTCCTCTCCCCACTTGAATGGAACATTCTTCTTGGTTAGAGCATTGAGAGGTGCGGCAATGGTGGAGAAGTCCTTGACAAAATGGCGGTAGAATCCGGCCAAGCCATGAAAGGAACGAACTTCTCCCACATTGGTTGGTGTAGGCCATTCGGCGATGGCCTTGATCTTCTCATTGTCCACCTTAAGACCCTCGGCACCTATAATAAAGAAAGTGGACCTCTTTCAAACAAAACTCACATTTTGATAACTTAGCAAAGAGTTTATGTTCATGAAGGGTTAGAAAAACTTGGTGCAAGTGGTCTAAGTGGACTTGTGAAGATGTGTTATAAACTAATGTTATTAAAATAAACCACAATAAATTTGCCTATAAAAGGTTTAACACATAGTTCATAAGATGCATAAATGTGCTAGGTGCATTTATGAGACCAAAGGGCATAACTAACCATTCATAAAGTTCAAATTTAGTCTTAAAGGCTATTTTCCATTGGTCACCATCATGCATCCTAATTTGGTGATAGCCACTAACTATGTCAATCTTAGAAAACATCGTTGCACTACTTAGTTCATCAAGCATATCATCCAAATGGGGAATAGGGTGAGAGTACTTTACCATGATCTTGTTGATGGAGCGACAATCCATGCACATTCGCCAACTCCCATCTTTCTCTGGCACGAGGATCACGGGGACAACACATGGAGAAAGGCTCTCCCTAATGAAACCCTTGGCTAGGAGCGCATCAATTTGGTCTTGAAGTTCCTGCGTCTCCTTTGGGTTGCAACGATAGGTCAGCCGGTTAGGAAGAGTGGATCCGAGGAGGAAATCAATCCTATGTTCAATACCACGCAAGGTAGGAATCCATTGGGGATTTTCTCCCGAAAAAACATCCTTGAAATCTATCAAAAGAAAGGAAACACCACTAGGAAGAGAGGGGTTAGTGTTAATAGAAAGTAAACAATTGTCATTGAACTGAATGAGGATGCAAGGTTTCCTCAAGATAAAAGCATGCCTCACATCCTTGCCTTTAGCAAATAAGCTCACTTTATTTCATTCCTCTCAAAGGCTCACTAGCTTGCTTAAATCTTTTCAAGCCGTGTATTACCACTCGATGCATGCTCTATATTTTCATGCATGATATTTTCCTCACACAAAACTCCTTTTTTTCTCTCCACTCGGTGCATGCTCCTTTTTTTCATACCCGCTCTTTTTCTCTTTCCCACAACTTACTTTATTCAATCCACTCCACTCATTTTTTTTTTGTCAAGAGAAGAAGTAATTTCAAAAGTAGCACAAGCTTTTTCCAATTTGAGTTGATCCTCATAAACTTGGCTAGGAGGGAGGGGAGGAATGAGAAATTTTCGGTCACCATGCTCTAGCTTGTAAGTATTTTGAAAACCATCATGAATGGCCTTCCTATCAAATTGCCAAGGTCTACCTAAAAGAAGGTGGCTAGAATACATAGGTGCCACATCACATAGGCGTTCATCCACATAAGTGCCAATTTTAAAAGGAATGAGAACTTGGCTTTTTACCTTAACCGTGCTCCCATCGTTGAACTAATTTAGCACATATAGATGTGGATGCTTTGTAGGAGAAAGACCTAATGAATGCACAAGGAGAGTGCTAGCCACATCCACACAACTCCCATTATCCATGATGATGGAAATCACCATCCCATTTGCAATTTCACGGGTGTGGGACAAGTTCTCCCTATGCTCAATAACTTTGCCATCCTCCTTGGCCTTAATACTCAAGCTACGCCTCACAACCAAACACTTTGGCACATCTACATAGTCATACCCTTCCTCATCTATATCCGCAACATCATCAATATCCCAAGACTCATCGTGGCTTGGAATTGCTTCCTCCTCATCTTCACTCTCAATCTCTCCACCTTCACGAATCAATATAACCCTCCTATTGGGACATTCGGCCCTCATGTGGCCTTTGCCCCCACATTTGAAGCATTCGATGTTTCGAGAAGGGGTTCTTTGAGTAGGATTGGTGTTTAGTGTTTGTTTTGGAGGGAAAGTCGATTGGTGTTTAGGGGTGGTGTGGGTGTTTAGCTTGGATGGAAAGGTATTTTTGGTGGTGTCTTGGTTAGGCTTAGAAGGGGAAGAAAAAGGCTGCCAAGAATTTTTTAAATTAGAAGAAGAATGGTAAGGAAATTTAGGCTTGGAACTTACTTGTCTTTCAATCTTCAACGCCAAATGAAACATTTCTTCCAAGGTGTCATAAGATTGGAAATCAAGTTGATAGGCTATCTCCTTATGTAGACCTCCCAAAAATCTTGCCATTGTTGCTTCAACATTCTCATTAATATCCGCCAGCATTAAACAAGTAAGTATCTCATGATAGTAATAACTCACACTACGAGTACCATGATGCAAACATTGGAGGCGTTGGTGCAAGTCACAAATGTAGTATGGAGGCACAAACCGGCACATCAACTCATACTTCAATTCATCCCAAGTCGCAATGGGTGGAATCCTCTCAACTCTTCTAGTCAACCCTAACCGATCTCACCAATGTATTGCTATGCTCGTAAACTTCACAATAGCTAACTTCACTTTCTTTTCCTCCGAATAATTATAGCATGCAAACACGCACTCCACTTTGCTCTCCCACTCATGATAGGCATCCAGATTATCTTTGCCTTCAAAGCTAGGAATAAAGAGCTTGATATTAGAGAGGTTGTTATCCACTCTTTCTTTATGGTGTCTACGGTGTCTATGTTCAAGCGGCTCATCATAATCAAATCTCCTAGCCCCATTAGCATGCTCATAATGCGGTGGAGGGGGTGGTGGTGGTCTAGGCCTTTCATGAAGCACCATATCCATATGTGCTAAATTGGTTCAACGATGGGAGCACGGTTAAGGTAAAAAGCCAAGTTCTCATTCCTTTTAAAATTGGCACTTATGTGGATGAACGCCTATGTGATGTGGCACCTATGCATTCTAGCCACCATCTTTTAGGTAGACCTTGGAAATTTGATAGGAAGGCCATTCATTATGGTTTTTGAAATACGTACAAGCTAGAGTATGGTAACCGAAAATTTCTAGTTGTTTAATTAACCAATGATATTTATGCAAATCTAGTTTTAGAATTAAATGAATGAGAGTTGTATATTCAATATTCCATGGATTAATTATTGATGATTTTTCATGGATGTTGCTAATGTGTGTAACTTATTATGGCAGCTCAGATGTTTTTTCTTATCCAGAAGATGATAGTGTTTTGGACCCACTTTTAAATCAGCACTTGGCTTTTTTTGGAATTGATTTTTCTTCATTACAAAAGGTTAGTTTTCTCTACTTTAGTGTATAATAGTTCAACTTAGCATTTCTTTTTGTGCTAGCATTTGATACGCGGCTTGATCTTATCTTGTAAATTAGTTTCTATTTATGATGTGAAAGTTAAATTTTCAGCACTATCCTTATGCATCGACTCATATAGAATCTCCTGGATTTATTTTTGTTGATCAAAACACTTGTTATTTTCACACTGTAGTTAGGGCTAATAGAGCAAAAAACTCTAAATGAAAACTAGTTTTAATCATAAATCTTGATATGGAAGCACAATGAAATTCGTAACGTGGGTACATAAAGTATTTGGAAATGAAAAACCAAGATGTTGTCACTCCCTTTTCTTGATGGGATGCAAATTGTGTCAGCCTTAGTATGTGTGAATTGAAGAAATTTTATAGTGTGCTTAAATTGCTGGCATCTTTTATTTCTTTACAGTCCCAAAAATGAATGCATCTTCAAGATGGCTTCAATTCTATGGTCCTGTAGAAATTAATTTGGTACTAGTGGTTTCCCTCAATGAAAGCCAAATTTTAATCTTGTTATTCAAGATTGTTTCTCTTTCTTTAGTCCCATTAAGTAATTAGTTTGTAATTCTGCCCATTTTGCTTTTGATGTAATTTTTCTTTTAATGTTACTGTAGGGACTATGGAAAATGTTAAAAAGGATACAGTACTTGCTCTAGTTGCTTATGCATGCTACTTAGTATGGCTCTATAAATATTCTAATTACATAGACACATAAAGAGGCAGTACGTAGGGAGTTGATGATGGAGTTACAAATGAATAACAATGCTCGTTGTATACTATGCATGGGGTTCGATGCGTTTACAAAACTAGTTTCAATTCTTCGAGACAAGGACCTCTTAAGAGATACTAAATTCTCTTTTGTTGAAGAACAAGTATCCAAGTTTCTATACACGATAAGTGGTCAATCAAGGACCCGTTCAACAAGTTTTTTCTTCCGTCGCTCAGGAGAGATTGTTAGTCGTCACTTCCATCAAGTTCTTAGAGCAATTTTGAATCTTGACGATCAATTTTTAGTACAACCAAATGGATCTTTAATTCCACAAAAAATATTAGCGGATAGTAGGGGGTTTTATCCTTATTTTTAGGTATAATATTTATCCTTTAGTCAATCTAAATCATTTTTTTAAACATGAAACACTTAACAATTTTTATTTTGTATATATAGAATTGTGTTCGTGCCATTGATGGGACACATATTCAAGTAAAGGTACGAAAAGATAGTATTACAAGATATAGAGGAAGAAAGGGATACCCTACCATGAACATTTTAATAGCATCCTCTTTTGATCTAAGACTTTTGGCCTCAAATTCACGAATCTTAGAAAATTCTTTAACTAGGGAACATAAGTTGAATGTTCCTGAGGGTAAATTTTTTAACTTATATATATTTTCTGTAGTTTAGTAAAAACTCAGAGTTGTTATTTAACTTATTTTTTATAATTAATTAATGTTTTTTTTAGGTAAGTTCTATTTAGCCGATGCAGGTTATATGTTAAGGTCGGGGTTTATCACTCGTTATAGGAGTACTTGTTACCACTTGAAAGAATACTCTCAACATCGTCTTAAAAATGCCAAAGAGTTATTTAACTTAAGGCATGTGTCGTTACGTAATTCTATTGAGACGTCTTTTGGTGTCTTGAAATCTAGATTTCTAATTTTATCTTGAGATGCAAGATATGATATGGATACGACATCAAACATTGTGTTAGCTTGCTGCATTTTGCATAATTTCTTGATGAATGTCGATCCGGATGAAGAATTGATTGCACGCATTGATAGGGAGTTAATGCATATTGAAATCGAAGATGAACACTTAATTGGAGGGGTTGTTTATAGAAGTGGAGATGGTAGAAAAGGAGAAATGATCAGAGGAAATAATAACTGACAAATGTGGCATGATTATGTCGCTCATAAACCCCGACCTTAACATATAACCTGCATCGACTAAATAGAACTTACCTAAAAAAAAAACACTAATTAATTACAAAAACTAAGTTAAATGACAACTTTTAGTTTTTAGTAAACTACCAGAAAATATATATAAGTTAAAAAAATTACCCTCGGGAACTTTCACCTTATACTCCCTAGTTAAAGAATTTTCTAAGATTCGTGAATCTGAGGCTGAGCCTTCCCACCTAGGGAACACATAAGTAAATCTTAAATCAAAAGAGGATGCTACTAAAATGTTCATGGTAGGGTATCCCTTTCTTCCTCTATATCTTGTAATACTATCTTTTGGTACCTTTACTTGAATATGTGTCCCATCAATGGCACCAACACAATTCTATACATATGAAAAAAAATTGTTAAGAGTTTCATGTTTAAAAAAATAATTTAGATTATTAAACTATAAGTATTGACTAAAGGAAAAATATTATACCTAAAAATAAGGATAAAACCTTCTACTATCCTCTAATATTTTTTGAGGAATTGAAGATCCATTTGGTTATACCAAAAATTGATCCTCAAGATTCAAAATTGCTCTAAGAACTTGATGGAAGTGACGACTAACAATCTCTCCTAAGCGACGGAAGAAAAAACTTGTTGAGCGGGTCCTTGATTGACCACTTATCGTGTATAGAAACTTGGTTACTTGTTCTTCAACAAAAGAGAATTTAGTATCTCTTAAGAGGTCCTAGTATCGAAGAATTGAAACTAGTTTTGTAAACGCATCGAAACCCAAGCGTAGTACATAACTAGCATTGTTATTCATTTTTAGCTCCATCATCAACTCCCTACGTACTGCCTCTCTATGTGCTCTAGGTCTACTAATTGGCCTATCTATGTAATTAGAATGTTTATAGAGCCATACTAAGTAGCCTGCATAAGCAACTAGAGCAAGTATCGTATCCTTTTTAACCTTTTCCATAGTCCTTATAGTAACATTAAAAGAAAAACTACATCAAAAGCAAAATGGGCAGAATTACAAACTAATCTAAAGAAAGAGAAACAATCGTGAATAACAAGATTAATATTTGGCTTGCAGTAAGGGAAACCACTAGTACCAAATTAATTTCTACAGGACCATAGAATTGAAGCCATCTTGAAGATGCATTCATTTTTAGGACTGTAAAGAAAAAAAAAAGATGCCAACAATTTAAGCACACTATAAAATTTCTTCAATTCCCACATACTAAGGTCGACACAATTTGCATCCCATCAAGAAAAGGGAGTGACAACATCTTGGTTTTTCATTTCCAAATACTTTATGTACCCACGCTACGAATTTCCTTGTGCTTCCATATCAAGATTTATGATTAAAACTAGTTTTCATTTAGATTTTTTTGCTCTATTGGCCCTAACTACCGTGTGGAAATAACAAGTATTTTGATCAACAAAAATGAATTCAGGAGATTCTATATGAGTCGATGTATAAGGATAGTGCTGAAAATTTAACTTCCACATCATAAATAGAAACTAATTTACAAGATAAGATCAAGTCGCGTATCAAATGTTGGCATAAATAGAAATGTTAAGTTGAACTATTATACACTAAAGTAGAGAAAACTAACCTTTTGTAATGAAGAAAAATCAGTTCCAAAAAAATCCAAGTGTTGATTTAAAAATGGGTCCAAAACACTATCATCTTCTGGGTAAGAAAAAACATCTGAGTTGTCACAATAAGTTACACACATTAGCAACATCTATACAAAATCATCAACAATTAATCCATGGAATATTGAATATACAATTCTCATTCATTTAATTCTAAGACTGGACCTGCATAAATATCATTGTTTAATTAAACAACCAGAAATTCATGTCAATGATAAATTTGTAAAATTATTTTGTCAGATTTTCTTAAGACTCTTCACAACCCATCAACTCTGCTTGTAAGTTGTCGTAATAATCTAAACCTATTATTTGGACAGTTTAGTAGATATCCATGACGCAATAAGATCAAGCTAGAACCATTGCAAGATCTGTCAGATTGATGACTATTTTGACAACTAGGTAGCTCTTTCAAGCTGTTTAACTAGGTAGCTTCTATCTGATGAGGAAAAAGAAGAAGAATAAGCTACCTATCTCATAGTGCTCAGTGAAACGAAACATGACAAACATGAGAATATAGGGAATACTAATATGTTTTCCTGCAGATCGCTTGCTAATTGCTACCCATCTCCTTCCCTCAGTTTCTCATCAAGCAATGATAATGATAATAATAATAATAATTTAACAAATTATGGTTAAGGATAAAAAAAAGAAAACCTCAATTTCATACAAATTGGAGAACCCGGTAAAGGAATAAAAAAACCCTAATCTAACATCTTCAATCATTCATAATTCAACGTGTACCAACCAAATTTAACAACACATCAAAACACGAGAAGCCAAAATTGGAGATGCCCAGTTCAAAAAATCAAAAATGACAATTAAAAATAAAAAATTATAAGAAAACACGCGAAGAACAATAAGGTAGTAGGAATGGAACCTACTGAAGTTGTTCTCTGTAAGTTGAGAGATTAGAAGCAAGCTCTCTCTTTCGCGTTCTCTCTCGTTGTCGCTAGGACGTTCTCTTCTCTTCCGCGTTCTCTTCTCTCTCTCGTCGCTGCTGCGTTCTCTTCTCTCTCTTGCTGCGCTACGTGATGTGTACAAGCAAAGGGTTGTTTTAGACGGGGTAATTTTGTAATAGTATAATTAATAATTTAAAAGTTGATTGAACTCCTTAGCAATCGCACCCATTTGTACAAGAATTCTCACTTTTCTTAATTTTTTAGATTCAATTCACAAATAATTGAATTCTCTTTTAAAGCATTATAACAATCACAAAATATATAATGATTTCAGTTAGACTGAACTGAATTCATGTATGAGTTCTATACCAAACCCCACCGCCCCCCTAAAATGTAACCAAGTCTAAATTGGTCAATTTAAAAAAAAACTAATAAGAAACACAAATAATGATTTTCTTAATCATGTGTGTATCCGCCTAAACGACTAATAATTAAAAATGAAAGGAGTAATTTTTAACGATTACAAAGTCTAATGCAAAAAATAAATAAATAACGGAGGGTCGATTGTCACAAGTTTGGCGGAACACATGATATAAAATGTCATTAGCCCAAAACCAAAATAAGTTTTCGTATTCTATTTTTATGTTCTTTCAAAATGAAAATTGAGTGCCTTGTGGAAGCATGCCGAGGTCTCACCACTGTCTCCTTTATGACAGTCCTCTATCGATGAGAGAAAGGATCAAGTAGAGAATGGAGAAATTGTGATGATCCGAGCAAGAAGAATAGAGTAGATATGGAGAATAGCGTTGCGGTTATGTAGAGAGGAAGAAGAAGAAGAGATGGAGGAGGAAGGAGAAGAATAACCGTTCTGATAATTTTGTTCTGATATAATTTCTGATAATTGGATTATTTGAATTCTGTTTACAATGCTTTGCTTCCCTATTTATACAAGAAGCCTACTAAAATAACAAAACAATTAATCCGGCCCAGCCCACTATCCTAGGCCCATAACAAAGCTCGGCCTACAGATTTTGACTTTAGAATACTACGGCCCACAATCGTCAAAACCCATACGAAGATATGCGGTCCATACGAAGAAATTTACATCATACGCACCCGCCCCGTCCCCGCTCCCGTTACCCGTCCCCGTCCCCGTCCCCGTCCCCGCCAGTGTACCCGTCGTAATATTATTTACGAAAATATTATTATATATATAATAATGAGGAAAACTAATTTTTTTTGTAAAAAAATAGAAAATTTTAGTAACGAGGATATTATGTTATTGTAATAGTCATGTCATCAATTAATTATGCATATAAACTTTGACCATTAGTTATTAAAAATACCACACATTAGTAATATTACAATTAATCATTACTTTAATATATGATATTATTAACAATATGGTGGACATATGTTCACTATTTAATATTTTACGTGATAAGAAGAGAATTATACATTGTTGTAAGAAAGAACCATATCATGAAGTGAATAATTACTAATTAGATGACAATAAAAATAACTAAAAGAGTATAATTAATTTGAAAAAAATAACAATTTTCAGGGACGGGGAATCCCCATCCCTGTTCCCACTCTATTAACTACTGGGGTGGGAAATCCCCAGCCCCGTTCAGGTACCGGGGTGGGGATGGGGATTGATTTTATGTACCGAGGACAGGGACAAGGATGGCAATACCTGAGAATCTCCGCCCTGTTGCCATCCCTACCTCTATATGAGGCCTAAGCATTTAGCTGATATGGAAATACGTTTATTGTCGTGGATATTTTTTGTGTGTTTCCTATTAGTTTTTAAAATCAAGAAAAAAAATGAATTATTAAAAAATAAAAAACAATAATAATAATAAAAATTATACATGACAGTAACTATATCAGCTCTAATTATGTTGAACAAAATTGAAACCTAAAATGTTATTTGAATATTTGGTACACTTTTTTTTTTCTAAACATATACCGGACACTTTTAATTGTTATTTTTCTACTAAAAGTTACTGTACACTTTACTTGACTTTTTAGTACTCCCTCTAGTCTCCAATAAATATCGTTTACTATTTCGGCACGCATTTCAAAGCGATCGAAATAGTAACTATATGACCTTGAAAAATTTCGCGTACGTGAATCCTTGACATACGTTGGAAAAAAATTTCTGAATTTTTCGAGGTCATATAGTTACTATTTCGGCCGCCTTGAAATGCGTATCGGAATAGTAAACGACGTTTACGGGAGACCAGAGGGAGTATTTACTTTACTGAAAATTACTGTTTAAAAGTGACAATTAAAAGTATCCGGAGGGAGTATTAGATGCAAATTTTGGGTTGGTTTTACCTTACTATAATCTGACCAATGCTCAACAATCTAAAATATTTTACAAACTTAAATAAATTACAGCATCTTTCGTTCTTTTTCTGAAAGGAGAGAAAATAAAAGACGCACATTTCTTTCTCCCTCGTTGACGCAAAGGCCAGAGCAGAATCTACAACAGTGTTTTCGCTGTAACGATACACCGTTTTGTCGTGAGTTTTGAGAGGTGGAAGCGGAGCCATGGCGGAGTCATCTAAAGACGAGGTGGTTCAGCTGATCAAGCGCTTCGGTGCTTATATCACCGTCAAGATATCCAATCTCTTCTCCATCTCTTTCCATAATCTGGTGCTCACCTCTCTTTCTTCGTGCCATTTCCGTTGCTTATTTCAATATCTTATCTCGATCTGAAACCTGTTTTTAAAATTTTGTTGATACTATTTATGATTATGTGTGTTTGATTGGTTTGATTGTGCAGAACCCCTGCTTTTCACCTTTAACCGTAGTTAATCTCTAATTACTTGAAATTCATGTCCATAATATTTATCTTATAAAAACCTGCATTGGTTTTTTTTTTTTTTCGTTTGTTTTTCATTGGCTTCAATCTATGTTCGTGCTTGTTGATACAACGCTGGACATGCCATGGTTGAGAATAACGTGGCAAGAAGAGATTGTAGAGATTCTTTTAAGTTTGATACTTGCGGTTATGGTGAAGGAAGAAAGAAAGAAACAATGTAAAGTTAACCTATATATGCAGTTGGAATGGGGAAGGCACAGAATTTTACTAATTTAGATTTATCTGTTTTCTTTTACTCCAGTTGTTTGGAATTTTTAAGATATGATTTCCTCATCTTCAGCTAAAATCCCAACATATTTCCTTCGTTACTTTAAAAGTATCTCTTAGCTGAACTCGGAGCTGGAAGACTATGTAATGGTCAGGATTATAATTGTGGCAATAATTTGTCAGTGGAGAATTAACTTGCCCTTACCAAACTGGTTGGGTGTGAAATATTAAAATAATTTTGAATAAAAGCTTTAGATAGGGTGCCCTTGTGTTGACATTGTTTTGGTTGTAATGACATTGAGCATAGTGGGGAAAGAATACATAGCGCTCTGTGTTTGTTTGTACTATGTTGGCATTCTCATCTATTTACATTGATGTCAGGATTCTCGGTCTGTTGGGGCCATTGCAGGGCTTGCTGTTGCAATAGTGTTTACCTGGAGGCTTCTTAGATCATCTAGTGGATCTCAAAGAAGGCAGCTGAAGCGTCAAGCTCCTACATCTAGTAGTGTTGTTGCTAGTACCCCATCAAATGCAACATTGGTACCTCGTGAAACTTGTTCAGCATCTGAAGATGTGGGAGCACAGCATGTTATTGATGAGTTTTTCCAGGCAGTAAAGGTAAGAATCAACATTTCCCAACCATCTGAACTGTGTCTTAGCAAATATATATATATATTTTTTTTTATATTTACTGTGCCTTTTTCCTTCTTTTGCAGCCTACTCTGGGGCAAATAGTTAGGCAAAAATTGAGTGAAGGAAGAAAGGTAAACACTCGACATGATGTGCCAAGGATGAATAGTTTAATTTCCTGAATTTCTTTCGTGATTCTTCTAGACGTGTTTTATGGTCTCCCTTCCTGACTACAACTATGTGATCCACCCATTATTTCAGCTAAATTTTAAACTACTAATGTGCTAATTTATTCGCTCTATGATGACATCCAAGCTTATGTTGGGTTTATTATTTGAATCACTGTATTGGTTCCCTGGTTAAGTATCTAGTATCTGGTAATCTTGAGTGGGTAATTACCTATGTAATATATGACACAATTCTGAATCATATGCCCCAAAAGAAATCTAGGTGTAATGCTTATGTTCTCGGATAGGGTAATAGGAGCTGTGTGATGTGCTTTTGTTCATATGGAAGCAATGTCTCCAAATTTTAGTTCTATGAGAAGGCGTTCAACTCTATCATTGGCAAAGTTAGTAGTATCTTGAGATAGGAGTGCCTTAGAGTGGCTAAGTAGGTATGTTTAATCTGCACAATGATACAATATTCATAATTTTTTTTTTAATAAATTGCAGTCCATCTACCTTTAATTGCCTAGATTTGGATTTTATGAAGAAACAAGCAAACATGCTGGATTGTTTTACTAAGAAATTCATTGCTCTCAAGCATTTTGTGCATTGATAAATTATTCTGTGTAGGTCACCTGTCGTTTACTTGGAGTAATACTTGAGGAAAGTAGTCCAGAGGAGCTTCAGGTGGTGAGATGGTCTTCGGTATTGAATTTTGATTTAAAAGCAATCTCCAATGGAGTAACTTATTTTGGTGAACTTTGCAGAAGCAAGTAACAGTTAGGTCCTCCGTGCTGGAAGTGCTTTTGGAGATCACAAAATTTTGTGATCTTTATCTCATGGAAAGAGTTCTTGATGATGGCAGTGAAGTAAGTACAGACGATACTTGTTGATTATTGAATATTTTTTTATTTTGTTCGAGTAATTTATTATATATGATGTGCTTCTTTGTCCTAACAAAAACTTTTAAACATACATATCTCTCATTCACCTGTATATCTCCAACTGAAATCTGCTGACACTTGAATTGGAATCATGTCCCATTCACCTGTATATCTCCACCTGAAATCTTGTTTCTTAGCGTGTAAGGTTGGCCAACACATGAAATTTTAATAGTCTTAGATGTTCTGCTTGGAACAGTATGTTGATATTTACTCATCTGTATATGTTGTTACTAATACGGTGACAATACTTTGGTGTTGTTACACTATACTGACATGAGATTCGTGAGCCCATATCACCTTTTTTTTGATTTATTTTTTTCTAGTTGCTGCTACAGCTATAGTAAACTTATGCTCTCTTATTGTTTAACGTTCATGCTTATGAGATACATTGCCGTAAGATTCTGCTGCTTATTTTCATCATGAATTTTTTTTTACAGCAAAAGGTTCTTGCAGCTTTGGAGAATGCCGGGGTTTTCACATCTGGCGGTTTAGTCAAAGATAAGGTAATGAAATATGCCTTAGAGATAATATGGTGGTTCTTATCCTCTTATTTTAAATTTTCCTTCTTTAACATATTGATTTATGTGAAATTTGCCATCAGGTTCTCTTTTGTAGCACTGAAATTGGGCGATCTTCTTTTGTTCGACAACTTGAGCCAGATTGGCATATTGACTCTAATCCGGAAATTACTTCTCAATTAGCTGTATGTTTCCATTACTTGTCCTTTCCTGAGGCATCCTCTGGGAATACATATTTTAAATGTTTTATATTTGATTTGCCTACTCGGTGTGATGTGACGTGAGTTTCATTTTGTTTGTTTGTTTCAGAGATTTATCAAATATCAGCTCCACATTTCTCCCATCAGATCTGAACGTACTGCGGCAAATGTGTTCAATTCACCGTCCCTGGAACAGTTCTTTGGATGCATTTGACATGAAGGGATTTCGTTTGTAATTTATATCAATTGATGTTAAAAACAATTGGGTGTTCAAGAATAAATGTCAGAATTATGATACAGCTTTGTAATTGTTTTTTTTCTCTTTAAATTGTTCTTGCACGACCGCAGTTCGATTTACCATTGGGTTTTATTAATGGCTTAATACTCTTTTTTGGTAGTTCGTCAAAAAGTCTCAAATAGTTTCTTTGTTTTTAATTACTACTCGGTTAAGGTATATATATAAACTACACTAAAAAAAAATCATTGATAATTTTACATCTATCTCTCCTAAATTTTTTTTAGATTAACCAATAAAAATAGAAGTTTCATGAATTTGGTTAAAATGTACTAATACACTAGACTTTTTAAAAAAAAATTAAAATTTATATTTTATTAGAAAAGATAAAAGTCACTTAGTTAATATGAAATGATAAGTATTTTGAAATATCACATTTAACTTTAAATGATTAGTAATTAGAAACAAAGAGAATAGTGATACCGTTAAATAACGGCCTTTATATGACGTAAAGACCGATTCAATATTTCAGTTATGTGACGTAATGATTGTTACCGTCATAAATTTTTTAATATATGTACAAATATTTTTTATTTCCAATCTTTTTAGGTGTATTTTCAGCCCTTTCGACATGAAATTATTATCTTTTAAGCAAAAATGAATACATCTCCCAATATAATTTTAATATTTTATCGATTCTCCAGACACAAACTCAAGATTTAGATTATTGTGAGAGTACTCATTTTTTATTCCAGCAAGTCATTCATGTTCGGAATAAGTGTGGTAGGGAAGTTGTATAATTAATTGAATTTTAATTATCTTAATTTTATTCTAAATATTTAAATTATGCATCTAAAATTAGAATTGAACTTTTTTTAATTCAAGTATACCGTGTATGTGTTAAATTTTATTTATATATGATTAGAATATATATTTATTTAAAAAAGATTGAAATAATGAAAATTAGAATAAATTTCTAAGTATTTACAACACAATTGTAACTGCATTGACCGTGACTGTAACGTTTTACCGTTATATAACACAATACCGCTATCATTACCGATTCCTGTTATATACTGTCAATACCATGATCGTTATTTAATAAAAAAAAACTTACCCTCGATCTAAAGTTATTCACCCTCCTCCTTCAAAATCCACAAAACAGAACCACCTACCACCTATGATGTTTCTTCCTTTACAAAAACACAATTGTTGCATTTATTTATTTATTTATTCACCAGATCGAAAAATGGCATTGATAGTTCAATTTTCCTTAAGCAGTGTCTCTAGGAGCGGTTCTAATGATGACTCAAGGTGGTTGTGAGTGATGACGACAGCATGGCTGATGAAGACTGAGTGGTGTGGTGGTAGTGGTAACGGGTGGATGACGGTCCAAAGGTCATATATGTCTAAAGGCAAAAATAAATAGGTTTATAGACAGGTCACGATGCTCGGTTGTCAAAGCTATAAATAATAATAAAAAATTGTATATAGTAGTGACATGATCGTTCTTAAAGATTGGACAAAATGTAAATTTTTACAATGATAAAACAAAAATAAAACGAAACTAAGTAGAGAAAGCTTGAGTTGAGAATTAAACTAATAATCAAATAGCCCTAAAACAAATAAGATAGGACCGAAGAATGTGATAAATTCCAATAGAGAAAACTTCCTAATAAAGATATATCTCTCGTTATGATCATGATCAACTAATCATTGATTCAAGATTATTTTATTGTTAACTTATAGATTAACTATAGAAATCAGGTATTTTTAGGTCTCTTACTTTCTTTGTTAAGAGAAGCCACCTAAAGTACGCTTATAAAGAGGCCTTGACTACCTAACAACCTAAGGTATATTTATAGAGTTTATCCAAGTAGCCCATAAAGCAGATGAAAGACTAATTTTGGGCAAGAAACACAATAAGCTCGGAACCTTTAACACAAATTATTTATTTATCTAACTTAAAAGACCAATGATATGAAGACTTCATATTAGTTGTCTGCTCTATCTTCCAGAGTTGCAATGCTGGACAAAACCTACAAAATGACTGCAACTACTTATGCAAGACGTTTTGGCACCCAACATTTGAGGGTTAGGACACTTTGGCACCCAACATTTACATTGTTAAACACTTTGACACCTAATATTTGCGACGTAAGATAATTTGACACCCAAGGCACCCAACTTTATAACTAACACTGTGAAGTTGTCCGTTAGTTGCATTAAAAAATTATTTTATAATAAATAAAATAAAAATAAAAAAGTAAATAATTATAAATGTGTAAAAATAATATAGAAATAAAATTTATCCAAGAAACAAATACAAAAAATAATTAAAATATGTAAAAATAATTTAAAATTTGACATTTTTTAACATATCTAAAAATAAAAATGGGGTTAGCTTTATTGATTAAAAGACGTAAAAAATGAGGTTAGGATTATTGATTAAATTATTTTTACATATTTTTAAATTATGTTAAAAAATGGGATTTGTTAAAAAATGTCAAAATTTTAAATTATTTTAATTGTTTCCTATATTGTTTCTTGGATAAATTTTGTTTCTATATTATTTTTACACATTTATAATTATTTTCTTTATTATAAAATAATTTTTTAATATAACTAACAGAAAAAGTTAACAACTTGACGTTGTTAGTTGCAAAGTTGGGTGCCAAATTGTCTAACGACACAAATGTTAGGTGCCAAAGTGTCCTAACCCCCAAATGTTGGGTGCCAAAATGTCTTTTGCTCTAAGAAATATAACTTTCAAACAATAAATAAATAAATACAAGTTTTAGAATTTGTTAAGAACGTTTAAACTTCACAATTGTTTGAATCGTGACCTTTGATAAATTTTAGTATGAAAGAGAAATTTAGCTACGCATAAACATAATCAAAGTAACAAAAATGAGGTCTTTAATTTCTATTTATTATATTTATTTTATTCGATTTATTTTTGTTTATTATAAATAATAATATTATTATCTATAATTTATCTAAATAAATTCTTATTATATAAATTTATATAAATAAATATCATCTAGTTAAATAATTTAATTAATAAATAGTTGAATTGATTAGCAAAGTAAGAACATATTGTTATGAGTATTAAGAAGAGAAGAAATCGCAATAACTCTCCAAAGTCCCTAAGAGTTGATTATGAAAATCCGAAACATAGAGTGATCATTTTTTATAACCTAAAAGTCGTATAACAAAATGCATTTCCAAAAGTGCCTCCTTTATACCATTTTCTATTTATAGGAACCAGACAAACACTAATCAGTAGCATTAAGGCTCAAAATGGACAGAAAAGTGCAGCAATTATATGAATTATATTCATGTTATCAAATTCCCTCACACTACCCCAATACTTGCCCTCAAGCACGAACTAGATTGAAAATAAAATCTGCTTCTACATCAAAAGTATGATAAGACATTTATACATAAAAGGAGAAACTATCATGCACATTTAACAATACAATTAAACATGGTACAATAGCATATGCATCTTACCCAAGAGATAATGACATTAAGGGCAAGACTTTCCCAATCACTTATTGTTCCAAAGCAATCATCTCTAGATGATATTTGCACTCTACACTCTATCTCTACCTAAGTGTTTAATCTCAAAAAAACATAACATACATAGCATACGTTAAACTTCAATGTCAACTCTTAGTAAGATATAGACATGAGCGAGCATTTTAATAATCAAGAGGACTTTCAAAAGTGGGAAGAAGTAAGGTGTGGTAAAAGAAAGAAAGGATAGGCAAAAAGGGATATAATTAGAAAGAAGGATCCCTAGTAAACAATGAATGGCAATAAGCAGTACCAAACAAAATCAATGTTGCATCCTAGGCTAGAGCCAGAGTTCTTCATGTGAAATTCTTAAAGTACATAACTCTTCTTCATTGCTTTCTTGGATCCAATAAATCTTCAATTTCAGCTCTGAATCATATTTTGATTTCTCACTTTTCTTTACTCTTCTTCACTTTATTCCTATTTTTTTACATCGATCCAACACACCTCTTTGTTCTCTTTCTAGCACAACTCCTTATCAATCCTTCTTCTCTGGCTCATGTTTTTCTAGGTTTAGCATCTTTATCTTCTTCTAAGCTAGGTTGTTCAAGGTTCATCCTTGAAAGGGTTAGCAATATAAGTAGCGATTCTTGTTTCTTGTTTAGTAAGGTTGCTTCAAGCAAGACTTGGAAACGGTTTACTAAGGAAGAAGTTAGATTATTGTATCTCCTTCTTAATCAATAAAAAAAGGGGTAATAGTATAAAAAACCCTGAACTATACTCAAAAAATAGAAACTGATAACTATTGACACTACTTCAGGGGCATTTTCGTCCTTACACCTAGCATCAAGGCCGGAGTACTGTAGCTCCCCTCGAGCGTCCGACACTGCTGACGCCGCCCCTCACTTAACAAGAAGTTCTGGGATGGTCGACATCAGCAGGGGGGGGGGGGTCTCACGTGATATCTACCTACACAATCGGCGTTATCCCACCCTAGACCTTGCATGACGTCACTTGAAAGGACCTAAGCATTATCTGCCAGAGATAACGCCTATCCCCTATAGGTAGCACGCTTGCTACGCCTATAAATACCCTACCATTCAAGACAAAAGGTAAGCCTACGACCGCTAGTCGAACCCCTGCCATTTGGAACAACCTTACTGACTTAGGCATCAGAGTGTCTACGCCGGAGACCCCCTCCGGTGCTTTGCAGGTACACCAGACGACCAGAACAGTGATCCCGATTGGCCATTTTCCTCGCCTACCCTTCTCCAAGAATCCTAGAATCTTATCAAATTGGTGCTTTCATTAGGATAGATATTTCCAGGCCCACCCAGTCATCGTGCTCACGGATCAACCTTTAAAGAGGATTTTTAGAAAGCCTGAGTCTTCAGGAAGGATGCTAATTTAGGCCATTGAACTTGAACAGTACGGTTTGCAATATAAAGCCCGACCATCCATAAAAGCCCAAGCTTTAGCGGACTTTATAGCCGAGTGCACTTTTACACAAGATCCATTGACGGATTTACCAGAGGAGGAAAGAAATGACGTAGATCTCCCTTTCTCCAAAACCTACACCGACTTGTGGGTCATCCATGTGGATGGAGCCAAAAACCAAGAGTTGGCTGGAGCAGGAATCCTAATAAGTGGACCACTCAGTATAAAGATACGTTACGCCATCAGAATCCTGCAACCGTTATCTAATAACGCGGCAGAGTATGAGGCGTTGTTGGCTAGACTCAGGATAGGACGGAGTTTTTCCACGAAAGCCATACATGACGCCAACGTAATGGGAGACCTGCGATTATTAATATACGACGACTCCAAGTTGGTGATAGATCAAGTCCTGGGCAACTCTCAGGCCAGAGATCATGATTCAGTACCTCTCCAAAGTAAAACACGAATTAACGGAGATAAGGAAAAGAGGCATACAAGTCAGCATTGAACACGTGCTAGAGAGGATAACGCCGAGGCCGATAACCTCGCCAAGATCGCGGTGAATCCAGAAGCAGTCATACCTGCTGGAGTATACTTTGAGGAAATATCTGTGCCTTCCTTTATGGAAGAACAGGTATCGCTATGTATCGAGGAAATTGAAAACGACTGGCGGATTCCTATAATCAAATTCCTAAAGCACGACGAGTTGCCTGAAGATAACGCAGAAAAGAAAAAAGTGTTGAAACAAGCGGCACGATGCACATATTATGACGGAGAACTGATTCGAAGATGCTTTTCTCACCCAGCCGCTAAGTGCATAACGGAGCAGGAAGGCCTCCATACCCTGCGAGAAATCTACGAAGGAATATGCGGTATGCATGTATCCGGTGCCACTATGGCTGTGCAAGTATTTCGGTCAGGATTCTATTGGCCTACCATTCGCAGAGGCTGTAACAACTTCGTGTAAACATGTCAGAAATGTCAAGAGTTCTCTAAGATTCCTCGACAACCTGCCACAGAGATTTCTGAAATCATTGCTCCTTGTCCATTTGCTAAATGGGGAATCGATATCCTAGGCCCTTTTCCAAAAGCGAGGTCCCAACTAAAATTTGTGATCGTAGTAGTGGACTACTTCACAAAATGGGCAAAAGCGGAGGTGGTAGCCAACATCACAACAGAAAAGATATGGCGTTTCTTTAAATACCAGGTCATCATGCGATTCGGCGTGCCCCGTGTGTTAGTCAGTGATAACGGGACGCAGTTTACTAGTCAATTTTTTAGAGACCAATGCGCGGAATTCCAAATTGAACAAAGATTTTCCTCCGTAGCCCACCCATAGACTAACGGTCAAGCAGAGGTAACCAATCAAAGTATCCTAAGCGGTATCAAGAAAAATTTGGAGGGCTCCAAAAAGAAATAGGCAGATGAGCTGCCATATGTGATGTGGGCCTATCGCATGACCGTCAAAACTAGCACAGGAGAAACACCCTTCGCAATGGCTTTTGGCACCGAGGCCGTCACACTAGTAGAAATCGACACCCTAAGTTTGCGAGTCGCCTACTTCGGAGAAGAAATGAACGAAGAGAGGTTATGGGCTAACCTCAATGCGTTACCAGAATTACCCGAGGAAGCTCTTCTGAAAATGATGCACTACAGGAGAAAAATGACACGATATCATAACAGACGTGTCAAAGAACGGTTACTCAAAGCAGGAGATTTGGTGCTCAAGGAAAAATGAGCTACCGGCCAGCGCATGTGGAAACTCAGCTCAAACTGGGACATCCTATACCGCGTCACTCACATTATTGGAAGGGGAGCATATCACTTGGAAACGCTTGATGGTACCCCCTTACCCAACTCTTGGAATATAGCTCGTTTGAAGTTATATCATGCTTGATTTTGACATATCTCTGCACACTTGGATAACGTTAGCAATAACATGCGTTAACGTTCATATCAGAAATATCCTTGTGCATTTTTGTGGTTGTCTGTGTGCAGATAATGAAGGATGCCAGGAGTGAAAATCCTATCCTTGTGAGGTCGCTCCTAATCAGACGGCTCACTAAGACGAGGCACGCCCTGGCATACTTAAAGATTTAGTGCTGGGAGTGAAAATCCTATCCTTGTGAAGTCGCTCCTAATCAGACGACTCACTAAGACGAGGCACGCCCCAGCACCGTCGGGAGTGAAAATCCTATCCTTGGGATACCCATGCTCACATAGACGACCCACCAAGATGAGACACGCCCTAACTCCCCTGGGAGTGAAAATCCTATCCTTGTGACAACCGTGCTCACATAGGCGTATCACTAAGATGAGGCACGCTCCAGGGATGCGAGGTATCAACGCCTGGAAGTGAAAATCCTATCCTTGTGACGGTCGGTCTTGATCAGATAGCTCACTAAGGCGAGGCACGCTCCAGGCTGACCGTGGAAATGTGGAACAAGTCACGATATCCCAGCAAGTAACCGGATGGTACATGCCCGGTGAAGTCGACTGGATGAGAAAGTGACACAAGTAATACCCTGGCAGGACCAGATCCAGCGAGCTTGGAGGAAATGTAACAAACCCCCGACACCTATGGGTAAACGCCCATAGAGGCAGCTAAGGTATATCATATGTCATCACTAACACAAAGCAATGATTGAGAATGTGCAGGAAAACCGATGGAACATCGAGGCGATAAAGAGATTAACACCCATGAAAGCGGCGATATCGCGCGGTCGCGAGTATGCCATTAATGGCAGGCACTCCATTATTCCGACTCAAGAAATACAGCCAGGGAAATGTGTATCCCAGGGCATCATCTTCATTTATTTATATATGTTCTTACGGAAAGGAATAATGGCGGAGTGCAAGGTAGCAACGCCTCCAAAGTGACATTCTCCGTTCAAATGTGCACATGGCGATATCGCCATAATATCTTCTCTTGCAGAAGGGGATCATATGCTACATATCGCGGGTAATATCTGTTGTGATACCTCACTATTATAAGTTCTATTTCTGAAGTCATTTCCCACTCGTCACTTGCTATTTGCTAAATAGCGCCAGCCTTCTTGAAATGAAAATGCACATGCCTAGTCATGTTGCGATATCTGCCACTTGGAGAATAACATTATTCCATTCCGACATGGAAGTACACACACCAGATCAGGGGGCGGTCCCTCGGAAAACATCCGTTATTATATGATTTGGCAGATTATATTACAGATTATATAATAGTTCTATGGTTCTATGGTTATAATATCTCCACTAGATTTCTATGATCTCGCTGTGTTATGGCAGCCCTACAGAGAATGCTCAAATCTACAA
The DNA here is from genome assembly GCA_963691705.1 of Viola odorata. Classification (NCBI taxonomy): domain Eukaryota; kingdom Viridiplantae; phylum Streptophyta; class Magnoliopsida; order Malpighiales; family Violaceae; genus Viola; species Viola odorata. Next base: position 44,557,714 of record OY829538.1, read on the forward strand.
CCAATATCGCCATCTTAACATCGACATCATTATCTTATTGCTATAATTTAAAGAATAAACAACAGCGCAAAGAAGATCACCAGCAAAGGGAGTCGACAAACAAAATATATATATATATATGTGTCTGTTCAAAGACCTTAAGGCTTGCAAAGGCAGAGGCCTCAAAATACAAGAAACAAAAGCGGGCCGACACCCAAAATACAAAAAGAGGGCAGAAAAGCCTACGACGCCACTAACCCGCTGTCCCCTTGTCCCTCGCGATTTGGTGCCCTTGCCAAGTAAAAATTGTCATCCGTAAGGACTAAGGACCTCTTCTTGAAAATATTAGTAAGGGCCTCATCGTCAAATACATCCTCCCTGTACCGCTCAGCAAAGCAGTCAGACATAATGCTTGCAGTCTGCTCGTAGTACCTCCTGCACTTCTCTGCCGACTCTTTCTCTAGCGCGACATTCCTCTCTTCCAGTGCACCATTCCTCCCCTCTAGCGCGACATTCTTATTCTTTTCTGCCGTCAGCTCAGCGTCAAGGGCAGCCACCTTAACAGCTTCGCGCTCTTTAGCGTCATCCAAATCTTTCTTAATGGCCGCCAAGGTGGTTGCCATACTTTCCCGTTCCTCCAACAGGTTCCTCACTTCTTCCTGCTTCTTATCGAGCTCCTCTCAAAGTTGGCAGCGGGCACCATGCAGCTCTTCAGAGGAAGAAGTAAGGGAGGCCACTCTCCCTGTCATATGCCTGGACCAGTAGTGAAAATCATGGAGAGCAGAGAATATATGAGAATGTATTGCATGCAACTGGTCCTCTGGAGTCCGGGAAAGAAACGCCCTCTCCTCCTCTTCAAGCGATAACACGTGTGAGGCTAGGAAAGAAGAAATTGCAGGAAAACCGTCACCCCCTACCGCTGCAAACCCACTCCTGCGCAAGCCACTCAGGTCGAGTTGATGCGTAACGGGCCCGGTAGGGGTCATCGCACTCAACTCAGCCATAAGGCAAGGAACACCAACTTCCATAGCAGAAGGGGAGAGTGTGGGAGCATGTGTAGGAACAAAGAACAAAGTAGCTAGAGATGGGGGATGACGGGAAGATGTCCCTATATTGAGCTCAAACGTATCATGAGAGTGGAAGGGCAGAAAATCAGCTTCCAATAGGTCACCATTAAAGCCTATGACATGGGAAGCAGAAGGAGGAGGCGATATGCCGAAAGAATGGGGCGATGCGTTGAAAGGCCCAAAAACACCTGCATTTCTCAGAGGATCGGAAGCCTGACCACCAGAAGGTGCCTTAGTGACAGAGCCAGAACCACGCTCCTCTTGATTGACAGTGGGACCACCCGATGCCTCTACGCCCTCTTCACTGGGACGCGTCCTCTTGCGACGAAATACATGTGACAGATCCATGTTATCGTCTGGGGAAGCGTCGGTAGGAGCAGTAGCGATATCCTGCAAAGGAAATCGAGAAAATGAGAAAATAACACTAGGAAATGCTGAACAACAAGTAAATGAGATAAGCAAAGGAATTGAAGGGGAACGACCTCGTTAGCTATACTAGAAAGGCGAGTAGGGGCGACAACGCGTACTGTCCTCCTCTTCTTGGTAGCACGAGGCTGAGAAGATGACGCTTGAGCTGGGTTAACGGGAACAGGGACAACTTCCTCAGGAGGATGAGAAAAAGACATTGGGATAGAAGTAGACGGTTGAGCAAGATTAGCAACGGCAGCAAGAGCAACCTCTCTCTCTCTCCTCTGCTGAGCTCTTCACTCCTGTCTTCTGACACACTCAGGCTTCCAACTAGGCGGAGGCTCTACAAAAACATGAGATAACGTTAGTGTTAGTACCCCCTCAAAATAACAAAGAAAATGGTAAAATACTCACTCTCAATGCAGGCTTGAATCTCGGTCCTGCACGCAAGATTGTGAGTATGAACGTTGATGTCCAATTCAAGCAATTTGTCCAACTAGCCTTGCTCAGGCGAAGGAAGAGGCCGCCGTTTACCCCAAGCCCCGTCCCTAATATTTTGGTTGAAACTAGTCCTCCACCAAGGACCGGGCAGATTGACAATAAAAAACTCATTTTTCCAAGCGTCAATGGAAGACTCAAGGTGCAGGAGTTTCCAAGTAAAGGGTTTTAGCAATTCATCGTCATAACGTGGCGATATCGCTATAACGCCTCTACGATTATACAGTTGAAACAAAGAACGAAGCAACAAAAGAGAGGGAGACTCAATCCCTTTATATCTACAGAGTTGTATGAAAGCGTAAACACCACAATAAGCATTAGGGCTTAACTGGGCAACATTCAAATCAAACTCAAAAAGTAATTCTGCTACTAAAGGGTGGAGAGGAAGCTGGAAACCTTAATTAAATATTTTAGCATACAAAACCCTACGGTTGCCGGGTAATTCACTATTAAGGCGGAGTGAATTAGGGGCAACCTCGACTGAAAAACCCTCCATAGATTCGATGCCGGCATTATAACTATTCAACCGCCGTCGGAGCACGGTGGGAGAGGTAATAGTGGAAACGATTTCTTCAATTTTTTCCTCCCCAACAGATTGGGACTGAGGACAGCGGCGAGTTCTAGCCATGATTAAATTAAAAAGAGAAGGAGAGTGACAGAGGAGCAGAAATACCTTTCTAAAGAGAAACCCAGAATACTCAGGTGGCGGAGCAAAGAGAAAAAGTGAATTGCCTTTTGGAGGATTAGTGAATAAGAGAAATAACCAAAGAAGGAAACGAAGCACGCGAAATAATTTATAACCCTAGCGGTTAAATGAAATGATTGTTGTAATGATCATTATGTAGGACGCATCAGCAAGAAAAGATGCGAGCAATGAGTATAATTTTGGGAAGCGAAATGACGCATCAATTTTATCATTCCCTATGGGACGCTAACCTCTAGCGCTTCAACGAAGAGACACGTGTGCATTAGCCATCATGACTACCTCCCCAGCATTAATGAGGAAATCTCGAGCATTAAATGCTCTAAAAAATGGGGACAATTCGTAAGTTAAAGGAAATGCGATAACGCGACGATTGAGGAAAATGCGATGCGAAGCGTTAACGCAAGTGACAAACGTCAAGGAAACGCGAAGTGAAGATAACGCTACAAAGATCAAGTATTATTTGAAAAAGGGAGATACATGCGTTATTAGTCATTACAAAGCAAATGACGTCAACGTTCGAATTAAAAAACAAATAACAATTAACGAGGAGAAGCAGAGTCTTCTGCACCCTTCGCGGCACTCGAATCACCCAATAACGGGAGCACCTCGGCATTGTCGCCATCACCTACCTCTTCCTCTCCTGAAGAAAGAAAGCCCTCCTTGCTCCCGTCAATCTCATTCATTTTCGCAGAGGCATAGTCAGCTATTTTGGCAGGATCGAAAGTCCTACTGCGATAATAGTCTGTGAACTTGGCGGTAAAAGCCCACATAGTTTTCTTCTTCCACTAGCTTATCTTTGACGGAACCTTGGCCAAATCCGCATCACGAGATAACATCTCTTCACACAGAAGGGAATTCTTCTTCTCAGCAGCCATCAACTCTGCCTATAAGGCTTCAACTTTAACTTTTCCTTTGGAACTCTGCCATGCAAGGTCAGCACGACAATCATTTAATTCCGCTTGAGTGTGATTTTGGAGTCGCGTTAACTCCCTCACTTTAGCCAAGGCATTGTCGAGCTGTTCTTTTGAGCTGGTTGAATCTCGAAACCTGTCACCATGAGCCTTGATAAAATAATGCATCTCGCGGAAGGTGGCCAAACAGTTATTCATAATGTGTGCACATTGAATATTGGGGGGAGGCCGTAATAACTTTTCCTCATCTTCAGGAACACCAAACATTTCACATGCTAAGATCGCTATCGGTTGATCTCGTGACAATTAGTCCGACACACCTAAGGCGCGAAACCCACCGATCCCAAAGCTCGACAGGTCCAACTGATTAGAAGGAACCCCTTGAGGCCCTTCAGGGGAAAGATCAGCGACGAGAGAAGGGGCGGAACCGCCAACAGAACCACTAACGTCTCGAATGGAAGTAAAGAATAACGGTTGAGGAGTTTTTACTAACAGGTCGGGAAGCCCGCTCGAACTTGGAGCCGGTACCGCCACATCAGGAATGCAGGAAGGGATGGGTGAGTGTGGAGCCTCTACGACAGGGGAGGAGTCTGCTGCTGACGGTGTTACTGTTGATATTTTGAAAACCCCGTTGACGGGAGAAGACCGTGATATCGGGGGAGTTTCGGTTGACGACACAAGAACTTCGCCAGCTAAAATTGAGGACGTCGTTGGCAAGACCTCAGCCCCCATCAAAGGAACACTTTCAGTGACACCAGACGAAATGACGATATCAGGAATGGCAGATGTCGTCGTTATCGCTAGAGGAGGACGCGCAACAGCCTTTGTCACTCGAATCTCATCTTCCTCCCTAAGCCTCTTCCGCTGAGCTCGGGAGGCTTGGCGAAGGCATGATTCTATATCTGTATCCTTCATATCCTCAGTCTCCTATGAAAAATTCTTTGTCTCGACTATTACCTGGCCTGAGCTAGATCCTCTCTCCCGAATAGGCAACTAGTTCTCCACAAAGCGAGAAGCGTGAGTGGAAGGCCACGTCCCCTTTGGAGGGCTGCACCTAAAGTCCTTCTCTTCTTTAACGGGACGCTACAGTCAGACGGAGCCCTAAAGAGAGTGGAAGAAGATATCCCTGGAGATGACACAATCCTCGGACGGGCGTCATCCCCTGCGGGTGGTTAATCGATAACGCCCCCTACGGAAAGTCACATTAGTAAATAACAAAGAAGAACAATAACGCCAGAATTTAAAGACTCACCTACGGCGCACTCAGATAAAGGCCTGTACAAAGCAAAATTTCGAATCTGAAAAGGCGTCTCCATCTCTAACAAAGTAGTCATCAACATTTTCTTCAAATCCTTGAAAGTTTCCCCAGAAGGACTGGGTGTACGCGTCATTCCATCTTGGGGTGATATCAAACAAACCATTGCGACAAACGAGGCTAAAAAACTTACGAAATAAATTGACGGATGGAGTCAAAATACCCTTCATCTCACAAGCACGAAGAAAAGTGTAAATACCGCTCCATGATAAGGGAGTTATCTGCGCTGGGTTAATCCTATACTCACGCAGTATATCCTCTATTGAAGCATGAACAGGAAGACGAAAGCCGTAAAGGAACATTTTAAAATACAACATCCTACGGTTTCTCCACAGTCTATCGTGAAGCCTCATACGGTCGTCTGGAATCGTAACTGTATAACCAGTGGGAAAAGGGATACCATGACTCTCTAATTCGAGCCACAGAACAGTTTTGCAGGTAAAAATACTAGCAGTATTTTCAATCTCAGGATCTATAGGCTCTCGAGGGACTACCTGAGGGGCTGCCTGAGATCTCGTACGAGGCACGATGAACAAACAGCGAAAGAAAAACCAAAGCAAGGTTGAATAGAGTACCTTGGAGAAGAAAGCAATAGATGGATCGTCTGAGCCGACGAACGGTTGAGAGAATCTTCTTCGAGCGGGCGAAAAAAGTAAAGAATGACAGGAAAATTTGAAGTGAGAGCAAAAGAGTAGAAAGAAGGGAGTAGTTTTCCTTTTAAAAGGAGCAATCAACATCAAGATGACCAGACGACCTATCACAACGGGACACATATAAAACAAAAAGCGACACGTGGAGAGGCGCTGTGAGAAAATTTAAAGCCAGGCGCCTACTTTTTAGAGAAAGGCAGTTAACTGCAAGAAGTTAAAAAATGGTTACATGGAGCGATAACCGACTTAACAACGTTAATTACTTTATGAGATAACACGAGATCGAGACAAGGAAAGGAAAACGAGAAATATTATTTCATTCATAAAAGAGCCCTACGACATCTATAAAAATGCCTGGCGTACATATCAATCTTCATCAAGCCAGTAAGAAGGCCAATAAAAATCATCCCCGTCCGAAGATGGCAAATCCTCGTCAAGAAAACGAAAAGGCTCGTCAACCCTTTTTTCTTGGCCTAGCTTTAACGAAGGGCCCTCTAAAGGACCTTTCTCCTTCAAAGGAGTCACGCCCGACTTACCCTTGACGGCAGGAGCTGGGTCCTCAGGACCGTCATCATGAACATGCATTCCTTCCCCAGATATAGAATAACCGATAGGCGGGAACAATTCATCACTTTTCCAAATAGTAGGAGCACAGGAGTTGAGGCACTCATTAACTGATTCGGGGCTCTCTCTCTTTAACCTCTTACGACCCTTGCGGCGAAGGAATCGCCCTTTCAGGCATGACGAAGAAGGATCATCAGAATCTGGGGAAGTAGGAGGAGTTGGTGGAGAATCATGTTCTGCCACCTCCGCGACGCATGAGTCAGCCATAGAAAAATAAGCAATTTCCTCAAAAGAATAGAAGGAAGAAGATGAACAAAAAAAGAAAGAAAAATTCCATTAAATAGCCGTGGCAAAAAGGCACTGTTGCCTTTTCGCACGACTTTTGAAGATAATTAATACATCTTGAGAAGAATGATCATAATTGCAAGATCTGATTTTGTGATCACAACTGTTGGAAGTTTGCACCAATCAAGAGGTGCCGGGAAAACCACCTAATCAGTTAGCATTGGAAAAGCGACGCAAAATTAATTCGAGAAATGGTTGGGAGAGATATTTATTATCATTTAGCGTTCAAGTAAAACAAACGCTGCGAAAACCCAATAGACGCCAGACTCATTTTTGGTTGGGCTAGTATTAATTTCGGGCGAAACATCATACGAAGGAGAATATCGTCAGCGAAATTAATGAGAAAAGTTATTTTATTTATGGCTTTGATGGCCTAAGCATGCACACGGTTACAGTAGAAAACATAAAAAGAGAAAAGGGCGAGATGGTTGCCACAGGAGGTCAAGTATTGAACCCGGCGTCATCCTCCCCTTCCGCGAAAGGAATTTCCCTCAGGGCATCCGCAAGGGAAGTCAGTTTAGAAGAAGAAGCCCTCATGCCTTTAAAGCATTACCCCAACAGGTCCCTCCTATGCTGCAGCATAGTGATGATCATCTGGATATGGGAGATACGCAGATATTTTCGTCGTCTTCTTTAGGGGACTGAAATCCTCCACGGAGACAACACCTTGCCTGGACAACAGAGGAGTCAGCATCCCTTGAAGCTCCAGGACATCCTCGGAAGTTTTGGTCATCATAGACCCTAGAAAATCGATGTCTGCTTGGGTCAAATTCTTCAGAGTATGGACTTTTGAAAGCAGGAAGTTCTTGGTAATTTCGTCCATGGTAGAAAAGAAATGTTGACAGAACTACAAAAAGAATGTAAAGAATCAGTTTGGAGAAAAAATCAATTTATAGGCACGAGGGAATGACGATTTAAAAAGACGCGACCTTTGATATTCGAGCCTCCGTCATCGTGGAAACTGCTAATCAGGCGAGACCGAAAATGAGGCGGCAACCCTTGGTAAACACCCGGGCTCATTTTCGGTTGGGCTTATGATAACTATTGACACTACTTCAGGGGCATTTTCGTCCTTACACCTAGCATCAAGGCCGGAGTACTGTAGCTCCCCTCGAGTGTCCAACACTGCTGACGTCGCCCCTCGCCTAACAAGAAGTTATGGGATGGTCGACATCAGCTGGGGGGGGGGGGGGGGGGGGTCTCACGCGATATCTACCTACACAATCGGCGTTATCCCATCCCAGACCTTACATGACGTCACTTGAAAGGACCTAAGCGTTATCTGCCAGAGATAACGCCTATCCCCTATAGGTAGCACGCTTGCTACGCCTATAAATACCCCACCATTCAAGACAAAAGGTAAGCCTACGATCGCTAGTCGAACCCCTGCCATTTGGAACAACCTTACTAACTTAGGCATCAGAGTGTCTACGCCGGAGACCCCTTCCGGCACTTTGCAGGTACACCAGATGACCAGAACAGTGATCCCGATCGGTAATTTTCCTCGCCTACCCATGTCCACGAACCCTAGAATCTTATCAGAAACCTCCCCTGTACTAAAAAAATTCAAATCGAGGTACCTGAACTAAAGGTCAACGAAATCGGGGTCCCTGCCGTCAGTCAAACTAACACTCTGTTAGTTTGCACTGACTATTGCCAGTTGCTTGCAACCGATAACCAAGATGAATTTTTTTAAAATTGTTAATAAAAGAAGGAAATCATTTATGTAATTTCTATTCCATAATTCAATCTTTTATCATTCAATATTTTTCATTTTAAATTCATCTTTTTACTACTAAAAAGAGAAAAAAAATCACATCCTTCATCTTCCTCTTTTCTTTTCGAGCATCATCTCCTGTAATAATAATGTAAAAATTAAAAAAATATTTCCAACATTTTCATTTCTTATTTTCTTATTCCTTAATTTCTTTCTTTCTCTTTCTTTTTTTTTCCATTTTTTTTTTTCATCCACTTCCTAGAAAAAATCACCACCTCTTTCAATCTCATCTCCTTCGTCCTCTAACCACCATGACCTCATCATCATCTTTCCTAGATCTAGATTTAATATCCAAAAATTAACCTCTCTTCTTCCACCGCTTTCTCTTTTTTAATTTAAGAAAAACCCAAAAGATCCAAAATTAATTAAATTTAAAAAAATCAATTAAATTAAATTAAATCTAGAACTGGAGTGCTGTAAGATACTAAGGCACCAAATGATTTCCCATTTTTGCCCCTGAAATCAGACCAGATGGTGCGCCAAACGGAGATAGCAGTGAACGCCAGCTCCGAAACCCGGCGGAAACGCAGCAACAATCCAGACGAACCGGAAGCTGCTTCAAAAACCAAGACAGATCTGCAGCAACTGCAGTCTACCGGGGTTGCCACGACCATCAAATCCTGATTCAGCACCTGGACTGAATCAAACAAGCGGTGACAGACTTGAAGGTAAAAAATTAAGACTAACAGCAGACAACGATGGGCTTTATCTTTTTTTTCCAATCTTTGATGATGGGGTCACCACTGGTGGAGGCAGCGCCCGCGGTCAAAGGTGGTGATGGTGGCAGGGACGTTGGTCGGTCGGGTGTGTTTAAGAGAATGAGCAGCTACGTCGGCATCTTAGATTTTGACTTTTTTAGCTTTCAAGGATTTGATAAGGTGAAGGGATTTGATGAGGAAGATGGGTTACTTGCAGGTCTGCTAAGGGTTAGAGTTAGGTGGGATTTTGATAGATCTAGGTTATGGTGAGAGGAAGATGAAGGGAAGGATTCTGTTTCAGATCTGTACAATAATTTCAATTAAATGGATTAAAAACAGATCTGATTTTCTAGGCCTAAATAATTTCAGTAACCCTCTTTTCCTAATTTTTTTTTAATCCAAAGAAAGAGAAAGAAAAATGAGAATTATCGTTGAAGATGAAGGAAAAGAAGAAAAGGAAAAAAATATATAAAAAGAAGGTAATCGGGTGTTTAAAAATGTGAAACTGATAGATGTAAGTCATATTTAACGGTCTATTAAGTTGACTAATGGAATGGGGTTGGGCTTCGTTGACTTTACGTATAGAGGAGGTGGAATAAAAAATTTATAGTCCAGGGGAGGTATCTATTTTTTGCGTTAGTACAGGGGGTCTAAATGCTATTGCCCTATAAAAAAATGTTCTATTTTTCTTCATTTTCATGTTCTTGCTTTGCTTGATCTTGTGATACGTTCCTTGATACACTCATAAACGTTTCTCCCTTGTTTTTGCTTAAGAAACTGAATCCAAAACAAAACAAAAAGTTAACTAATCGATCCGACTAGGTTCCTATTGAACTCGTGAGTAGAACCTATCCCAACACCAATTAGAATCTCAATTTGAGCTCCTAAATTCATAATCAACTTGTGATTAGAACCCTAGATGGACACAATGGATTGGGAAGGAATATTTTACTTGATCAAAACTAATTCCAAGTAGTTTTTCCCAAGAATCCTTGGTTAGAACAAAAAATGAGACACAATCTCACAAATACGTTTTTGTATAAAAATGGTCTCATTTTCCCCAGCTGTATTACATGTATATAATGACCTAGCAACCTAAACTAATTAACCTATTCACTACTTAATTAATTACCAACCAAGCTGCATAACACCACTATTTAGTGACCATGGAAAATTGGACTAAAAAACAAAACAAATAAAAAACACAAACTTAAACAAACGGACGTGTGCTATTAAGGTAGCTTGATGCTCAAGCCTAGCCTTAACATATGCCCTCAGACGCGCCAAAGACGCAAGGATTTGACAGATTGTCCCTTATCAGTTATATGAAAGGAATTCTTTTGGGTGTGATAGCTCTCCACCTTTCCATGGGCAAGATACATGAGGAAGCTTGTCTAAGTGAGCTTCCCTTATGCATTGCAGCATAGGCGTGCGAGCGAGTATTCTGTGTCATGTAATGGGAGTTGTCATGATGGCTTGGCTTTCATGGAAACTTCAAGCTAAGTATGTGTTAAAAGCTAGTAGTGCGCTGACTAAAGAGGGACGAGGTTGGAAAAAGAGAACGAGTTTGGCTGCATAAGTTCTATCTAAAGGTTCGAGAATGGATGAAGGCCTCATCTGTGTTAGGGGTGAGCATAGGCCGAGGTGAGAGGACTCGGGCCTATGACACACTCAAGAGGGCTCTTAGGACACGTATGAGCGTGGCTATAAGGTACGAGAGAGAGTGGTCAAGAGGCACAAATGGGTGTGGCCTTGACACGTGTGGAAATATGGCTAAGATATAGTCGAGCGTGGCTGAGAAGAAGGGCGAGTGATCGGTTGTCGAACCCGTCAAAAATAATAATATAAACCTGCAGTCAATGTGCATAATAAACTGTGTATAATGGTAGCAGGGTCGAACACAGGGATTAAGGGATCAACACTCAATTCAATTTGACAGACTAAGTAATCCTAGTAACAAGTAACAAGGGGGGTTTTTGAATAGTTGTTTGATTAGTCTAATTATTAACTACGAAAGTAATAACAACTAGTGACAAAGAGTAATAGGAGTAAATAAGAAATCAGTAGAGACGGGGTTCCTAGTAAGAGTCCGAATCCGGTTGCAATTATGGTCAGCCGGTCATTGGTGCAAGCATTGTCTACCCCGAGCTAATAGACGCACTATAGGGACCAGGTACACTTAGGTCTCCTGCTTACCTTCGTAATAGAAGCTATCCCAAGGTACGCTTATGGGTTAACCTTGACAGTCCGCTGTCCTCCAAGGTACGCTTATGGAGGCAACACTCGGACGCCCATGAAGAAGAGGTAAGATGCGTCTAGGGCAAGACACTCAGTACGCTCGAGGCTCTGCCCTAACGACTTGTTCAATCCAACTGGGGGATACCAGGTTTCCAGTAAGGACCAGTATGGTTATCTGCTTTACCCTGCAGCTTCGCGTTAGGTATAACTACAAGGACGATTGTAATGCTTTAGTTCAATTACTAGGTGATCAAGCTAATAATTAACCTAGGTAAGTTGACAATTAATCATCGAACAAGAAAGATACCAACACAGAATTTATGAAGTACAATTTGACCTCACGGCTTCCCTTGCAACCTTCAATCGACTCTTACCAAGAACAAGAAGACTTAGCCGCACATATTAATAATAAAAATAAATAAATAAATAAATTGCATAATTAAATAAGAGAGATGAAGAAGAAATAAATCTTGATTATTACTGGCCGGAGAAACTGCTCCGGTTTATTGAAGAGAAAAACAAAGATGCCGAAGGCAGTGGTGGTGCCAAAGGTTCAGCGGGAGAGAGGAAGAGAAGAGAAAAAGGCGCTAAAAACCTAATTACTAAAAGTATTTATAGAATTATTACAAATTAAATTCCTATTTCGATTTGAATTCAACTCCCCATAGGACTTCTACTGCGATTGGGACTTCTGGAGCATTAATTTAGCGGATCCGATATTGCGCTTGTTTCCTTTTCTCGCTAGGACACTGCTGCCTTTCGCGAACGTCCAGCTGCTCGGCCTAGCTGCTCTATTACTTCCAGAAAATGATAGAAGCGTCCTTTTCGTATTTTCCTCTTAATTAGCCCAGATCTGTAAAAAGTGAGTAAACATAGCAACATAAGTAGCATCATGATCTAAAAAGGCATACAAAAGAGGGTGGAATTATGGACATAAAACACTCTATCAAACATCCCCACACTACCCTGATGCTCGCCCTCGAGCATTAAAATCAGAAAGCATCACCTCATCAGGAACACACAGCCTCAATCCACAACACACAGAGTTATTTACGCCACCACTTACACCTCGACCGAGCAGTACGCCACCCTCCAGCCTAGATGAACTCTGCACTACTCTAGAGGAATAACGAAACCAGAAGAGTAGCTTTCCTACATCAGCCTACTGCAAGCAATCCTCACAAGATATGGTGTTTATTGCTCACGCTCAGAAACAGAGTTAGGTGTTTAACACTCATCAATGCGAATGATCATACACAAAACTAAATTTGCAATAGCGACCCGAGTACAAAGAACACACGCATGGGCAATCATATGATCATAGAGACTCTGCATAGGGTAAAGAAAAATAAGATGTTAAAGAAGAAGGGGGTTCAAAGTAGAGAGAAGGAAGGATAGACGTTTCTTAGCTGGAAAAAAAGGCAAGTCGGTGAGAGAGACCTCCTGATGGCAGTGGCAAGGGCAAGTTAGAGAACGCTGAAGGAGAGTGGGGGTATCTTCTATGGGAAGTGCCATCGGACTTCTGATCTTTGAAATGCTCTACTGCAGTTCTAGATTGCACTCCATTCTGCTCAAGCACTTTATTTGATTTTTTTTTCTTTTTTTTTTCTTTTTTTTTTCTTTTGAGCAGAGAGGGGCATACATGATATTCTGGATTGTTGAACTTGGAGCAGAAAATTTTTCCTTGGGCGTCCAATCTTCAGTGCGTACATGATGCAAACGTCTCGGCCTAGCAGTTGATCTCCATATTGCTTACTGGAGTGCTTTGATTTGCTTTTGAATATCTAGGCCGAGTCGCCAGGAATCCCCACACTAGAGCTTTTGTCTCTCTGATGCGCTCTGTGGTAGTTGCCATTTAACTGCTTCTAGCATCTCGATGTAGCAGTTAAACATTCATAGCTCAAATCTCTGCAACTTTTCTATTTTCAGCTTCTTGGTCTACTCTCAGTGTCTCGGTCAGGCAACTCAATACCCCCACATCTACTGTCCCACCTCACCACTGCCGGAGGCATCTCTCACCTGCTAAGAAAAGAAAGGAATGGCTCAAGCAGTTAGAGGGGTAGTGAAAGAAAGATATGAGCAGTATGGGTAAGGAGATAAAAAGCAAGGAAAAAGATAACAAAGAAAAATGCAAAAGTCCCTAATCATATCATCGCATTCCCATGTCTGATCATGTCTATACTCAAGGGGTCTCATGAAAATTCGGCCAGTACACAAATCATGCATCCACTCAGAAATAAAGTATGACATGAAAGCTCAAACACTCATGGGAGAAAAATTCATTGATTGCAATCAGCTAGGGCAAGACGTAGTCATAAGAGCTAACAGGCAGTATGGTGTGCAAGTGGTTTTGGTGTAGTGGGTGAAGATTCTGTGTGAAGTGGGCCTACTCTGTGCATTCCATCAAATGTGAGTTTAAAAACAGGGGTAGTGTAAACAGTTGAAAATCTTTTGAGGGAAATTCAAATCGGGGCCAAAATATGCATATGCAGGGCAAACAGTCATGCAATACTATAATAATCAAACAGTCATGCAAAATATACTAAAAATGCACACAAAACATATCATAAAAGTATGAAGCCCATCCCCACACTAAAGTAAAACATTGTCCTCGGTGTGGAGAAAGGAATCAAACAAACGGAGTTCAAAGAAAATAGAGAAAGGGGGAAAGGAGATTGTTCACCGAGAAATTAAAGTACTGTCGCGCCCCACGAAAATTACGAAAAAAGAGTAATTCATGAGTGTGCAATGAAATTTGAGACCTTCAGATGCTCGGCGTAAAAGGACGCCTAGCAGCATGCAATGAAGTCGCCACCCTAATTTGGTTGCTAGGCTTAGGGAACCCTAATCGTCATGGCATAGGAAATATAATAAGTAAAAAAACTAAAGGCACAAAAAAGGGGTCTGGACCCCAGACAAAGGTTCGGGGTCGTATTATGGTCTCGGGAAGGTGTTAGGCACCCGAGTCACATCTGAAAACGGTTACCGGTTGATGAGAGAGGTGTTTAAAAAGGTGTTTGATAAAATGCATTTTGAAAAAGGGGGCCCTTAGAGGAATCGTCACTTTAGCCTTTTCTATGATCGTGACCGTTCAGGAATAATAAAAAGATCTTTCGGACGGGATTACCGTTTATCAAGATCGATTGATTATTCCTGATCGTCACGTAATGGGATTGAATTTTCCGTAAGACTGAATGAGCGCCCTCTTTTTTCATCATCGGGTCATGCATGATTAAATTAATTACTATGTGATCCTAACATGGATTGCTAACATAGTACAAATTTAAATGATTGATTTTAAAGTGGAAAACTGATGTGGGATCGAAAGTCCCCATGTACATGCAGTCAATACAAGCGAGAATTTAAAATCATATGAACTTGGCATTTTAAGCAACTCTTTAAACACGTTGTTCATGTGGGTTGATTTTAATTCTAGCAGTTCTATATATCATGCGTACGATTGATATTTACAAAAAAGCGTTGAATAAATAAAAAGGAACGAAAGGCGTACTTTCGAGTGAAGCTTGAAATTAAAACCTACAAAATGAGAGTGTTAGTGATAGCTCGAAAAATAAATAAACAATTTTATGAGTGCACAAATTTAAATGACAGTTGATTGTATACGAGAAATGATGGATTTCACGCATACGAGAATTAAATGCTGAGTTTGATAAGTGCAGGAAAATAAATGACGACAGTTGATTACATGCGAGAAATGATGAATTTTACGCATATGAGAATTTAGATGCTGAGTTGATTGCGTGCGAAGAATAATGGATTTTACGCATGCGAACATTAAATGCTGTGTTGATTGCATGCGAAAAATGATTGATTTTAAGCATGTGAGAATTTAAATGCTAGGTTGATTGCATGCGAAAAATGATTGATTTTAAGCATGCGAGAATTTAAATGCTACGTTGATTGCATGCGAAAAATGATTGATTTTACGCACACGAGAATTAAATGCTGAGTTGGTTGCATGCGAAAAATGATGGATTTGACGCATACGAGAATTAAATGCTGAGTTGATAAGTGCAGGAAATTAAAAGAGTTGATGATAAAAAAAAATTTAAAACAGTTGATGATTTGCAGAAATTTTAATGATTGATACTGCAGAAAATTAAAGCAATTGATATTGCAGAAAATTAAAGCAGTTGATATTGCAGAAAATAAACAATTGATATTACGACCGACCATGTAGGCGGTATTGAATTTAAATTGCCGAAAGTAAATTGCAGAATTTTAAAGTGCTGGAAAGTAAAGTGCGGAAAATTAAACAGTTGATAATTTGCGGAAGAATTTCCAGCAATTTGCGAAAAATTAAAGCAGTTGATATTGCAGAAAATAAACAATTGATATTGCGATCGACCATGTAGGCGGTATTGAATTTAAATTGCCGAAAGTAAATTGCAGAATTTTAAACTGCGGAAAATTAAACAGTTGATAATTTGCGGAAGGATTTCCAGCAGTTTGCGAAAAATTAAAGCAGTTGAATATTTACGAGAATTAAAATGCGACCGACCATATAGGCGGTATATTTAAATTGCCGAAAGTAAATTGCGAACAATTAAAGTGCAGAAGAATAAAGCAGTTGATAAGTGCAGAAAATTAAACAGTTGATAGTGCGAAAAATAATCATACGAAACATGCGATTTATTTTACGGAAAAACGTGATCCGAAGTTTTGAAAACAATTGAAAATGGGCTGGGCCTAATTGAAGAATGAAAAGAAAAATGGAAAATGGGCCAGGAATAGTGCCTGGCCCATGAAAATTAAAAGGAAGGGTGATGGGCCAAGCCCATCACCTTTGACGCATGAATAGGCCATTATGGCACTATTCATCGTCATTTTCACCACGTCGCCGGCGCTACTGCCGGCGACCAAGGTCCGGCCACCCGTGGTCGGATCTTGAAAATCTTCATACCGGGATGCTCGTCTCCTCGACGGCTTCCCGAAAGTATGAACTTTGACTCGAAGTTTAAATCGTATAGAGTTTAATTTTGAAAAAATGACGAAACCGTTAATTATCGAAAACTAATTAATTCGCACAACCTAGCTAACGATTTTCAAAATTGAAAGCATGTATTTAATCTACATCACGTATGTGAATTAATAGCACAAAAACAAGCAGTTTATTTGCTTGAGATCAAGCCAAACGAAATTAAAAGGAAAACATGCTAAAAAATGAAAACGAGCTAGAGAGAGAAAGCTCACTTTAAACTTTGAACTTGGACTATCGATGCTCGATATGAGCTATCAATCAAGGAGAGGGAAGAAAGCAAGCTTCTCTTGCGATTTTTGGTGCCCCGAATACGTGGGAGGATGGTAGCTATTTATAGCCGAAGATCGCGTGAGGAGGGAGACGCGGGGCTGCGCGTGGTGGCCGGCTGGTCGCGGTGGCAAGGCTAGGGTGCTAGCCGTAATGATGGCGGAGGGACAGGAAGCTACGGACGCGATGGGAGCAAGTGGCTCGGGCTCGGGCTGCTTCGCTGCACTCCCTTGGCACTGTTCACGTGCATCATGCATATTAATTCAAGGGCCATTGATCTGGTTGACTTTCCTTGGTTGACCAGATCAATGGCCATGATCAAATGACCTTTTATCTGATTTAAATGGCCTCGAGCCGGTTCCCGCGTGCAAACGTTCTGACTTTTCGAGCCAAAGGTACCGGCGCGTAGAGAAAAATATGACGGGTTTAACCGTCTACAGAGAATGACGAGAATTTCTCGTTTAACGTGTTTATTTTCGCATTCAAAAACGTGAAACGTTTGAACGAAAAAATAATAACGTTACGCCGAAAATTACACGAATCGCTGTAGACCGTTGCGACCAGAAAAAAATCTAGCAACTAGTTGATGGAAAACATTTTAAAGTCAAGCTATTGTCCGAGCGGACTTACTCGGGTCCAATAAAAGCTCGAATAAAAATAATAATAAAATAATAAAAATACTAAAAAATGCGCTAAAATATTAAAAATCCTAAAATTCATGTGATGACCTAAAACGAAGAAAAAACTAGCAAACGACTGTCGGATAATAAAAAATGTGACTTTTAAGGCTAAAAATAATAATGATAATAATAATGAAAATATGTGCCGAAAAATTAAAAATGTGATTTCAAAAGCTGACGATGCTAACGATGATGCTAAAATGCAACGAAACACTTACAAATGCTAGCGACAGTAAATTAACTGAAAATGCCAGTAAATTAACTAAATAACGGAAATGCTAAAATTAAATAAAAATGGCGTCAAAATTCGGGTATCAACAGTTGCCCCCTCTTTACTGTCTTATCGAAGTATTTGATAAGCAGTAAAGACAGTTGCCCCTAGATATCCGAATTTTGGCGACACGGCAGGTCTTACCTCAAACTTACAGTGATGATGTCGCTCTGGGAGGAGGTAGTTGATTGATGCTGTCACTGGGGATAAAAAGTGGTTGCTTGATGTCGCTCTGGGAGAAGGGGATTGCTGTCGCTCTGGGAGGAGATAGGTTGTTGATCCTGCAAAGATATAAGCTTAGCTCTATTCGGGTATTGAGAGAAACATAAGTTGTAGAAAATGAAAATGATAACCACTCTACCAGGGACGGAAAGTGATTTTACGAGAATGTATATGACAGCTCCACTGGGGGGGTCTAACATTTGACAGGTGACTGACGTTGCTTTGGAAGGATAATGCGCGATTCGCAGAAGTATGAATGATTTGTCCTAACGATGTCACTCTAGGAGGAGGAAATAATTATGCAGAAATGTAGAATTGTGAATGATGTCACTCTGGGAGGGGAAGAAATGCTAAGGCTAAAGAGGGTAAAACTATGCTATGCTATTATTCTGGGAGGAGAAAAAAATGCTTGACGCTGAAAACTAAACTATGATGTCACTCTGGGAGGAGGAGAAAGCTAAGGCTGAAAACTAAATGTTGTCACTCTGGGAGGAGAAGAATGCTAAGGCAGAAATCTTAAACGACGTCGATTCCAGTAGGAGAAGGCGCGAGATGCGGAAATTAAACTAAGGTCGCTCTGGGAGGAGAAGAATGCTAAGGCTGAAAACTAAATGCTGTCGCTCTGGGAGGAGAAGAATGCTAATGCTGAAAACTAAGTGCTGTCACTATAGGAGAAGAAGAATGCTAATGCTGAAAACTAAGTGTTGTCACTCTAGGAGGAGAAGAATGCTAATGCTGAAAACTAAGTGTTGTCACTCTAAGAGGAGAAGAATGCCAAGGCTGAAAACTAAGTGCTGTCACTCTAGGAGGAGCAGAATGCTAATGCTGAAAACTAAGTGCTGTCACTATGGGAGGAGAAATGCTAACGGAAGGTAATTTATGCTGTCACTCTGGGAGGGGTGGAAATGCTAATGCTAGCACCCTTGATACGAACCTAGAATGCGTCTGCGTCCTGCTCAGGAGGTAACGACCCCAAGGACAAGACTTTCCCACGATTTGCAGCCGTAAGCAGTCCTCACCTGATATTAGTGTTTGCACTCATGCTCTGAAACAAGGCTAAGTGTTTTACACTCATAAAGATGCAACTAACATGATACATATTTTACAGTTCGCAATGTCAATCCGAGTGAATAGACTTCGAATGAAGATGCACATGCATGGGCGTTCTAATAATCGATGGGACTTTTACGGAAAAGAATGAAAGGACGTGAAATGTCCGGAAAGGAGTTTGTTTTTGGAAAAGATTGTTTTGCTTGGGAGTTGGAAGGCTTTTGATGAGTGACGCTTTGCTGATTGGCCTTGATGAGGGCGGGGTGTGCGAGCTCTTCCGCTTTTTGCTGGTGATGCTTGCTTGACAGAGTGCGTGAGCTCTTGCTGGGGGTGCTTTCCGTGTGGCCAGGGGCCCTTTTTTTGAGTCTTCATTGGGGGAGCGTCGTCGCTGTTCCTTTTGCGACTCACTACTTGAGTTGGCCTGTGGCCCCTTTCTCTTCTTGGGTTCTCACTAGGGATGCTTGCTTTGAGGTTTCTTGAGTTGGCCTTGGGCCTTTTTTGCTTGACTTTACTGGGGAAGGATGCTTTGAGATTTCTCGAGTTGGCCTTGGGCCTTTTTACTCGAGTTCACTAGGGAAAGTTTTCTTCGATATTTCTCGAATTGAGTTGTCCCCGGGCTGTGATTGCTTTGGCTCTTCGATTGTTTGTATTCTTCGAAGGTCTCTGAGCATTTTCTTTCTTTTCTTTCCTTTTCCTTTTTCCCCTCTCTCTTTTTCCATTTTTTCCTCTCATTTTCCCTTTTTTTTTTTTTTATATCCCTCCCCTTTTTGATTTGATTTGAAATGCAACAGAGCAGAGCAAGCACAACCTTCATCTTGATCTTTTCCCCTTCTGTCTTGAGGCCTCGGCCTTCGTCGTTGCTGCTTCTTCGGTGATAGTCCTTAGCGATCTCTTGGTGACCTTTTCCGTCACCTTCGTCGTGAACTTGAACTTGGCGTGCTTTTACTTCCGGCTGGCAATTTTAGCTGAAACTGCTCTTTGGTTCCCGGGGTATGAGTGATATTGACGGTTTGAGGGGAGTGATGACATATATGGTAGAAAGAGGGAAGAAACGAAAAAAGTGGAGAAAATCGTAAAAGTCCCATGTCACTTTATAGCTATCCTATGTCTAATGGTGCATGTACCCTGGATATTATGCGAACTCAACTAGTACCTAGTCAGGCCCTTACACTCATGAAGGATAAGACGTGATGGCTCAAAAATGCTTACCGGGATTTGTCTATGACTGCTTACGTCGGAGCAAACTGCGGATATAAGAGCAAACAGGTAATAACATGCATGGCACGTAATTTGGATAGATGCTGGAGTTAACAGAGGGATTAAATATTCCTAACCTATGCGATGCATGAAAATGCTTATGAGAGTAGTATGCTTTTGTTTGAGCCGAGCTAAAGAGGGATTTTTGATTGATTTTTGATTTTTGATTGACGGGTGGTTTGATTGCTAGGGGGTTTGATTACTAGACGTTTGATTGCTGGATGTTTGATTGCAGGATGTTTGATTGCTGGATGTTTGATTGCTAGATGTTTGATTGCTAGATGGTTTGATTGCTAGATGTTTGATTGCGAGACGTTTGATTGCTAGACACTTTGATTGCTAGATGTTTTGATTGCTAGATGGTTTGAGACAACTTACTTACAAGGTTCTACCGAGAATCTAAGGTTGCCCCCCCAGCGGGCCAGACGACCGTACCCGACTTAAAGCTAATAAAGCGAGTAGGAATAAAAACAAATTTAAATAAAGGGGAAAGAAAGAGGGACTCCCCTGAACTGCGCAGCGGGGCTGCAAGGGCGTCTTCCACAAGCGTTGGCAATTCTTTGCTGATATAATTGCGCATGGCAGATAGCGGCCAAACGCTTTTCGGGAAGGAGGTTCAGCTGCTCGTACCTCACTCTCGCCCAATCTGATTCTTCTACTTCAGATTCTGCCAGGATTCTGAGAGAAGGGATTTCTACCTCAAGGGGAATTACGGCTTCCATGCCGTAAACTAATGAGTAGGGAGTTGCCCTTGTGGATGTACGGGTTGCTATCCGGTAAGCATGTAGTGCGAAGGGGAGCATGTCATGCCAATCTTTGTGCGTGATTACCATCTTTTGGATGATCCTCTTCAGGTTCTTGTTTGCTGCTTCGACTGCGCCATTCATCTTTGGTCGATATGGTGACGAGTTCCGGTGCTTCACCTTCCAACGTTGGCAAAGATCGTCGATCATTTTTCCGTTGAGATTGGTGCCGTTGTCCGTGATGATGGTCTCTGGGACTCCGTGACGACAAATGATACTTCTCTCAATGAATCGCATGGTCATTTTTTGAGTGATGATGGAGTAAGAGGCGGCCTCTACCCATTTGGTGAAGTAGTCGATTGCTACGAGGATGAAGCGATGGCCATTAGAGGCTGTTGGATGAATTTGGCCGATGATGTCGATTCCCCACATCGCGAAAGGCCAAGGCGATGTCATGCTGAAGAGAGGGGCCGGAGGGACATGGAGATGGTCCGCGTAGATTTGACATTTGTGGCACTTCCGGAAGTAGCTAATGCAATCTCGTTCGATGGTGAGCCAAAAATACCCTTGCCTCATTATTTGTCTGGCCATCATATGCCCACTTGCGTGTATGGAACAGACCCCTTCGTAGATCTCTGCTATGATTCTCTTTGCCTCGGCTATGGTGACGTAGCGAAGCAAAGCTCCATCCGCTCTCCTTTTATATAGAACCTCGCCGTCGAGGTAGAAGTCTAGTGCTAGGCGCTAGAGGGTCTTTTTGCTAACCCGGCTTGCCCCCGGTGGGTACTCCCAGTTTCTGATGAACTGAACTAAGTCGTAGAACCACGACTTGCCGTCAGGTTCCTCTTCTAAGGCGACACAACATGCCGGAGTTTCCTTTACTTCCACTCTCAATGGTTGGAGCATTACTCCGTATTCTAACTTAAACATTGAGGCCAACGTGGCTAATGCGTCTGCGAAGCAGTTCTTTTCTCTGTCGACTCGGTCGAATTCGGTTTCCTCGAATTCCCGTGCGAGTTAGGTGAGTATCCTTTGATAAGGGATGAGCTTGGAATCCCGTGTCTGCCATAGATCCTGGGCTTGATAGATGACGAGTGCTGAATCGCCGAAGATTCGGAGCTTCTTTACTTTTAAGTCGATGGCTGCTGTCAGGCCGCTGATGCATGCCTCATACTCGGCGATGTTATTGGTGCATGGGAAGTTCAATTTGCATGCTATGGGGAATTGACGGCCATTTGGGGCTATGACCACGGCTCCCACTCCCTTGCCCGAGAGGTTCACCACACCGTCGAAGAACATGGTCCACCAGTCGTCTTCTCGGAGATCTTCTGTGATCTCATCTTCAATCATTATAATGTCCTCATCGGGGAAGTCGAAGCTCAACGACTCATACTCGTCCGAGGCATGATCAGCCAAGTGATCGGCGAGGGCGCTTGCTTTAACCGCTTTCCGAGTCACATAGATGATCTCGTGCTCAGCTAATAAGACTTGCCATCTACAAATGCGACTTGACAGGTACGGCTTTTCGAAGATGTATTTCAAGGGATCCATGCGAGAGATTAGCCAAGTCGTGTAATACAACATGTACTGCCGGAGCCTTCGGGCGCACCATGCTAGGGCGCAACAAGTTCGTTCCAACATAGAGTAACGCATCTCACATTCGTTGAATTTTTTGCTGAGGTAATAGATGGCTTGTTCACGCCTTCCGGACTCGTCGTGCTGTCCCAAAACGCAAGCCATGACGCTAGCCGTGACTGTCATGTACATGAGCAAGGGACGTCCTGGCGTCGGAGGAACTAGTACCGGTGGGTTTTGCAGATATGTCTTGATTTTCTCGAAGGCTTCCTGGCAGTCTTTGTCCCATTCTGCATCTCCGTGCTTCCTTAGCATTTTGAACATCGGCTCGCAAGAAAGCTTTAACTGGCTGATAAAGCGAGCGATGTAGTTGATGCGTCCTAAGAAGCTTCGCACTTCTGTTTCGGTGCTGGGAGCGGGCAACCCTTGAATTGCTTTTATCTTATCAGGATCCACTTCTATGCCTTTGTTGCTGACGATGAATCCCAACAACTTCCTGAAAGTCACTCCGAAGGTACACTTAGCTGGGTTTAGCCGTAGCCGAAATTGCCTCAACCTTTCAAACACCTTTCTCAGGATGTCTACATGATCTTGCGTGCTGTGAGATTTGGCTATCATGTCGTCGACATATATTTCCAATTCTTTATGCATCATGTCATGGAAAAGGGTGACGGCAGTACGTTGGTACGTGGCTCCTGCATTTTTTAATCCGAAGGGCATCACTTTGTAGCAGAAGGTTCCCCAGGGCGTGATGAAGGTCGTCTTTTCACTGTCCTCGGGTGCCATCTTGATCTGATTGTACCCCGAGAATCCGTCCATGAAAGAGAACATGTCATTTCTGGCGGCACTATCTACCAAGATGTCGATATGGGGAAGAGGGAAGTCGTCCTTAGGGCTAGCTCGATTGAGATCCCGAAAGTCCACGCACATGCGAACCTTCCCATCTTTCTTAGGCACTGGCACTATGTTGGCGATCCATTCTAGGTACTCGGCAACTCTCAAAAAATCTGCGTCTAGTTGCTTGGTAACTTCTTCTTTGATTTTCAGAAGGATGTCTGGATGCATCCTCCGAAGTTTTTGCTTGACAGGCTTAAACTCAGGTTTTAATGGAATACGATGCTCAACTATCCCGGGATCAAGACCTGGCATGTCGGCGTATGACCATGCGAATACATCGGAGTAGTCCTTGAGGAGAGAAATCAACCTTTCTCTCTGAGTCGTATCCAGGGTAGTTCCGATCTTGACCAGTTTTTGATTCTCGTTGCTTGCCCCCAAGTTTACTTCTTCCAATTCCTCCCGATGAGGGGTTATTTCCTTTTCTGAACTTTCTAGTAAACGGGCCAGTTTGTCGGAGACTTCGACCTTGTCTTCGGTTGTAGCGATGATTTCTTCGCCAGTAAAGACATAGGTTTTATCAAGACAATCCGAACCAACACTCATCCTGAAATTAAAAGTGCGAAAAAAAGAGATGCGTAAAATGAAAATTTGCATATATATTGATTTTTAACAAAAGGGAACAGGAGTCCCTACAAAAATGTTTTCGTAAGAAAACGGGCCAAAAACATATATATTTTTCAAAATGAGAAATTACGGAGAGGCATCCGGAAGCATGGTGATGGTCCAGTTGCACACAGACTCCCCTGACTTCTTAACGAAAATGACTGAACCTGGCGACGACCCTTCTTCTCCTAGAGTGCAGATACGGAGGTCTGATACCCTGATTGGATTTTCATTGATGGTTTCAGCGGCGAAGGGGAACGTGGTTCTGATATGGGGATTGGCATATTGCCCTCTGGCGCAGAACGTCCAAATAGCTTAGCCAGCTGCTTTTCTTTCTTTTCTTGGGCAATCCTGGTGAAATCGGCCTTGCTGGGTTGGTATCCTAACCCAAATCGGTCTCCGAAGCTCTTCGGAGGCGCCCAACCTTTTGATCCTTGTAACTCGGCCCTGAGCCGTTTTCCTAATTGGAAGCTTCCCTCTAGTGTTGACTTAGTGGTTGTTTCGGCTATCCCAGATTTCGAGGCTTCGCAAACGGGGGATCCCTCCTCGATCCAATCCGCGTTGACGATTTCAAAGGCTTGGAAGGAACTCTCCAAGGTTTCCGCAGTTTCGATGTAAGGCACGGATGCATGCTTGGCCAAGATCAAGGCCTCTTCTGCCTTTATTGTGATGAGGACATTGTCCTTGATGTATTTGAGGCACTGATGCAGGGAAGAGGGGACGGCTCCCGCTGAATGGATCCAAGGCCGTCCTAGAAGCATGCTGTAAGCGGGTTGGATTTCCATGATCTGGAATGTGAAGGCGAAAGTGTGGGGCCCGATGACCATATCCAACTCAATGTTCCCGACGATCTCTCGAGTGGTGCCATCGAAAGTCCTAGCCATCATTCCGCTAGGTTTTATGAGGGAAGAATCGATCGGCAGTTGTTCGAGGACATGCCTGGGCATGACATTAAGTGCGGACCCATTGTCGATTAGGGCCTTTGCTATGACGTGTCCCTTATATTCCACCGTGATGTATAGGGCCTTATTGTGATCTCTTCCCGAGGGGTCGATCTCTCCTTCCGAGAAGGAAATGCTGCTTAAGGCTTGAATCCTTCCGACAAGGTTTTCCACCCCTTCTATAGTGATATCCTTAGTCACGAAACCTTGCTTCAAGACTTTTAAGAGATCTTGGCGATGTGGCTCTGAAGTAAGGATCAGCTCCATAATGGAGATGCGAGCTGGGGTTTTCTTTAGCTGTTCGATGATGCTGAACTCGCTCTGTTTCATGATCTTGAGGAACTCAGCTGTCTCGTCCTCGGTTACAGGCTTGCTCAAGCCTTGCGTCTCTTCTACCGTCTCTTCGCGGATCACAGGGTCTTTCCCTTTGGCTTGTCATTGCTTTTCTACTTCCTCCGATATGTAACATCTTCCGGTGCGGGTCATGCTCCCGATATGAGAGGCTTCGCCGATGGTGAGTGCTGTTGGTGTGACGGCAGGAGGGGTGGTGACCACCGTGTATCCGTAGTTGAATGGGACCGCGCGTAAGTCCCGGCTGGGAGTATTCACAGCTAATGTGAACACTACTTTGCGTGGGGTAGGGGCTGCATCTCCTGTTTGGGCCACGTATTTGAAGGAATACGGTGCTGGAGGATTATCCTCGATGACGTTGATTGCTCCTTGGGTTTTCCCTTTGGTCAGAATGATCCCGAATGTTGTGAGTTGCTTGACTTTTTGCTGAAAAAGTCTGCAATCCTGGATGTCATGCTTGCTTTCCCCTTGGCAGAATAGGCATTGGGCCTGACTATTTCCCGGGAATGGTAGATACGCGTTGTTGGCTAATGCGAAGAACAATTCTTCATTGGGTACTTCCCCCATCGACAGGTGAGAAAGGTCAATTCCAATGGAAGAAATGTCGCTCATCCCAGGATTATGGTGCGGTAAAGGACTGGTTGTCACATCAACCTTTAGACGAGATTCGTCCTTCTTTGGTTAGGTGCTCGACCTTCTCTCTAAAGTCGTAACAGTTTTCCAAGGACTGTCCTCTGGTTCCGGAGTGATATTCGTAGCTAACCTTTGGATCATACCAGCTAGGGTAAGGAAGGGATTGAGGCGAGAGTGGGGATGGTGTAATCTGCCCGTCTGCCAAGAGGCTTGCGTAGATCTCTTTCAAAGGAAACGGAGGAAGCGACCATGTCGGTGAAGGGTATGACCCGGAGTCTGAGGATTCCCAAGAAGGTAGTAAGGGCACTGTGCTAGAATAGGAGGGTGGTGCTGAATACCTGACGAGGTAATCGAACTTCCCGGAAGGTTGGCCCAAGGTGTCAATCTCGCGGTCGCCTTCGTCCCGGTGCGCGGAGAACCTTTTGCAAGATGAAGTCGATCCTTTCTTCTGGACGATTTGGAGTGGGGTTCCCTCGGCGTTATGCGGGATAGGAAATTCATCTCCGATCATGTTGATGGATCCTTCCCCGGGGGTCGCTTTCTGGGTTTGTATTACTCCGAGACTCGAGAGTTGTCTCACCTTTCCTGCGAACAACTCGCAACCTTGGATCTTATGACCGTCGCTTCCCTTGCAGTACATGCAGTGACTTGGATTGCTTTCCGCGTATGGCACATATCCCTCTCGAGCTAAGGCCTGAAAAAGCTGTTCTTGTGGCCAACTTGATGCTGAAGAGAGACGGTCATTGCTTTCTCCTGCCGAGACGACATTCACCCCTCCCTTTCCTTGGGAATGATTGGGGAGAGGGTTGGTGGATGTGTTGGGTCCTTTTGCTAATCCTTCGAAAGATACCCATCCACTTTTGATCAAGTGATGAACTTTTGCTTTGAATACGAAGCAGTTTTCCAGAGTGTGACCTAGGGCTCCAGCGTGGTATTCACACCTTGCGTTGAGATCATACCACTTCGGGTAGGAAGGCAATTGAGGCTGAGCAGGAACCGGTATGATCTGTCCGGCCGCCAGGAGATGCTTGTAGATTTCTCCTGCAGGGAGAGGGAGAGGAGGTGGAGGCTCTCAGTTCCACCGATTGTTGGTCGTGTTTTGGTTATTTGGGTCTTTTGGTGGGTTATATGACTTGGGTTGCATAGGTTGTAATGTTTGTACTGGAGGTGGTGGGAAACGTGTAGGATTTTGAGGCGCGATATTAGCGATTGGTGGTGAATTAAAAGGAAAGGAGGTGGGTTGATATAGTGATGGCGGATGATACGGCGGTGGCAATAAATAAGGCGGTGGTGGTGGAAACGACTGCCCCTGATTAGCTTGGTGAGCGACAAATCCGACGTCCCTTTTCACGACTGATGCTTTCTTTGGTACAAACTCTGGTGTTGGATGCGTGATTCGTCCAGACTTAATCCCTTGCTCGACTCTTTCGGCAATTAGGACCATGTCGGATAAGCTGTTTGAGGGGTTCGAGATCAGGTAGGTGTAGTAGGGAGCTTTGAAGGTGTGCAAGAAAATCGACAAGAGTTCCTTGTCGCTTAAGGGTGGAGAGATTCTCGAAGCCAACTCTCTCCACCTCTGAGCATAGGTCTTCACGGACTCACCGATTTTCTTTTCCAGATTTTGCAGGTCGGCACGGTCAGGAGCCACCTCCATGTTGAATTTATATTGTCGGTAGAAGGCATCGGACAGGTCTGTCCACGTCCTGATCCTAGCTCTGTCCAGCCCCATATACCAAGTTAGGGCGTGCTTGGTCAAGCTTTCTCGGAATAGATGGATCAACAATGGTTCATTGTGGATCATCTCTGCCATCTTGTTGCAGTATGCTCTGAGGTGGGTCTTCGGGCATTCTACCCCAATATACTTTTCGAAGTCAGGGATCTTGTACTTCGGAGGTATGACGATCCCGGGGACCATGCACATATCGGCGGGACCTGTGGGATCGAACGGATCGGCCCCTTCGATTGCTCTGAGTCTTTCCTCGAGAAGATTCAGTCTGTCACTTTTCGGTTTCTCGGCCCCGATGGGGTTAGAACCGAAGGGCAGCATAGGTTCTGATGAGAACTGAGGTTGTGCTGGGTTGAAAGTGAGGAGCTGAGTTCCCACAGGTCCGGGAATTGTGCTCGGAGGAATAAGAGGGAGATACAAAGCCTCTATGTGGGCCTGACTCTTGCTGGGGTCCACAGCAGGGTTGATCGAAAGGTGCTGAAGCGACGGGGAGATCTCTTCACCCGCCTTAACTATAGGATGTGTAGTGGTGAGTACAGTGAAGGGATTATCCCATCTCCAATTGCCCGGGGGGCTAGAAAGTGGTGGGAGTACGGATGGTCCAGCGAC
Source organism: Viola odorata (assembly GCA_963691705.1). Lineage (NCBI taxonomy): Eukaryota > Viridiplantae > Streptophyta > Magnoliopsida > Malpighiales > Violaceae > Viola > Viola odorata. Next base: position 44,585,697 of record OY829538.1, read on the forward strand.
GGTGAGCGAAGAGGGAGGTCCTTTTGTTTGAGGGAGATCAAAACCCGGTGGCACTTCGGTGACAGCTTCATCTCTTTCCTTTTCGACCCTGGTTGCTCTTTCTGTAGTGATCCTAACTTGCTCCTCTAACTCTGCGATTTTAGCCATTAGTGCTTCATCGGTCTTGGCCGGTTCAGTCATTTTTCATTTTTGAAGTCTAGTTAGGGGGAGCCTGTGCGGAGTAGCTTGCTTCCGAGGAGCTATCGTGAACCTGAAAAAAAGAAAAGTACAGAAAAGGGTAAGTACAAGTGAGGAGATGCAGGTGATGTGCAATCCCGAGGCCTCCACATTGCTCATTCGTTTTTCTGGCTATACTTTCACTTGATATTTTCAGGGCGGTCGGAGAGGCGAGGAATCCCAGTGGTTGACAAGATACGAAGGAAGCCTCTATACATTCCAACGATATGAAGCAAATCTGAGATGCTAACAGTGAAACCCAAATCAGCAGGGGCAACCAATGCCGCCATGCTAGGAAGACCTCTTTTACGCTCTACTTTTGACGATGTAAGGCCTGATGCCTGGTAAACTCAACCGAGGGGAGAGACAACAATTTTTATGAACTTGGAGTTTTTTTTTTTTTTGGTGAAGACATGGCTATGAGTGAGCGATGCTCGGATGCTTTGAATACTTGTTCTGATTTTTCGGAATTTCGATGAGACGATTGTGTTTTATCCCGGATGGATTTTCTCTGTTTGTTTTGCGATGTTGTTTTTTTTTTCTTTCTTGGGTTTGTATTGGAGGGATAGTTGATATGGAAAAGATGAGGTGATTTAATAAATATCCGAAAGAGTATGACTTTATTAAAATGCGTTTACAAAATATAGTAAACTTGCCAACTTCCTAAATTCATCAAAAATGGCTAAGATAGATGAAATCAGGGGTCCTAGCTAAAAAGAAAAGATCTGCCGATATCCGAGCCATTCCCTGAAGGTGTCATTCTTGGACGTTAGAGTCCTGTTGCCAAAGGTACTCCATCGAAGCCAACTCCCCTTTTTTCATCTCTAACTCAGCCTCTAAGGCGGTAATTCGGCTTTGCAGTACTTGGTTTTTCCTTTCTCCCAAGTCTGCGTGAGTAGTCAAAACCCTTATTGTTGAATCCCTGTCTTCGATTATGGCACTTGGTGCTTCTCTTTTGCAGGTTTCACTGCTCAAGCGTTCCTTAAAGGCCCTGAGGGCCACCTTCTTTTGTACTGCTTGTACGCGGATGAAATCCTTGTGCTGCCTGTCCAGTTCATTCATCTGGACCTCTAAGCCACATTGACGAGCTTGGGCCATATCCCTTTCCTCTACCATCAGATCTCGTTCTTCTTGTGCTGCTCGCATCTGTTCTACCACTTGAGCGTAAGCCATGACATCCATTCCTTCGCTCACTTACGATTCCCCTTCTTCTTCCATCGGTTTTTGATTTTCTGGGCGAGGTAAGACATTGCCGTTAAGTCGTCTTGACCTCCATTGTGGATATTCTGGTATTGTGGTTGCAGGGATGCCGTGTCCTTTGAGGCAAAAAGGGTGGGCCCAGTCTTGGGCATACAACTGAATGTTCTGATTTTCTCCAGCGTGTGGCAGGTCTGATCTTGTCATGCCGAAAGTCACGGGAATTATTTGCGTGATGCAGAACTGTCTGAGGACGAGGGCAGGGCAATAGTGAGTGCATCCCCATGCTCCGATCAAAGGAACCCAAGGTAAGTGTCCGCAGCAGACGATGGGATTAGAAGTCTGCAGCCATTTGGCGTGCCAACTGAAGTCTTCTTCTGAGAGGTTTATGAATCGGTCGATCCATACATCCTTATTTTCCATCTCCCATCTATCTGTGGTCATTGCGTTGATAACCCTGAGAAGAGGACATGACCTTATGTAGCTTGCGAAGAAAATGGTCTGATCAGGAATCTGTTTGAAGTGGCTGACCAACCATACTGTCAACAACTGGGTGCAACAAGTAAGTCTCCCTTTTCCTTTTCTTCAACAAGAGTCCAAGGAGCGAAAGGTCTTGGCCAGAATGGCTGTTGTAGGATTGATGGCATTTATTTCCATCTCGTAAAAGATGTTGGCTGCCGCAAAGTCGATGGCATTCCTCATTTTCGGAAAGAGGACCAATCCTACAATGGCGAAAGCCAGAATCCTTAAGCGTTTCTTTCCGTTGGACAATCGAAAGCGTGCCTCAATATCCGACCAGCACCAGAAGTAGTCACCCTCTCTAACACGAGTAGTGATTCCCAATAACTTATCGCCCTTATTTTGACACTCGAGGAGTGGAGTCGAACATTCTGGTATATGGCCGATATAGGAGAGGTGAAGCACATCAGAGCTGAGTACTCCTGTAGCGTAGGAGTCAAGTCTACCTCTTTGTCGAAAGAGAAGCACCGATAATAGGGATCCCAGAATTTTAGGGCTGCCCGGATGCAACCCCAATCAGTCTTTACGTCAACTAGGGTCAGTAGCTTTACATAACTACCCTCAAACTGTGTCTCTTCGTCTTCAGTCAGCTCATTTCTCAACATCCGAATCCTAGTTAAGTCAAAGTCCACGACTTCTACTTTGATCTTAGTGGTGATGTCAGGGGCGAACCCACGTTCCAACAGATCTCCTTGGGCAGCTTGATCGTCGAAGCTTCGTCCCCCGAAAATATCAAATGAAAGTAGTGTAGGTGCCGACATGTCGAATGAGCAAGATGGGTCCTATGGGACAAAAATAAAATTTTAAATACGAAGTAACCTGCACGTGTAAGAAATTTACAGTTCGTATAACAGAAAAATCACATCAACATGCCAGCAAAACAAATAGAGCCACAACAAACAGGTATAATCATGATGCACGTGCTGGGGCTCTGATTCCGACACCTCTAACTGGCTTGAATGGTTCCCGGATGATACCATGAAAAGGTCCCTAAAGTGTCATCCAGTCTCCCGATTTCTTGCGAAATCGTATAACCTTTCGACTGGCTTTAGGGGTTCATTCGAGTGGGGATTGGTGAACACTACCCAGGACATGTGTCTTAGGGTGTCACTACTACCCTCTTATTTTGGTAATTGTCCCCTGGGTGTAGGGCGCTATGAAATGCATATGACAATTGATAAAGCAAATAAATAAACAGACCAGCAATTGATCAAAGCAAATAAATAAACAAATAAAACACCTCTCTAAAAAGATAAAACCGGCTCCGACCCTAAAATCCCCAGTGGAGTCTCCAAACTGTCGCGCCCCACGAAAATTACGAAAAAAGAGCAATTCACGAGTGTGCAATGAAATTTGAGACCTTCAGATGCTCGGCGTAAAAGGACGCCTAGCAGCATGCAATGAAGTCGCCACCCTAATTTGGTTGCTAGGCTTAGGGAACCCTAATCCTCATGGCATAGGAAATATAATAAGTAAAAAAACTAAAGGCACAAAAAAGGGGTCTGGACCCCAGACAAAGGTTCGGGGTCGTATTATGGTCTCGGGAAGGTGTTAGGCACCCGAGTCACATCCGAAAACGGTTACCGGTTGATGAGAGAGGTGTTTAAAAAGGTGTTTGATAAAATGCGTTATGAAAAAGGGGGCCCTCAGAGGAATCGTCACTTTAGCCTTTTCTATGATCGTGACCGTTCAGGAATAATAAAAAGATCTTTCGGACGGGATTACCGTTTATCAAGATCGATTGATTATTCCTGACCGTGACGTAATGGGACTGAATTTTCCGTAAGACTGAATGAGCGCCCTCTTTTTTCATCATCGGGCCATGCATGATTAAATTAATTACTATGTGATCCTAACATGGATTGCTAACAGAGTACAAATTTAAATGATTGATTTTAAAGTGGAAAACGGATGTGGGATCGAAAGTCCCCATGTACATGCAGTCAATACAAGCGAGAATTTAAAATCATATGAACGTGGCATTTTAAGCAACTCTTTAAACACGTTGTTCATGTGGGTTGATTTTAATTCTAGAAGTTCTATATATCATGTGTACGATTGATATTTACAAAAAAGCATTGAATAAATAAAAAGGAACGAAAGGCGTACTTTCGAGCGAAGCTTGAAATTAAAACCTACAAAATGAGAGTGTTAGTGATAGCTCGAAAAATAAATAAACAATTTTATGAGTGCATAAATTTAAATGACAGTTGATTGTATACGAGAAATGATGGATTTCACGCATACGAGAATTAAATGCTGAGTTTGATAAGTGCAGGAAAATAAATGACGACAGTTGATTACATGCGAGAAATGATGAATTTTACGCATATGAGAATTTAGATGCTGAGTTGATTGCGTGCGAAGAATAATAGATTTTACGCATACGAACATTAAATGCTGTGTTGATTGCATGCAAAAAATGATTGATTTTAAGCATGCGAGAATTTAAATGCTGGGTTGATTGCATGCGAAAAATGATTGATTTTAAGCATGCGAGAACTTAAATGCTACGTTGATTGCATGCGAAAAATGATTGATTTTACGCACACAAGAATTAAATGCTGAGTTGGTTGCATGCGAAAAATGATGGATTTGACGCATACGAGAATTAAATGCTGAGTTGATAAGTGCAGGAAATTAAAAGAGTTGATGATAAAAAAAAATTAAAACAGTTGATGATTTGCAGAAATTTTAATGATTGATACTGCAGAAAATTAAAGCAATTGATATTGCAGAAAATTAAAGCAGTTGATATTGCAGAAAATAAACAATTGATATTGTGACCGACCATGTAGGCGATATTGAATTTAAATTGCCGAAAGTAAATTGCAGAATTTTAAAGTGCGGGAAAGTAAAGTGCGGAAAATTAAACAGTTGATAATTTACGGAAGAATTTCCAGCAATTTGCGAAAAATTAAAGCAGTTGATATTGCAGAAAATAAACAATTGATATTGCGACCGACCATGTAGGCTGTATTGAATTTAAATTGCCGAAAGTAAATTGCAGAATTTTAAAGTGCGGAAAAGTAAAGTGCGGAAAATTAAACAGTTGATAATTTGCGGAAGGATTTCCAGCAGTTTGCGAAAAATTAAAGCAGTTGAATATTTACGAGAATTAAAATGCGACCGACCATATAGGCGGTATATTTAAATTGCCGAAAGTAAATTGCGAACAATTAAAGTGCAGAAGAATAAAGCAGTTGATAAGTGCAGAAAATTAAACAGTTGATAGTGCGAAAAATAATCATACGAAGCATGCGATTTATTTTACGGAAAAACGTGATCCGAAGTTTTGAAAACAATTGAAAAGGGGTTGGGCCCAATTGAAGAATGAAAAGAAAAATGGAAAATGGGTCAGGAATAGTGCCTGGCCCATGAAAATTAAAAGGAAGGGTGATGGGCCAAGCCCATCACCTTTGACGCATGAATAGGCCATTATGGCACTATTCATCGTCATTTTCACCACGTCGCCGGCGCTACTGCCGGCGACCAAGGTTCGGCCACCCATGGTCGGATCTTGAAAATCTTCATACCGGGATGCTCGTCTCCTCGACGGCTTCCCGACAGTATGAACTTTGACTCGAAGTTTAAATCGTACAGAGTTTAATTTTGAAAAAATGACGAAACCGTTAATTATCGAAAACTAATTAATTCGCACAACCTAGCTAACGATTTTCAAAATTGAAAGCATGTATTTAATCTACATCACGTATGTGAATTAATAGCACAAAAACAAGCAGTTTATTTGCTTGAGATCAAGCCAAACGAAATTTAAAGGAAAACATGCTAAAAAATGAAAACGAGCTAGAGACTAGTTGACTTTCCTTGGTTGACCAGATCAATGGCCATGATCAAATGGCCTTTTATCTGATTTAAATGGCCTCGAGCCGGTTCCAGCGTGCAAACGTTCCGACTTTTCGAGCCGAAGGTACCGACGCGTAGAGAAAAATATGACGGGTTTAACCGTCTACAGAGAAAAATATGACGAGTTTAACCGTCTACAGAGAATTTCTCGTTTAACGTGTTTATTTTTGCGTTCAAAAACGTGAAACGTTTGAACGGAAAAATAATAACGTTACGCCGAAAATTACACGAATCGCTGTAGACCGTTGCGACCAGAAAAAATTTAGCAACTAGTTGATGGAAAACATTTTAAAGTCAAGCTATTGTCCGAGCGGACTTACTCGGGTCCAATAAAAGCTCGAATAAAAATAATAATAAAATAATAAAAATACTAAAAAATGCGCTAAAATATTAAAAATCCTAAAATTCATGTGATGACCTAAAACGAAGAAAAAACTAGCAAACGACTGCCGAATAATAAAAAATGTGACTTTTAAGGCTAAAAATAATAATGATAATAATAATGAAAATATGTGCCGAAATATTAAAAATGTGATTTCGAAAGCTGACGATGCTAACGATGATGCTAAAATGCAACGAAACACTTACAAATGCTAGCGACAGTAAATTAACTAAATAACAGAAATGCTAAAATTAAATAAAAATGGCGTTAAAATTCGGGTATCAATAAGTACAAAACGAGCCCGAAGGCAAAGAGATAGAAGAGTTTGGGGGAGAGGGTCATGGACTAGCTGGAGGACGCAGCCTCGAAGCCAGCTCATAAAGAAGGTTCTGGAGAAGGGAGATGACCATCCGGAGTAGGGCATTCGTCTCGGCGATGGCAGCAGCAGTAGGTGAGGCATCGACAGTGTCAGGAACAGCTTGCCCGGGATGCTCATCGCGAGGGGGAGATTGAGTAGGGGAGGGAAGAGGTGAATCTGCGGACAGGTTAGGCCACTCGAAGACTCCTCCATTCTGGGCGCTCCAGACTCTCTTCGCGCCGCTAGTGTATCCTTTACTGAAACACAAAACACGACCTTTCAAGCGCAAATGGCCCATACCATCAAGGGTACGGGCATCAAGCAATTTAAAACCAATAGGCACATACAGGTCACAATTGGATACATCAAGACCACATTTCTCAACAGCCAAACGAGTAATAAGGGAACCAAGAATAGGATTACGGTTGCAAGTAATAATGGCATTTAATTCATGTGCAATCCAGTATCCTAGGTTAGCCTTATGGCCGTTATGCATACACCACAAAAAGAATAATTCCTGGACAGAAAGGGTGCCCGAGGACTGCATCTTGCCCGCGAAGGTGAGGGCAAGGAAACGGTGAAGTATACGAAGGGCTGGGTTACGCAGTTCATGACCTTTAGACTTTTGCGAGGTGTACTTGGCATTAGGATTGCCAGTAAGCTGCTTAAAGGCACTGGTGACATCAAATTCAGGAGGGTATGCAGCGAATGCACCAAGATACCAAGGGGCACCCAAATCAGATTGCTTAACAAAGCCTAGCATGACATTAAATTTATCAACAGAAAGGTGCTCCCAAACATCCATCAAACAAAAATTAACTACCCTATCTGCCCCTAAATGCAAGCTACCCTTTCCCTTTTGTTTAAGCGTGGCAGTATCAAACCAAAAAGAAGCAAAGAATTCATGGCTTAGTTCAAGGAAAGTGGGGTGCACAAGATCAAACAAGGGGCACCAGCCAATATTATCAATCAACACATTCATCCTAGCAGCTATGCCCATTTTCACACAGAATTCAGAATCAATTTTAGCACAAGGAGAAACGAGCATGCCATGCAAGGCTAACAACCTATCATTGCTTGGCTTATCAGGGAAGTCCAGCCATCCATGCAAATGAGCAAGGTCAGGCGTTACCTGGGCAAGGGGCGCGGCTGCGCCTACTCTGGCGTGGGCAGAACGGGCGGCAGGAGTGGGCATCTGCACCTTGGCCGAGCTGTTGGTGATGCGAGCTGATTTTCTGGGCTGAGAAGAAGCAGTTGACGTGGCAGGGGCCTTTCGCTTTGGGCGAACGGGTGATGGTTCCTCAATGTCCATGGAGGTGTCCTCGGTCGTCTCAGTGGCCGGAGGGATAAAGGCCTCATCCTCGGAGTCGTCGTCGGACTCGAGAGGGAGTTGGAGTTGGACTTTCTTCTGCTTGCCCTCGGCGTAGCACACCGGCTCGATCAAGCGGCCATAGGAGGTCATGCTACGGCCCATGGGCAAGCCACTAGGACCTGGAACAGATCCAATGATCTGGACATAGGACGTTGGAGTGGTAGTTTTGCTTTGGGCGGCCATCATCTCGGGAGGGAACTGAGGAGTATCATCGGCAACCTCCTCCGAGTCTTCTTCGGAGCCTACTTCCTCACTAGAATCTTCGCCAGACTCCTCATCCTCCTCCCCGGATTCCTCCTCACCCGAGGAATCGCCAGACTCAGCTGTGGTGGTGGTGGCATCAACGACCACCGTGCCGGAGGCACTTGGGGGCACTGTCGTCGAGGGAACGGGCTGGTCGGTAGTGGCAGTGCCGATGGAGTCTGCTGATTCCTCGGAACCAGTCTCATACTCGCCGGACGAAGACTCATCATCGGCTAGAGGGGCTTTTGGGGGAGTGACGGTGGTTTAGGAGTAGGTTATTTTGGAGGCGAGGGTTTGGGAGATGAGGTGATGAGTGGTCTGGTCGTAGGTGTTTTGACGACCGTTGGGGCTGGTGGTGTCTGTTTGGCAGGGGAGACGGTGGGTACGACAGAGGTGGTGGTCGTTGGAGCAACTGGGGTAGTAGCAGCGGCGGTGATGGTCGGCTGCGGTTGCTTCAGTGAGGAGAGAGGGGTGGAACGTGTTTTGGGTGTTTTGGGTTTTGTGGAGGCCGATGGTGGAGTACCAGTGGTGGCAAGGAGGGTAGTGGCAGAAGGAATGGCAGCGGCGACGGTGGGTGGAGTGTCCTGCGGTTGCTGGCTAGGGGTAGCGCTGAGGCGGGCGGCGGATTTCTTTGAGCGAGCCATGGGAGAAGATGGAGAGTTTGTGTATGAGTAAGGAAGTCGAGAGCAAGGAAGGAGATGGAAGAAAAGTGGGAAAGTGAAGAGAAAAAAGGGAAGAAAGGGGTATCCCTTTATGGCTGCCAACTGCTAGCCGTTGCTCACGTGCGGATGTGGCGGCTGGTGATTGGGGTCCATCAAATCTCAACTGTAAGACTCCAACTGTCATGCTCCTATCACCATCCAAAACAAAAATTTAAAATTCAAAAGGGAATTACCTAAGATAAAAGAGGAAAATAAATAAATAAATAAAAATTAAAGGAAATAAATAGAAATAAAATGGGAAGGGAATCGGGATGGAGAAAATTACGGGATGGAAATCAAAAAGGGGAATAAAATAAAAATAAAAAGAAAGAAAATGAGAATGAAGAAAAAAAAATAAAAAATAAATAGGAAAAAGTAAGAAACGTGGGCTGCCTCCCACAGAGCGTCGTGGTTAACGTCTCGGCCTAGACGCTAGCGACTGGAATCAAAGTTGGTCAGGTGGTTCAGCAACATTCATCTCCTCTGCGACGAATGGCTTGAACCCCTCATAGAATGCCTTGAGACGGTGTCCATTGACCTTAAATGTGACTCCAGTGTCCAAACTTCGAATTTCAACGGCGCCATGGTCATGAACGACTGTGACAACATAAGGGCCTGTCCACTTGGACTTTAATTTCCCTGAAAACAATCTCAAACGGGAGTTATAAAGCAAGACCTTCTGTCCGACATCAAAAGATTTATGAGATAGAAGTTTGTCATGGTAAGCCTTCGTCTTGCCCTTGTAGATGAGAGCATTCTCGTAGGCATCATCACGAAGCTCTTCTAACTCCTGGATTTGCAATCTGCGATGTTGTCCAGCCTCGTCAAGGTTGAAATTGGCTCTCCGGATAACCCAGAAGGCTTTATGCTCGATCTCAACGGGTAGGTGGCAAGGTTTGCCGAAGACAAGCCGATAGGGGGTCATGCCAATAGGAGTCTTGAATGTTGTTCGATAAGCCCAAAGAGCGTCGTCAAGCTTCAAACTCCAGTCCTTGCGGGATTGGTTGACCGTCTTTTCTAAAATTAACTTGATCTCGCGGTTTGATACCTCAGCCTGACCGTTGGTCTGCGGGTGGTAAGCTGTGGAGACACGATGCGTGACTCCATACTGCTTGAGCAAACTGTTGATGACCCTGTTGCAGAAGTGGGTTCCCCGGTCACTAATGAGGGCTCGTGGGGCTCCAAACCTACTAAAAATACGAGAGCGAAGGAAAGCTGCAACTACTTTGGAATCATCAGTCCTGGTCGTCTTAGCCTCAACCCATTTAGAAACGTAAGCTACCGCTAAGAGGATATATATGTTTCCATATGAATTGGGAAAGGGACCCATAAAATCAATGCCCCAAATGTCAAAAATTTCACAAGCGAGTATACCTGTGAGCGGCATCTGGTTTCGGGCACCAATGTTACCTGTACTCTGACAGCGCGGGCAAGCTGCACAGAACATGTAGATGTCTTTGAAAAGTGAGGGCCAGTAGAGTCCTGCTTCCAGAACCTTCATGGCTGTCTTCTTTGCCGCAAAGTAGCCGCCTCTGTGGAAGAGTGACAGAACCTGAGGATGGAAGGGATCTCATCGGTGGTGACACATCTTCGAATGATTTGGTCCGAGCAGAACTTCCAAAGGTAGGGACTGTCCCATTTGTAGGACTTGGATTGTCTCCTGATACGCTTCTGTTCCGAGGGAGAGGAATCTGCCGGAAAATGACATGTGGCAACAAAATTAGCAATATCAGTAAACCAGGGGTACTCAATGGCTTGGACAAGACAAAGTTGTTCATCAGGGAAAGTGTCCCGAATAGGAATAAGTGAGTCATCTTTCTGGGTAGACAGGCAGCTTAGATGATCAGCTACGGAGTTTTCAGTGCCTTTCTTGTCCTTGATCTCAAGGTTGAACTCCTGAAGTAGAAGTATCCACCGGATAAGTCGAGGTTTGGCATCCAACTTGGTCAAGAGGCAGCGGAGCGCGATGTGGTCTGAAAAGACAAGTCACTTTCGTTCCCAAAAGGTACTGTCGAAATTTATCCAAGGTAAAGACCACGGCGAGGAGCTCCTTTTCTGTAGTTGTGTAATTTCGTTGGGCAGCATCCATGAGTTTTAAGGCATAGTAGATGACATAAACCTCTCGGTCTTTCTTTTATCCCAACACAGCTCCTAAGGCATTATTGCTCGCATCACACATAATTTCGAATGGAAGAGTCCAGTCTGGTGCGCGAATAATGGGGGCTGAGATCAGCTTCTGCTTGAGGAGGTCAAACGCGGCTTTACATTTCTCGTCGAAGATGAATTCAACGTCTCGGCCAAGCAGCTGGCACATCGGCTGCATCATCTTGGAAAAAGTCCTTGATGAATCTCATATAGAAACCTGCATGACCAAGAAATGAACGTACCTCACGTACACAGGTAGGATACGGTAAAGACCCAATTACCACGATTTTCGCTTTGTCCACCTCGATTCCCTTGCGAGAAACGATGTATCCTAAAATTAGTCCCTGATCTACCATAAAGTGACACTTCTCATAATTAAGAACGAGGTTAGTTTCAACACATCTCTGTAAAACTTTTCATACAGTGAGTAAGCATTCAGGAAAGAATTACCGTAGACTGTGAAATCGTCCATAAATACCTCAATTCCATGTTCAACGAGCTCGGAGAAGATACTGACCATACAACGCTGGAATGCGGCAGGTGCATTGCAAGGACCAAAGGGTATCCTTCTGTATGCGAATTGATAACAATTGGAATGCTCCTGACGGTAACATTGGGGCTACGACATCAATCCCGGACAAGTTTCTATACGCTTCCCTGAAATGCCAACCTATCGCCTGGGCCAGCGGAAATTTCCTAGGATGGTCGACTTCAGCGGGGGGGATCTCACGCACCTTTATGCGCACGGCGTCATCCCATCCTAGGGGACCAAGGAGGATATCGCTTCCGATAGACCCTACATGATTATCGCCCCCAATGACAGAACTGATATCGCCCGAAGCGATGGTTACAAACGTTACCTACCCCTGTCGCTGTAAGGTATCGCCATCTTAAGCCTATAAATACCCCCACGAATTCCAAACAGAAGGTAAGATCGAGATCATCTTGGAGAACCTCTACCATTCTGAAAACTCGAACTGAGTTAAGCATCGGAGTGTCTACGCCGGAGTCCCCCTCCGGCGCTTTGCAGGTACCTCCGACGCCGACCGTTTCCCATCCGACTAGCTGCAGCAGCCGTTTCCGACCAGAAGAGATCTCGGATCTTATCAAATGGTGCTTTCATTGAGAGCTTTGGTGTATTAAGTGAGCGTCCTTAATAGCCAAGCTCCGTTTAGTTGGGAGATCGGAACGGTTATGACAGCCAGATCGGAGCCAGACCGGTCTACATTTTCCAATATTCCTTTCTCAACTCGCAGGCGGTTATTTCCTTTTGCTACTGCTGATCTCTCTATGACGACGCAATCGACTATCTCGGGACCTCTGGACCTCTCGGTCGGGATCACCGGAGGATCTATCTCCTCACAGACGGTCATTTCTTCATCACAGACGGTGGGATCTGATCTTTACACTCCTCTTTTAGAAGGATCTGTGCTTAGCAATGAAAATCCCTTTGCTATGGAAATAGCGGCCCTTCGTTCCCGCTTGGAATATTTGACTGAAATGGCCACTAGAGTCACGCCTGGTGCTTCTGGATCTAGCGTTCCTCCTCGCGTCATGTTCACACCATCTATTGTTGCTGATCGACCTCTGCCCCCGTCGTTTCCAGAGAACCCCCAAGTGCCTTTATCCGCAGGAAATCCCCCGGTTGGTCATGTACAGCTCACTCAAGGAGGAGTAGAGGCTTATGTACCACAAATGCCGCAAAGACTTCTTCTGCAGGAAGACAGGCAGCTTGAGGCGTTGAGGAACCGTTGGGCCGGACGGAGGGAAGGAACAAACAGGAGTTTATCTCCCGTATACAGTGAAAGATCCAGTAGCAGAAGATATCGAAGTCGTTCTCCCAGGAGTCGCAGTCGGTCTCCCAGGCGATATCATATACCTGAACCAAGGGAAGGAGGGCGACAAGGAGACATATCTCCCCCACGTCATGCGCGTGAGATTCTTAATGATACCTCAGGTCACCCTTTCAGTCGTCGTGTAAGACGTCACAGGGTCAGTAGGCGAGTGAAGCTTCCCGCTGATACTTATGATGGTACTAAAGATCCTATTTCGCACATCAACAAAGTGAAGGATTTCGTCCAGTTTCAAACCCACAGTGATGCGGCTTTATGTCAGATATTTGTTATGACCTTATCGGGAGTTGCTCGTCTTTGGTTTGAAGGTCTTCCTGGCGGATCCATTAGTAATTTCGCACAGTTGGAATCCAAATTTCGGAGCAGATTTAGTACAGCAATTCCAATTCGGAAATCTGCCGCAGCGTTATTTGACATACAGCGGAAGCCCCAAGAGACATTGAAAGAATTTCTCAGCCGATTCGATCTGGAAATGTCATTAACGCCGGGCGTTACCGTTGATTTCGCCATAGAAGCTCTGAAAAGAAACTGCCATTATGGAAAACTGAAAGATGCATTGATGGTGGATCCTCCAATATCCTTGGACGCACTAAGACTTAAAGCCCATAATTATGCGAAAATGGAAGAAGAAGAAAATAGAAATAGAACATTTAATATGCTGCCTGGGGCACCTCACATCCCTGCCGCTCCCGCAAATCCTCTGGTTGACGAACATTACACTGATGATTATGCTCGACGGAAAGATTACATCCCAAAGACCTACGATAAGTAAAAAGGAAATTCCTCGAAAGGAAAACAAGGTAGTTCCCCTCATCAGCGTCAAGGGAACGCTAACAAAAATCGGGCGTATGATCCGGATTTTCCCTCCTTGAATGTACCAAGAGCGGAGATCTTGGCGATAGCGGAACAGCGAGATCTTCCTATCCGTTATCCTGCACCCACGAAACCTGGAGTGCTTTTAGGCAGAAGAGAAAACGCTTACTGTAAATTCCATAAAGCCAGAGGACATTCCACAGAGGCTTGCAGAGAATTAAAGTGGGCGATAGAACGCTTGGTGGAGGAAGGATATCTGGGAGAATTTGCGACTCAAGTAAGGGAAGATGCCCGAAACAATCCGATAAGAAGAGCGGCAGACGAACGACCAAGGCCCCCTCCAGTCCCACAGCCGGATAACGCTCCCAAAGGAAAGGGTGTGGAAACCTTCGCGATAGATGGCGACGACATCCCCATAATCAATATCATAGCGGGAGGGATCCCCTACGCAGATGAATCAGAACAGTCGATAGTGGCGAAAGGAGAAAAGCGTACGCGAGACGGCATGACAAAGAAAGGTGGAGCGATAGACATACTTGATCGCATGATCTAATCCTTTTCAGAAGAGGATGAAAAAGGCGTTATCTATCCCCATAATGACACCTTGGTAGTCACACCTGTCATCGCCAGTCATGGTATAAGAAGGACTCTTGTGGACAACGGGAGTGCCGTGAACCTTTTTTCGCTGGAAGCTTACAACCTCATGAAACGCCCCCACGATGAGTTAACGCCTAGTAAGAGACCCATAGTCGGAGTGGATGGGACCCCTATCCCTGTTACGGGAGTAATCACCTTACCCGTATACTTCCGAGAAGACACTTACAAACGGTCAGAGAATTTGTTGTTCCTTGTTGTGGATCTGAATCTGCCCTATAACGTCATACTCGGACGGCCTTTCCTCAATCGCTTTGGAGCGGCGATATCACAAAAACATCTAAAGATGAAATACCCCTCCTGGGACGGGGTGGTATCGATAAAAGGTGATCAGAAACTGGCGGCAGAATGCTATTCGCTCATGACTCAGACGAGCTGCGATAGATACGTGTGTATAGCGGCAGACCCCTACGAGCAGGGTGATGAAAAGCGCGCTCAACCCCTTGACAAGATGGTACCCGTATCAGTGATAGGCAAAGAGGGAGCCAGCTTCCTGGTCAGCGATAAGCTCAGCCCAGCGGAAAATCTTCAACTGGCACGGCTGCTGAACAAATGCCAAGGAAATTTCGCATGGAAGCCCGCCGATATGCCAGGTATATCACGAGAAATAGCCGAGCACAGGCTTAACGTTGACCCTGACGCCAAGTCAGTTCAGCAAAAACGACGGGCGTTCTGCACCGAAAAAGCGTCGGCTGTGGAAAAGGAGGTTGTGAAGCTCCTTGACGCGGGTTTCATTCGCGAAGTACAGTATCCCACTTGGTTAGCCAACCCGGTTCTTGTTCCTAAACCCAATGGAGACTGGCGTATGTGCATTGACTTCACCGATTTGAATGATGCTTGTCCTAAGGATTGCTACCCGCTTCCTCGCATAGATCAGTTGGTTGATCAAACCGCCGGGTACGCATATCTAAGCTCATTGGACGCCAATTCCGGATATCATCAAATCCCTATGGCCCTAGAGGATGAGGAGAAGACCGCCTTCCTTACTCCTAAAGCCACGTATTGCTACACAGCGATGCCATTTGGACTAAAGAACGCGGGGGCCACGTTTCAGCGAATGGCAAATAAGATTTTTGAAGAACAAATAGGGAGAAATGTGGAAGCATATGTTGACGACATACTGGTGAAGAGTGCGAATTTTCATGATCACCTGCAGGATCTAAAGGAAGTTTTTGATGTGATGAAAAGGTATCGCATGAAGCTAAACCCCCGGAAGTGCATGTTTGCATTCCAGACGGGTAAGTTCTTGGGCTACGTAGTTAGCCAGAAAGGTATCCAGCCTAATCCTTCCAAGGTTAAAGCTATACATGATATGATATCGCCGAGAACCGTTAAGGAAGTGCAAAGGCTAACGGGGCGCGTTATCGCTCTGGGACGATTCGTCTCCAAGCAAGGAGAAAAGTGCCTCCCTTTTTTCAAAGTCATACTACGGAAAGCCACGTTCGGGTGGACCCCAGAATGTGAGCAAGCATTTGTGGACTTAAAGGACTATTTATCATCTGATTTATTATTGACAAGGCCCGAGTCCGGCGATACCCTGTACTTGTACTTGGGCGCGGCGGACGAAGTGGTCAGCGCCGTCCTTGTTCGTGACGATAACCACACTCATCGCCCAGTTTACTTCGTGAGTCATGTCTTAAAGGACGCGGAACTACGATATGCTCGTATTGAGAAAATAGCGTTCGCCCTTATACAAGCCGCCCGCAAGATGGACCGATACTTCCAGTCTTATCCTATCGTTGTACTTACAGACCAACCCTTGAAGAGGATATTTCGAAAGCCTGAATCTTCAGGAAGAATGCTGATCTGGGCCCTAGAACTCGAACAATATGGTTTGAGGTACCAGTCCCGGCCATCCGTAAAGGCTCAGGTCCTTGCTGATTTTATAGCGGAGTGTACTTTCACAGAGGACCCTTTGAGTGGTGTACCTGAAGCGGAATGGAACGATATGGATCTCCCGTTCCCAGAAACATATACGGATCTTTGGATCGTTCATGTGGACGGAGCCAAAAACCAAGAACTGGCGGGCGCCGGAGTCTTCATAAACGGGCCACACGATATGCATATACGGTATGCTATTCGAATCTTGCAGCCTTTGTCCAATAACGCAGCCGAATATGAGGCGTTGCTAGCTGGACTCAGAATAGGAAGAGAGTTTTCTTCAAAGGGAAGGCGCGATACCGGCCAAACAGGAGATCTGCGTCTAAAAATTTGTGGAGACTCCAAACTGATAATTGACCAGGTCTCAGGACACTCTCAGGCTCGAGAACCTATTATGGTGCAGTACCTCTCTAAGGTAACGCGAGAACTAGTGGAAATAAAGAAAGAGGGCATGCAAGTCAGCTTCGAGCACGTTCCCCGAGAGGAAAATGCTGAAGCCGATTACCTTGCCAAGCTGGCCGCGAATCCTGAAGCATCTATACCTAAAGATGTGTATTATCGTGAGCTATCGGTGCCGTCCTTCATGGAGGAACAAGCCTCTTTGTGTGTGAATGAGCTCGAAGATGATTGGCGGATTCCGGTAATAAAATACCTGATGCACGAAGAGCTGCCTGACGGTAACGCTGAAAAGATGAAAGTGCTGAGACAGGCTGCTCGTTGCACGTACTATAACGGGGATCTAATTCGAAGATGTTTTTCTCACCCCGCCGCCAAATGTATAACCGAACAAGAGGGCCTTCACACCTTACGCGAAATCCACGAAGGGATATGCGGAATGCACGCGTCAGGCGGCACCATGGCGGCACAAGTTTTCAGATCAGGATTCTACTGGCCCACCATACCAAGGGATTGCCACGATTATGTACAAGCTTGCCCCAAATGTCAGGAATTTGCTAGAATTCCTCGACGTCCAGCCACGGAAATATCGGAAATCATCGCCCCTTGTCCTTTTGCCAAATGGGGGATTGACATCCTGGGTCCATTTCCAAAGGCAAGGTCCCAACTGAAATTTGTGATAGTGGCTGTGGACTATTTTACGAAGTGGGCGGAAACTGAAGCGGTTGCCACAATCACGGCAGAAAAAACATGGCGTTTTTTCAAACATCAAGTCATCATGAGATTCGGGGTGCCTCGTATCCTTGTCAGCGATAACGGGACCCAGTTCACCAGCCAATTCTTCAAAGACCAGTGCTCAGAATTCGGGATTGAGCAGAGATTCTCTTCCGTGGCTCACCCACAAACCAACGGACAGGCAGAGGTAACTAATAGGAGCATCCTCAGCGGTATTAAGAAAAACCTAGAGGGGTCTAAAAAGAAGTGGGCTGATGAATTGCCATACGTGATGTGGGCATACCGCATGACCGTAAAAGTTAGCACTGGAGAAACGCCTTTCGCTTTGGCTTTTGGAACTGAAGCCGTTACGCCAGTGGAAGTTGGGGCCATGAGCCTACGGGTGGCTCACTTTCGTGAGGAACTGAACGAGGAACGGTTACGTGCTAACCTGGATGCGTTACCAGAGGTTCGAGAAGAAGTCCTACTGAAAACGCAACACTACAAAAGAAAAATGGCCCGTTATCATAACAGGCAGGTCAAAGAGCGATTGTTGAAAAACGGTGACCTGGTGCTCCGAGACAGGCGAGCAACCGGACAACGTATGGGAAAGCTTAGTCCTAACTGGGAAGGACCGTATCGCGTAACCCACGTTGTCGGAAGAGGGGCCTATCGCCTGGAGACACTTGACGGTACACCCTTATCCAACTCCTGGAATATCGCTCGTTTGAAGTTATACTATCCTAGAGTTTAATTTTATCTGCACTATTTGGATTATAACGACCCTAACCGTGGCTAACGCTCAATAGGAGAGTTTTCGTGGGTTTGTGGTTGCTTTTGTGCAGGTAAAAAGGGGGGTACCCTGGGAGTGAAAAGTCCTATCCTTGTGATGGTCGGTCTTGATCAGATGGCCCACTAAGTGAGGGCACGACCCTAGTGTATCCTTGAGTAGCGTCGGATTGAAAGATCCTTGACGCCCCCAGGGGTGAAAAGTCCTATCCTTGTGATGACCGATCTTGATCAGATGGCTCACTAAGTGAGGGCACTGCCCGGTATCTTTGGGAGTGAAAAGTTCTTTAATGATAACCGATCTCGTGGAGACGGTACATCAAGACAAGACACGCCCCAAAGAGTTAGAAACTCTGTTTAGAAACAAGAATCCTATCTTAACGGTTGGGCTGGTGCAGCTAAACCATTAAGTAAGGACACGGTTCTAAACGAGAGGACAACGCCTATAAAAGTGAAAATTCCCTAGCCTTGTGATAGCCGTCCCGATCCGACAGCTCACGAGATGAGGCACTTAGAAAGGCCGAACGAGAGATAAGGGAAACGTGAAGGATCGCGTAATTCCAGCTAGTAACCGGATGAGTAATCCCTGGCGAAGTATAGAGCCGAGGGAAAACGCGATTCGAAACGGGTTCCGTGATAAAGCCTAATGATGGCAGCGAACAGGCTCCTACGGGTAATCACTATCTCTCAAATCTCGTTTTGTTACTGATGATCTACAATTAGAAATGTGCAGAATACTTCTGAGCAGCGGAAGGAGCGGTGGTCATGATACCGATAGGCTTATCGAAAGGCCAACCCGACATAGATCTTGGTCATCTTGGTATAAATACCAAGGATCTGCTCAAGAAAGTAAACGCACCATGAGGATAAGGCAACCTCAGTGACGAGAGAAGTCTCGCGATGAGAAAAATAAAAGAGGAATATCGATAAAGGGATTGTCTAGAAATATTAAAGGCATCTCAAGGATTTACAAAGATTCAATGTTCAAAATATTTATGCTGCAAAGACAAAAGACAAAAGCCAAGCGATATTTGATCGCTGAAGGGAACGGCAAAATATTGCGACACATCAGCTCTCGGGGTCTTTTCGTTTCCAGCCCGCTGCCTTGGCTTGGCGATAGCCTGCCTCGTTGATATGGGCAGAACTCTGTAGAAAGGCTTTCGCGACATCTTCGCCCTTGTACGCATCCACCCCATGAATTTCTTCGAAACACTTAACTAGAACACGGGCGGTCTGTTCAGCATGCCACCAGCCCATATCGACTGACTCTTCCGCCAAAGCTGCCTTCTCCTTTTCTAAAGAGGACTTCTCATTCTCCAAAGCAGTCACTTTGGCCTGTTCCTCTGACAAAGCTGTTTCCAGAGCGGAATGCTGTTTCTGTAAATCGTGGTGAGCTAGCAGTATCTTGGAACGATCTGCCAACACCTTTTTCCTTTCATCTTGCTCCTTGGACAGCTCCGCCGAAACAGAACGGAGGGAAACAGTTCGACGCTTCACCTCCTCCGCCCAGTAGTGAAATTTCATCATATTGGAGAAAAGGCTAGCACGGAAGGAGTTCACTTGGTCATCTTCCGCCTGGGAAAGGAAAGTTTCCCGTTCTACAGATGAGGCCAGAATTTGAGAAGCCAGCAGGGCAGAAACCTCATCTGAACCATCGCCCCCGATGGCTGCCAAACCACGGGTACGGAAGTCGAACAACTCAACCTGATGGGTCGCTTCGCCGAGCCCGTTTAATGGACAAAGATCCGCCACAAAATTGAAAGAGGTTCCGTCTTCATTATAGCGTTGCCGCCAAGGAACGCTAGAGGGAACGAAAGCCAGAGGACCAGGGGCGCGAACCTGTGAAGAAGAACTACCCGGGGGCAGGAAGGTACCATGAGGCTGATAGCCCGAAAGGTCCTGCAAGACGTCTTGATAGCCTAAAGAAGAGGAATAATGATGCACAGGCCCACCAAAGGAACTGGGCGAAGCACCAAAGGGGTCTGCACCGCCTAGGTTCCCCAAAACTTCCGCGGAATGTCCACCTGGAGGAACCACTGCGGAATTAGGAACGTTAACGGAACCACCTTCCCCCGCGATGTTAGAGGAGGGTATGTTCTCATCCTCGCCTTCTATCCGGGCCCTCTTTGCGGAACCCCTCAGCACATAAGTGAGATTCATATCGCCTGAAGGAGCGGAAGCAGTAACTACAATAGCCTCCTGCAAGGAGTACAAATTGAGAAAAAAGAAAAATAGATCAAAGGACGACAGATATTGAGGCACAATATATCGCAAAAAAAAAAAAAAAAAAAAAAAAACAAAAAACACGCTTACGGTAGCGGTGTTGAGGGAAGGTGGTGCCTCAGAAGAACCCGCATCGTCGGGAGAAGGAGTAAGAGTGGCGATACTCCGTGTTCTTTTCTTCTTTTTTCCTCTGGCAATGGCCTTAGGGGCCTGAGAAGACGAGGGAGCAGCAATGGTCACGATGGGAACACCTTCAGGGATGTCAGTATCCCCTTCGCCAACTGAGGAGGAGGATACTTGAGCGAGATTCGCGGAAGTAGCCGGAAGCTCAGAAGGATTATCAGTGGCCTCTGAATCGAGCTTTTCCCTTTCTTCTCTATTATGAGCTCTCCTTAAGCGTCTTCTTACGCTTTCGGGTTTATAATCAGGATCCGTCGCTGCAAAATCACAAAATAACGTCAGCGTTAGTATCAGTGATGAAAGGGAAAGGTAGCGCGATACTCACGTCTAACGCACTCTTGAATGGCCATTCTGCAGGCCGTGAGTCGAATATGAACGCTGATCTCCAGTTGGAGTAAGGTGTTTAACCATCCTTGTTCACGAGCGGGAAGTGTCCCTGGTCGACTCCAAACGCCATCTTGGACGTCCTGGTTGAACCCAGAACGCCACTCGGGACCAGGAGTGTCAGGAAAATTTATCAGAAAGAACTCCTTTTTCCAAGCCTCAACAGAAGACTCAATATGGAGCAACTTCCAAGTAAAAGACTTGAGAGAATCATCGTCAAAGCGAGGCGATATGGTTATCACACCCCGGCACTTCATCAAATTAAAAAGGGATCTAAGCAACAAAAGAGAAGGGGAAGTGATCCCCTTATATCTACAGAGTTCCAAAAAAGCATAAACACAGCAATATGCATTTGGGGCTAACTGGGCAGGATTGAAATTGCCAGCAATAAGCAAATCCTTGACGAAAGAATCGATAGGGAGCCGGAAACCGTAGCGAAACATCTGGGCATATAACACCCTTTGATTGCCGGTCAGAACGCTGTTTAAACGAACTGACCTAGGGGCAACAACAGCTTGGCAACCGTCAGGAATAACTGCACCGTGAGTAGCCAAATGCTCCTGGAGAATGGCCTCCGTGGTAATAACACTGACCGTGGTATCCATTTTCTTCTCATCGATGGATTTTGACTCAGAACGGCGAGTCTTTGCCATGACAGGACTAAGGAAATAGAAATGAAGAAGACGAGGGAAAGGAAGGGAAATACCTTTGAAAGGAAAGAACTTTGAAAGCCTTGAATGGAGGTGAGAAGGACAAGACGGCCGAGAGATAATATGAAAAAGTGGAGTGAAAAAGAAAAGGGAAGAAATAAAGAAGGTTTATAAACCTAGTAATTAAAAGGAAACGACGGATGCTGCAGTCGTTGCGTCGAAGCGGCATGAGGGATAAGACTCAAGCAATGAGTACGAATCTTGAAGAAGCGCGGCAAACGCTTCGATCTTGTTAAAATTTCTAAACACGCTAAGGTGAAGCGGCAGAAGAAACGAACACGTGTGTCTGCACCATCATGACTTTTCCCGTGCACCGACGGAAGGGTCGCGAGCATTAAATGCTCTGAAAAGTAGATGTGACTTTTTGATAAAAAGCAAAAGCGATATCACAAGAAAGGAAATGATGCAAATCGGCGTTGAATAAAAGAACAGTTCTCAAGACAGTACAAGAGAGCGAAATAAAATAAGATATCGCCCGAAGAGCAAGGTACCGATATCGCCGCGAGATAGGACGTTATTACAAGACATGGAAAACAAATAGCAATGTTCTTCAATGGATCAATTAAGAGTCATCGCATGCCTCGCCGTCATCATTCCCTTGCTTTTCCCCAGAAGAAGGAAAACCCCTTTCGCCTTCACTAAGATCTTTAATTTTTTGGGAAGCGTAATCGGCCAGCATGGATGAATCGACGGCGCCTCGGATATGGAGATCCATAAATCCTGCGATACAAACCTCGATGGTCTTATTCTTCCACCAGGCTATCCTCGAAGGAACTTTGGCCAAATCGGCATCACGAGATGACAACTCTTCACGGAGGAAGACGTTCTTTTTATCAGCCACCACCAGTTCCGCCTCCATTAGCTCTGCTCTCGCTTTCCCCTTCGACTTCTCCCGAGAAAGTTCAGCGCGACAATCCTCCAACTCCGCCCGAGTTCGTTCTTGCAACTGCGATAGCTCCTTCGCCTTCGCCAAGGCCGCGTCTAATTGTTCCTGCAAATCCGAAGAGGGTCGAGTTTTGTTACGCTGGTCTTCAAGAAAATAATGAAATTTCCGAAAGCTAGCCAGCATGTCGTTCATGAGGTGTGACTGTCGTGTCTCGGGAGCATGCTGTAAAAACTCTTCCCTGTCCTTGGAAGAAGTAAACATCTGTCCCACTATGGGACCCACGGGCTCTTCTCGCGATAACGGATCCGATATTCCTAAGGCACGAAGCCCGTCAGTGCCGAAAGAGGACAAATCCAGCTGATATCCAGTGGGGCCCTGGGACCTCTGAGGAGAAAGGTTGGCGATATAAGGAGGGGAACAACTTTTTGCGCAATCACGAACGCCCGAAATTGAAGACAGAAACAAAAGATGAGGCTTCCGTGGGAGAAATTCAGGAGGAACGCTTAAATTCAAAACCGGTAGGGTTGCCTCTGGGATAAAAGAACCTATCGGGGAAACAGGATGGCCCGACAACAAAGGAGAGGTCGCGGCTGCCGAGGTCTCATTGTTTTCGATAGAAACGGCGGAAGGCACCCTGATAGCTTTGATATTTTTCACCACTTGCGAAGTACTCGCGGCATGAGAAGCGTTAATATTCTCAGGGGGGACCGCGTTAACTCCCTTCAAAGGGGGAACTGGGGGGTTAGTTTTCTCTGTGCGAACCTTCTTTACGAGACGCTCCGTCTCTTCTGCAATTTCTTCGCTATCGTCCTCAGCCGATTCCGCCGTGTCATCATTCCTCCTCGACCTAAGTTTCATCCTTTGGGCAATAGTAGCGTGACGTAATTCAGGACCAGTGTCCATGCTCTCGCTATCGCTGTCGATTTTCTCAAACACAGGATCGCCTTGAGCTACCCTCTTGCCACGGGACGGAAGCCAATTTTCAAGGAAACAAGAAGGTCGAGTGGAGGCTCTGCGAGTTGTGACAGTTTTAGTCCCTTCCCTTCCAGGCGGAATGGGTGGGCGGCGGGAATTTTCAGGCGAAGGAGAAGGAGGCAGCGACTGGAGAGGTGTTACGTTCAAAGTGGCGTCACTTTCCCCAGAAGAACTACTCTCAGCGTTACCTGCCAACAAAACATATTAGCAAATTAAGAAGATTGAAGCGATAAAGAAGAAAAAGGAAACTCACCCACAACGCACTCTGACAAGGGCCTGAACCGAGCAAACTCCCGGATACGGAAAGACCCTTCTATTTCTAACAAGGCGCTAACGTTGGAAACATCCTGGCTTGACAGCGCGTCCGGTCTTTTCCAAATGCCACTATTGATTTTTCGATTGAAACCCCCGCGCCAGAGTCGTGACGGCAAACGAAGGGTGAAAAAGCCAGACTTCCAGTCATCTACGTGTTCCTCAAAACCTTGAAAGTTCCGCCAGAACAGTTGCACAATGACATCATCCCATCTGGGGGTAATATCTACCAGGCAGTCGCGACAACTCAAGACAAAGAACGTGCGGAATAGATCAAGCGATGGAGCAAATATACGCTTCATCTCGCACGAACGAAGAAAAGCGTAAATACCACACCAAGAGGGTGGAGTGATCTGGACGGGATTAAGGTCATAATGATCTAGCAGTTTCAACAGAGAAGCATGGAGTGGGAAATGGAATCCGTAAGTAAACATCTTGAAATAAACTAACCGGAATGTTCCCCACATGGCGTCAGGCAGCCGAGTGTCCTTCAAAGAGACAAAAGGGCGATAGCCCGTGGGAAAAGTAATACCACTCTCCTCTAATTCAACCCTCAAAACCTCATTACAATTGAATATGCTGCGAGTTCTCCTAGCTTCGGGATCTATGGGGTTTTCAACAGTTGAAGACATAAGGGACAGGGAAAGTAAACCTACGACGATAGAAGGAGTAAATACCTGGAGCAAAAAGCCAGTGAGCCGGTCGCCGGCACCAGTGAGCGGTCGCGGTAAAACCTCTCGAAGAAAAGAAGTGCAGAAGAGAGAGAAAATGTGCAAAAACTCAAAATATTAGCAAAAGCAGTAAAAGAGAGAGATGATTTCCTTATAAAGGAAAGCCTAAAGAAGAGACAGCCTGTAAAAATGAAACACGTACAGAACAGAAAAAGACGCGTGGATAGTCATTTGTGCCTTCTGAAAGAAGACAGTTACCGATTAGAAGTTGAAGGCAGTTACCCGTAGCGAAAGGGACACTTCCGCGATAACCCGGAACGCTCAGAAAGAAACAATAAGTAAGCGATGAAAAGCGAAAAGGAAGTAAAACCATCATTCATTATTATGAGGAAGGCCATACGGCATCTACAAAAAGAAGGGTTAGGCCCTACTCTTCACCGTCGGACCAAGTAATGCCGTAGCAATAGACTACGTCCTCTTCGTCATCGCCACCCCAGAATGGTGAATCCACAACAGCAGGGGGAGAAGACTCACCGACCCTCTTTCTAGCGGCAGTAGTCGACCCGGTTGTTTTCTCCTTAACGCTTGGCGATACTGCCTCAACGGCTGAACCAGCAGAAGGAACCCATGGAGGCGAATCACTCAAAGGAGGAAATGATTTTTCCTCCTCCCTAGCCAGAGAAGCCAGAGAGTCGAAAAATGACTTAGAGGCCTTGGCAGCCTCCTTCCTTCGTTGTTCAACTTCCTTCCTCCGTCTCTTGCGACCTCGCCGACGGATAACCGGCCTCCAAGGAGGCGATGGGGGAGGATTATCTGTGTCAGGGGTAGTCGGAGGAGTTGGCGGTGAATTCCCCGAAGCCGTACCTAGCAAATAAGAATCAGCCATGAGATTCGCAGAGGATCGATAACGAAGAAAAATGAAGGAGAAAGAAATGGATAAGAATGAAGGAGGAAAAGCCTCATTAAATAGCCGGGAAAAGAAGAAAAGAGACTCTTCGATCCTCCAACCCGACTCTTGAAGATTGGCTCGTGTACAGTCTGAAGTGCAAATGTAGATTTGCAGTCATGCCTGTTGAAATCTCGCGCAAATCAAGAATAATGCTAATATCTGCCGATCAGTTGTTATAATGAGGACGGCGCGGAGTTAAGGCAGAACGATCAACAGAAAAACCGCCCAATGGCAAGACTGTTTTCAGTTGGGCTAAGAATATTCCTTGGAAAATGACAAAGAGTACAGTAAAGAAGAAGAACAGTTGCAAGGCGGAATGATTGAAACGATTTATTTATTATGGCCTACCGGCCGAAAGATACATTTACAAGGCAAGAGGAAAAGAAAAAGGCCCAAAGGGAGCCACCATTATCAAGCGTCAGAACCAGCATCCTCAGGCACCTCAGGAAGGTCCCTCAAGGAATCCATGACCAGGACGAGATCATGGGAAGTGGCCCTCATCCCCTTCAGGCAGCACCCCAACATGTCCTTACGCTGCTGCAGCATAGCGATCACCACTTGAATCCGAGAGATGGAGGCAGACAGCTTTGAAACACTCTCCAAAGGACTGAAGTCCTCCAGAGAGATGGCTCCCAGCCGGGAATAGAGCGGAGTCAGCATCCCCTGCAGCTCCAGAATATCCTCAGAAGTCTTGACCAGCATGTTCTCCAGGAAACCGACGTCACTGTCGTTGAGGTTCCTGAGTGAATGACCCTTGGAGAGAAGAAAATTCTTGGTCAAATGATCCATGATGCTGACTGATAGAGATGAGGAGAACGTGGATGGAGAAAGTTCTCCGATTTATAGGCTCCACTGAAGGGAGGCCTTGAAAAAAGAAATTGAGGTCCTCAAAAGACGAGCCGTCCCGATATCCTCAAGGACTGATAAGCCTAGAACGGAAGAAAGGGGTAACGGTCGCGATATAGATACTGGAAGGAGTACAAGGCAGAGTCTGAAAAAATGCCAAAAGACACGATGTCACTGGTGGCCCTGACGCTAAAACCATAAGGTTACCGGTATCCACAGTATAAGGCCGCGTTGATGTCACCGGTGGCCCTAGATGCGTAAAACCGCGTTGGCATCACAGGCGTTTGGTGGTATGAAGCCGCGATAACCATAAGGTAGCTGATGGCGTAAAGCCGCGTTGATAACCGCTACTCTCTCGGGCGTAAAGAATAAATCGGGGCTCGTGTGACCTCAGACCTCTGTAAGTATAAGGTTTGCTAACCTCTGTATAAGTATCTATCTCCTCTGTGTCTTTGCAGTACACTCGGAAATTACGGTTGAATATCCGTAATGACGCCGCACGTAACCCAACAACGGTCCTTCTATGACTTGAACGAAGTGGAGACTTCATAAGCCCTATCGAGAGGCCAAGAAGATTAATATCGCCTTATGACCGAGCAGATCCCTAGTCTAAGATATCAGACGTGGATAGCCCTTGGTGAACACTCGGGCTAGTTTTCAGTTGGGCTTATGATAACAATTGGAATGCTCCTGACGGCAACATTGGGGCTACGACATCAATCCCGGACAAGTTTCTATACGCTTCCCTGAAATGCCAACCTATCGCCTGGGCCAGCGGAAATTTCCTAGGATGGTCGACTTCAGCGGGGGGGGATCTCACGCACCTTTATGCGTACGGCGTCATCCCATCCTAGGGGACCAAGGAGGATATCGCTCCCGATAGACCCTACATGATTATCGCCCCCAATGACGGAACTGATATCGCCCGAAGCGATGGTTACAAACGTTACCTACCCCTGTCGCTGTAAGGTATCGCCATCTTAAGCCTATAAATACCCCCACGAATTCCAAACAGAAGGTAAGATCGAGATCATCTTGGAGAACCTCTACCATTCTGAAAACTCGAACTGAGTTAAGCATCGGAGTGTCTACGCCGGAGTCCCCCTCCGGCGCTTTGCAGGTACCTCCGACGCCGACCGTTTCCCATCCGACTAGCTGCAGCAGCCGTTTCCGACCAGAAGAGATCTCGGATCTTATCACGAATGTACCGAAGGGGCAGGTGAAGGTGGTCTTGTCTTGATCGTCTAGGGCAACCAATATCTGATGAAATCCTGAGTAGCCATCGAGGCAGCAGTAGTGTGTCTTTCCAGCCAAGCGTTCTAGCATCTGGTCAATGAACGGCAGGGGGAAGTGGTCCTTCCTCGTGGCAGTGTTTAACCGACGGTAATCGATGCAAACGCGCCATCCATTCTGAATGCGTGTGGGAATCTGTTCACCATTTTGTCCCGTGGTGATAGTGATACCGGTCTTCTTCAGAACAACTTGAACCGGGTTGACCCAAGTACTATCCGAGATGGGGTAGATCACACCAGTATCGAGGAGCTTCAATATTTCCTTCTTAACGACCTCCATCATTGGTGGGTTAAGACGACGCTGTGGTTGGCGAACTGACTTGCTAGCATCGTCTAGGTTTATCCGATGTGTGCATAGAGCTGGGGATAATCCCTCGATATCTGAAATTATCCATCCAATGGCTCTCTTGAATTCCTTCAGTAGGGCAACTAGAGATGTTTCTTCTGTTGCATCGAGTTTGCTGGAGATAATCACGGGTAATGATTCGTTTGCACCAAGGTAAGCATACTTCAGGTGCTTGGGCAAGACCTTGAGTTCCAGATTCGGGGCCTGCACAATGGAAGGAGGGAGCTTAGTGTATTCAGAGGGCAGAGGAGTTACTACCATCTTAAAGGGAGAATGAGGAGTGGTTTCCAAGACAGAAACAATCTCTCGCAGAGCTGGAGGGGTGACAAATTTGGATTCCAGATTTTGCATCTCCGCGAAGTTGACACTATTGGCAAGGGCAAGCTACAGAGGATCCATAGAAAATAAGTCAGCGATTTCCTCAACATCTGGGTCAACAATATCAATAAAATTGAGACTATAAAACTCAGAAGGGAAATGTGTGGCATCAGTCATGCTAAATCGGATAATCTGTCTATCGAACTCGAGTGTAATCGATGCATCATAGACGTCTATCTTCGCGCGTGCAGTCCTGAGGAAAGGTCGGCCTAGCAAAACATCGGAGGATTTGGTGCCTTGTTCGTTCTCCATGCTGATCACATAAAAGTCGGCCGAAAAGAGGAGGCTGCCAACTTGGACTAGGATGTCTTCAATGATCCCTTCTGGATAGATTATTGATCGATCTGCCAGCTAGATGATAACTCTGGTTGGCTTCAGTGGTCCGAGTTCCAGCTGAGTGTATATCGTCAAGGGCAAGACGTTGATACCTGCACCTAAGTCACACATAGCTTTACTAATGTCAGTACCTCCAAGCTTGCAGGGAATTGTAAACATTCCTGGATCTGCACACTTTGGAGGGATTTTTCTTTGGATAACAACAGAAACATTAACACCCATGCTAATTTTGTTCACGTTAGCCAATTTACTTTTGTTAGTGCATAAGGATTTCAGAAACTTAGCATAACGTGGAACATTCTTAATAGCTTGCATAAGTGGAATGTTAATTTGGACCTTACTGAATAAGTCAAAAATTTCTTTTTCTTCTTTATCCTTTTTCTTTTTGGCTAACCTGTGTGGAAACGGAGGCTCAAGGACCTTGATGATGAAATCGTCAGAGAATTCAGAATTCTTGTCATGCTTAATTGGCGTACCTGGTTTCCTAGAAGTGTAAACCTTCTTTTCTTTTTCGGCAGTGACCTCAACATCCTCAACCACAGGGGTGGAGTCAGGGAGCTCAGCTTCTCGGGCAAGCGGCTGGCGGTCAGGTAACTGCGTGCCACTGCGGAGATTCATGGCACAAGCTCCATGCTTAGGTTTGGCTTCTGGCTGTGGTGGTAGTCGTCCTCCATTCTTCAGCTCCTTCATCTCAGCAGATAAGGCAACCAATTATTTTTGCATATCAAGAACAAGATGTCGTAAACTAGGCTCCTTAGCAACTGGGGGAGGGAATCCCATCTGCCCCTATGGAGCTGGGTATTGGTGCTGCTGATTGTTATTGTAATTGGGCCGGGGCTTGAAATTCTGGAGGTTGAAGGGCGGCTGCTGTTGATTCTGAAATGGATTCTGTGGTTGTATTTGGTTCGGCATAGGCTGCTGCTGGTTATTGTTTCCATAGCTCAAGTTTGGGTGGCGCCAACCATTGAGGTAATTCTGAGTATACGAATCATGCTTCCTGGGGGCTCCATTATAGTTCCCAATAGCATTCACATCCACTTCATCGGGAACATGCGGACAGGCGTCCGTGGGGTGGTCAGTAAAGTTACATATGCCGCAGGCTTTGATCTGCAAGGGCTGGCCGCTGGCCAAATTCTGAATCATTCCCGTAAGGGTGGAGAGTTGGCTCTCTATAGCAACAGATCGAGCGTCATGAGTGGTAGGAGTTAGCTGGTCCAATGGTACAGCGTTCTTAGCCATGCGCTCTAAAAGGATTTTTGCGTTTTCTAGAGTTAGGGCAAGCATATCACCGTTGCTGGCAGCATCAATCAATTCTTTGCTTCGCCCTCGCAATCCCTCGTGGAAATACCCAAGGAGAGCGTGGTCGAGAATGTTGTGCGAGGGATAAAGAGTCTGCATCTTTTTGAACCGCTCATAGTACTGTCCAATGTTCTCATTCTCTTTCTACGTGATGGAGACTAGCTGTTTCTTGGTTATATTGGCCATAGAAGTGGGGTAGTACTTTTCAGTGAATGCCTTGAACATGTCGGCCCAGCTAGTAATGGATAGGGCAGGCAAATCATAGAACCAGTTGCGAGCGTCATCTTCAAGCGACCACATGAACGCTCTAAGCTTAGCTTGATTGATGTCCACTTGTGGGGGTTTTAGAGCTTCACAAACAGTATGGAGTTGCTGGAGATGTCGGAGGGCGCTCTCTCTAGGGCTGCCATAGAACTTGGGCAAGTAGTGCAGGACGGAGGATTTGATAATCCAGTCATGAGCAACAGTAGGCCACGCGATGCACCCAGTAGTGGTCTCGACGGTAGCATTCAGTTCCGAGATGCAGGGATTGACGACAACTTCGCCATCCCCACCGTCACCGTTTTCAGCCATGACAGGTTGTTCGGGGTGTAGGTTGTCTTCGACGTCTCGGTCCAGCGGATCGACATAGATAGGAGGTTCCAGGTTATCAGGGGCGGGAGTTGCAGATTGATGTTGCTTAGCAGATTTGCGAGCTGATCGTTATGTTCTCTGGATTTCTGGATCAAAGGGTAGTAGAGTAGTGTTGGAAGACCTGACCATACAAAAAAGAAAAGAGCATCAATTGCGTTAATCCCCGGCAACGGCGCCAAAATTTGATCGGTTGTCGAACCCGCCAAAAATAATAATATAAACCTGCAGTCAATGTGCACAATAAACTGTGTATAATGGTAGCAGGGTCGAACACAGGGATTAAGGGATCAACACTCAATTCAATCTGACTGACTAAGTAATCCTAGTAAGAAGTAACAAGGGGGGTTTTTGAATAGTTGTTTGATTAGTCTAATTATTAACTACGAAAGTAATAGCAACTAGTGACAAAGAGTAATAGGAGTAAATAAGAAATTAGTAGAGACGGGGTTCCCAGTAAGAGTCCGAATCCGGTTGCAATTATGGTCAGTCGGTCATTGGTGCAAGCATTGTCTACCCCGAGCTAATAGACGCACTATAGGGACCAGGTACGCTTAGGTCCCCTGCTTACCTTCGTAATAGAAGTTATCTCAAGGTACGCTTATGGGTTAACCTTGACAGTCCGCCGTCGTCCAAGGTACGCTTATGGAGGCAACACTCGGACGCCCATGAAGAAGAGGTAAGATGCGTCTAAGGCGAGACACTCAGTACGCTCGAGGCTCTACCCTAACGACTTGTTCAATCCAACTGGGGGATACCAGGTTTCCAGTCAGGACCGGTATGGTTATCTACTTTATCCTGCAGCTTCGCGTTAGGTATAACTACAAGGACGATTGTAATACTCTAGTTCAATTACTAGGTGATCAAGCTAATAATTAACCTAGGTAAGTTGACAATTAATCATCGAACAAGAAAGATACCAACATAGAATTTATGAAGTACAATTTGACCCCACGGCTTCCCTTGCAACCTTCAATCGACTCTTACCAAGAACAAGAAGACTTAGCCGCACATATTAATAATAAAAACAAATAAATAAATTGCATAATTAAATAAGAGAGATGAAGAAGAAATAAATCCTGATTATTACCGGCCGGAGCAACTGCTCCGGTTTATTGAAGAGAAAAACAAAGATGCCGAAGGCAGTGGTGGCGCCAAAGGTTCAGCGGGAGAGAGGAAGAGAAGAGAAAAAGCCGCTAAAAACCTAATTACTAAAAGTATTTATAGAATTATTACAAATTAAATTCCTATTCCGATTTGAATTCAACTCCCCATAGGACTTCTATACGATTGGGACTTCTGGAGCATTAATTTAGCGGATCCGATATTGAGCTTGCTTCCTTTTCTCGCTAGGACACTGCTGCCTTCCGCGAACGTCCAGCTGCTCGGCCTAGCTGCTCTATTACTTCCAAAAAATGATAGAAAGCGTCCTTTTCGTATTTTCCTCTTAATTAGCCCAGATCTGTAAAAAGTGAGTAAACATAGGAACATAAGTAGCATCATGATCTAAAAAGGCATACAAAAGAGGGCGGAATTATGGACATAAAATGCTCTATCAGCGAGCATGTGCCGAGGTATTGAGGAAGTCTTGCTTATTCTATGTATGAGTGATGGTTGAGGACAAGGAAAATCTTACTTATGAGAAGTGCACGAGCGAGTTGGCGAGGGCTGAGGGTAACGAGGCCTCACCCAAGTCGTGCGTGTGCTTAAGAGTTGCGAATAACGTGGGCGTTAGTCTTGGGTTTGACTAAGCCATGAGTGATGATAGATCTTGTCATGAGACGCGAGGTAGTGAAGTTTATATGAGAGCTCTTGGAGGTTACTATCAAAGGTCGAGTAAAGGGTGACCTAGATCCAGGATCTAGGCGCTACACGGGCCCTGTAAAAGTAGGTTTGTGACACGTGCAACCCAATCAATGGACACGCAAAAACAACCTTGGACGACAATAACACATACAAGCTCAAACCCACCAAAGGTCTAATTTTGATTTCCTTACATTGACTCAATAAATTGAAATAAAATTGCATAGTTAAATAAATATTACAGACTCTGAAATTAAACTTATTGGTGTAGACTTTCATCTCTTTCTTTTTCTTGGTTGTTTAAGGTTATGCGAAGTATAGTGGACAATTGACAAGCTGTCAAAATCCATAAAAAAAAATACAACTTATCTACTGCTACAAAAAAGATTGTGAATAGTGGTAAGATGTTCGATCCACAGAGAATAGTAAGATTTAAAAGAAGAAAAGGACCAAATGCAAACAACAATAAGGTTATGATGCTGATTCAATCAATCATTGATTCAATATTATTCATTCCTACGTTTGCAAAATAGCTTTAGAGATAAGATCCGTTTAGATCTTCTGCTCTCCTCCTATATCAAATTATCCTAAGCATAACCCAAGATAATCCTAATCTTTCTAGAAACATAAGGTTCATTTATAGATTTACCTAGACTGATTGATGAAGATTAGAGAGAGACTATCCCTAGGAAGTTCCGAGAAGCCTGGTCTGTTCACCTAAATCTAAATGTCTTTAGCCTATCTAAAAACGACTAGTTGTCTAGTTACTCATCTTGGTCATGAATAACGATGTACCTTATTGAATTGGCTACAATTATTCAGGTTTAATTAAGACTAATCAGGTCCTAACCTAGCATGAATAAAAATCTCGATAGAATCACGGAAAATAGAATACAAACATAAGAAATATGAAGTGTGAATTAGATCTCACAAGTGAATAACATCATAATTATTTATTGGTGTCTCTGAGAATAAAAGAGTTAACTAGAAATAAAGCACAAGATAAAAATAATAAAATGTGAACTCCTCTCTGTGTTCCCAAGAAGGAAGATGAAGAGAGGAGAGAAAACTAGCAAAGAAAACTACAGAATTCGAAACGCTAAGAGAATTAAAAATCGGATGTAAAAGAAGTGAATAATAATCCCTTTATAGAAGGAGTAAGAAATTAAATAGAGTTTTTATTCCTTCTAAAATTTCCTAAAATCACTTATGCGATCGAATCTTATCTCCTGGGTCAAAGATAAAGTAAATCACGATATTATAGCTTCCTTAGCTGTCAAAATGTGTCCTTCCTTCTCTCAAAATTTTTGTCCCGCCCAATCACCTAGCTCTTGTCTGACAATTTTCTCATCCACCACTGCCTCATACACTTGCACAATGGGATCACAACATGGCGAAGTTGGAATATCATAAATTTACTAGATAATAACCATCGAATCATCAACTTGTACATTCTCTAACTCATGTTGCCGCCTCAACTTAGGCTTTTCCTCTAAAGGTATTAGGTGCTCCATCATACTTATCGCCTCTTTCATCAACGACTATGTTATTTAAGGCTTGGTCACGCCTTAAGATTGAAGCTTTCATTCTGTCCAACGTTCTTGACAACCTGAAATCTGAATTGCCACATGACAAGGGAACAAATAAGTATTTACGCCAGATATCTCACTTTTTCATGTGTTTACACTCAAGTCTCGTGTATCATACAACTCTTCTCCATGTGTTAAAATCAAATCGTATGGAAGACTCGAGAATTCAAACGACTCAAGAAAATTTTTCAAAGACAACTAGGCACACAAAAAATTACTGTGTTAAGGAATCAAGAAAATAACACTGCTAAAGAATTATTTCAGAACCGGAACATAAATTTATTTTTGTGAGAAATCTGGACCTAGTATTTGATTAATGGATAAATTAATAGGAGTACCGTTTGACTTTGTACAAAATCAAGCAAACCACAATCTTTTTTTCTTTAAACGACAGACTTGCGCACTACCAGATCCTTGCGCGTAATGACTTGCAATCTCTTTTTTGTAACACAAATCAGAAAATTTAATTACACCAGATTTAATTAATTAAAATTAAATCCACACACGATACAAATAGATTTAAGCAACAATTAACTAAACCAAAACTGAATTAATTAATTGGACTTTGACCTATGTACACGAATAAGAAGCAAACAGAAGACGATAAGCACTCAAACGAGAAGAAAAACAAACAGTGAAGGTGGTCAAAAAAACCATGTTTGAAAAATGTTTACAATCTTCCAAAAAATTCCAACAAGTTGTGTTTTCTTTCTTCTTCCTCTTCTTTATCCATAACTTGCAAAACCTATCACTGAGTGTTTGGTTTGATTGTTTGTGGTTTCATAGACCTAGATCTTGTATTATTACTAAGATTGGTCGAAGAAGATTTGGATTTTGAATTACTTTAATGCCAAAGTTCAAGTTCTTGATTTCTAATGCAGGATTTCGACAAAGTTGCTTATTTTGGATTTGCTTGAAAATAATTGTGATTTTGTTGTGGTTTGATATGCTAGGTCATGGAAACAGCTTGTTTACTTATTTTTTAAGTAAAAAAAATAAATTAAAAAATGGTGTTAATAAAAAAAATAGAACATAAATTGAGCAAATGTAAAAGTACAACATGACTACTTTCAAGATTGTTGTGTGCCTAGTCAAGATTTGGAGCCAACAACATTGTTATCTACTTAGAACTTGAAATTCAACATCAATTGGATATATTAAGGTTTCGTCCTTTTAATTGAAAGAAATTCTAGTTTAATTCGAGCTAATTCTTGATTCCAATTACACCTTGGTTTTCTTCTCTAATCTAGGTTTTAAGTGATTACTTGCTGATTTGATTGCTTAATTGTATTGATTTCTTCTTTCTTCTGTGCTAAGTTTCATTGATTGTATTTATCTAGCTAATTATTGATCTCTTGACTCGTCTCCTATTCAAGACCAAATTCCAGCAAGTTTAGCTTACTTGTTTGATTTAGAACCTCAAGTTGAACGACTGGATTGAGAGAATTGAGAGATCATTAGAGAGGAGTGTTAGGTTTCGATAAAAATTGCAGCGGAAGACTGAAAATAGAAACCTAATACAGGACCTATGCAACCGAATTAATTGTATGAAAATAAGGAATTAAATAGTGTACCTTACACCTAGGAAAAGTGAAATCGGTTAAGCAAACAAACCGAAACCATAAATACTTGAATGAAATTTAGCCACTCGAGCTTGAATCGAATCAATAGACGTTGCCTTGATGAGACAAACACCCTCTACTAGAATCCACACCAATGAGTTGAAATATGGCATATTAAAGTGTGCTAGCAACAATAGGAAATAACGTATATGTAACGCGTTTTTCTCTTATGCGTTTTGATCTATGCACTTTTACTGATGAAAATGAACTTATGTCTGTTGTGTGCGTTTTACTTTATATATATATATAAATAAAGTAAAACGTGAGGGAGAGTAACTTATATATATTTATCTTGTAATAAGTTATTTAAATATATATCTTAATATATAGTTAAATAACTTAAATTCTCTTAATTCATATATATCAAATAATATCTCTTTAAAAACTGTACCTTAGTATTTATTTAACTCCTTAAATACTTACTATTTATTCTTTTGATCCAATTGGTTAGTTTTTCGGGTACAAGATTAACAGGGACAACAAACCCCTCGAGTGAAACACGTGAGGGAGAGTAACACTTTATATTTTTCTGTTTTTCTTTCTTATCTGAAGGTTCACTATGTCTAACAACGTAAACAAGAAAGTTGACTTGGCTGAAAGTTCACAACCTATGTCTCTAAAGACTAAGTTGTTGTTGGATGCATTTCACTATCAGTTGAAGACATTCAAGGAAGACATACATGCTGACATGAGAAAAATCAAGAAGGAGATACAAAGCGAAAAGGTAGCCTCATCAAGTATGCCCACAACAAGGAGGTATACTCAACGCATGAGCATGACTTCCCAGGTACCGGTTTATGGTATGCCAAAGGAGGACATACCATTGGGGGTTAATGAAGTGAGAGTTGAGGACATACCTAAGGGGTTTGAAAGTGAAGATGAGGTAACACCACCTGCTGACCAAGCTCATGGTGGTCAAGGCCAAATAGTGAGAGGAGGAGTACATAGGCATCAAGAAATCATTGCTCCAAGGCAACCACCATTCAAACCTCAAGATCATAGGTAGCCACCTCAAGATAGATGATATGAGGATGTGGAAGAGGAGTTTGGTGATTATGAAGAGACGAGGAAAGGTGCTAGGCGAAATAGATTTGAGCCAAGGTGAGGAAGACAAGAAGAGAATCAACTTGATGCTAATCTTAAGTAATATCAATATAAAGATTCTAGCCTTCATTGGCAGGGATGATCTAGATGCTTATCTCGGGTGGGAGAGGAAAGTGGAGCAGATTTTTTAGTGTTACAATTACTTAGAGGAGAAAAATATCAAGAGTTTATATGGTACGCAATAGCTTGGAAAGACGAAGAGGATCATGAGGACGAGATTTATTCATAATTATTACTGAGAGTTGCATCAAAATTTTTAGCAATTGACTCAAGGTAGTAAAAGCATGAGTTACTACCATAATGAGATAGAGATGTCCCTCATTAGAGCAAATGTGGTGGAAGATAGAGAAACTACTATGGCTAGGTTTAATGTTGGGTTGAATACGGAGATTGCAAATAAGATGGAGTTGCAACACTATATAGGAATGAAGGATGTGCTACACATGGCAATCAAGATAGAAAGGAAGCTCCAAAGGAAACCTAAAACCAATTCTACCTCAACCTACACATCTAAACTGAGCAATTGGAAGTCGAATTACAACAAGGTCAAGGGAGAAACATTCCCAAGAGTATCCAGGAATGTATCACCAAAGCTTGATGATCACACACATTACAAAGAGAAGAGCGAGTGGTCATACCATTAGTAACATTACCTATAATTAGTTCTTATGATGTGCTTTCAATAAGGTTTTCCAAGGCTTGGGGACATTTTGATCAATTTTTATAGTATTGATGTTCCCCACTTGATATTCATTGTCCTTCTCTTGTGCTTCCATCTCTCTCTTCTTTTCTTGGATGATTGGAGAAGATGTAGAGCACATTTAAGCCATTTGATGTAGACATTGAGAGATACACTTAAAGGCTATCACCATCTTCTTCAATGCTAAGTACTTCTTTTGACCTCGCAAAAGGCTTAGTCTCATCAAAATAAACATCCATTATCTCTTCCATAACTAGTGTTCTCTTGTAATAAACTCTATAATCTTTACTAGTAGTGGAATAGCTAACCAAAATACCTTTATCTAAATTTGCATCAAATTTACTAAGATTGTATTTGATATTCAAAATAAAATATTTACATCCAAAGACAAGAAAATAAGCTGCGCTGGGAATTTTACCATGATAAAGTTTATAAGAAGTTTTCATGAGCAAAATACTAAGTAAAACTCTATTAAGCATATAACATGAGGCACTTATGACCTCCGCTAAAAACTACTTGGACAATTTATGTTCAATTAAAATGGTTCTTGCTACTTCTTGTAAAGTACAATTTTTCCTTTCAACAACTCCATTTTGTCGTGGAGTTCTAGGACATGAAAATTCATGAGCCAAATCATTTTCTAAACAAAACTTTTTGAAAGCATGATTTTAAAATTCACCACCATGATCACTTCTTATCTTTGTTATCTTAAAGCCTTTTTCATTTTGAATTTTCTTGCAAAGACTAATGAACTTTTTCACACGCATGAGCTTTATGAGGTAAAAATAGAAACCAAGTGTACCTTTAATTGTCATCCACAGCAACAATTACATACCTCATTCCACCATGGCTTGATGTCTTCATTGGACTAAAAAGGTCTATATGCAATAGTTGTAGAGGCCTTAAGGTTATTACCATCTTAGATTTGAAAGAACTTCTTGTATGATTTCCAAGTTGACAAGCATAACAAAGTCCATCCTTCTTGAAGCTTAGCTTGAGAAGTCCTCTCACCAACTCTTTCTTCGAAAGCTTTGCTATTAAGTCCACACCTACATGACTAAATCTCCTATGCCAAATAGATGCATCCATCTCAAAAGTACTTATGCATTTAATGTCATGTTTTTCTACATCATCTAAGTCTATCATGTAGATATTGCTTATTCTTTGACCAATAAAAGTTATGAAATTATCATGTGCATTCAAAATTGCACAATGGTCAACTTAAATAGAAAATTATAAGCTAGCACAAAGTTGACTAATTCTCATAAGATTGAATTTAATCCTATCCACAAACAAGGCGTATTCTATTCAAGTAGTTGATTCAATTTTACCTACAACGAGAATGTCATGCTTGACATTGTGTCCAAACCTTACCTTTCCTCTGGCCTTTAATTTCAAATGGGTGAATTTTTTCCTGTCACCCATCATGTACTTGGAACACCCTCTATCCAAATACCATTTGTGTTCATAGGGGTTTTCGCTTACCAACAACACAAAAATTAGGTAGTTTTAGGTACCCAACCAATGTCAGATTCTCCAATGTTAGCTTTGGTACCATTTGGTACTCATATTTGTCTACCCTTCACAAGTCCCTTATGGACATAACAAAAGTATGTAAGTATCCATACCTACAACAATAGTTGCATATATAAATGGGCTTATGGTTCTTAGGATTGACCTTTTCATTAGATGAGCTTGCCGTAACAAAAGAATTGACAAAATTACTCTTGTAATTAGTGATGTCAAAACCATGTCCACTAGTCTTCCTACCATTTTTTTGGAAACCAAGAAGAGTGTTGAGATTATGCTATCCTTTTGTAAATTTGGCCAAGCCTAATTGTAAGCTTGACACCTTAGACCTCAAACCTCCAAGGACTTTAGACAAACTTACACAGGAATCACACCTAGTTAACTTATTTTTAAGATAATTATTTACAAGAAGTAGACTCACATTTTCATCCATGATCCTAGTGTTAAATTTTTTAAGATCATTTATTTTCATAGTGAGGTCTTTATTTCTCATGCTCAACTCATCAAAATAACTAGCAAGTTCATCATAAACATCTTGCAATTCATCAAATGAATAATTGACATTATTAGATGTAACGCAAGAGTTTACTATATCATTGTCACTTTTTGCTTCCTAGTGAGACATGAGAATAACCACTTCATTGTCAAGAGATGATACCTTTGGTGAAGAAGGAGTACTTTGAGAAGAATCACTATTAACTTCGGCAACAAGACATAGAATGGAGATTTCAGCTTTGAAATCAAAAGATGAAGAAGAGTCGGTAGTGCTTTCACTAGATTCGCTCCATGTAGCTTTCATGGCACTCTTCCTTTCTCCTCCACGCTCCTTTCTTGACTTATAACTTTTTCTTTCATTCTTGTTTTTGTTTTCTAGCAAGGGACATTCAGTCTTGAAGTGACCCAATGATGGGTGTCGAACCCGTTAAAAATAAATGTGATTACAACTTAGCACCAAATAACAAAATAAATTGTAAATAGTGGTAAGAGGTTCGATCCTCAGGGAAAAGGGAAAGATTCAAGTTTTTCAATGACCAAGTATTTTTAAAAGAAATAAGTAACAAAAATATGGTTTTTGGTTGAGAACTTATGAATTGAAAATAATGGAAACAAATGCAAATTCAATTGAAGACAAGAATGAAGTTGACGTTAAACAAATATGTAAAAGATTCTCAGTAAAGACTACTCAAGGTTATAATTCACAAATATTGATCACCAATACAAAAATATTAAAAACTGATATGTAGGGAAGCTATAGAAATCATGTTTACTTTGACTTCCTACTCTCCTCCTATATCAAGTTTCTTAAATAAATCTCTCTATTAAGAACCCTAATCGTATAGCAATCCTATGGTTAACTTATAGGATTTAACCAATTGATTGATAAAAATATAGAGAGACTTAACCCTTGGCCAAGGGAATAGTCCACTCGTCACTTTAAGTCACATTGTTCTCTTTCTCTAGTCTTAAAGAGAAAATCATATGTTGATTTTGATTTAGTTGTTTACTGTATCCTTCTAACAATGTAGACCTAAAGTTATTATGAATAACTGCATTCATTCAGGTTAAAAATCTAAGTTGATTAGTCCTAAATCTAACAAGAATAAAATTGGTTTTAAATCAGAAAGAGAAGAAATATAAAATACAAGTTTTATTAAGAACGATTAGATCTCACAATAATGAGAATCATGAACCTCAAAGTCTTTACCAGGAATAAATTATTTAGCTAGACATTGACGTAATAATAGAAAACAAAAAATTCAATTGCATAAATAAAAATCTTCTCGATTCAAGGAAGAATATGAGGAGAGCAAGAAGAAAAGAGAAACGTCTTGAACCAAAATTCTCTGGAAACTAAAAATGAAAACTCAAAGAAAAGATATCTCTTAAGATGAAAAAAGGAAAGATTAAGTAGTCCTCTTTTCCTTGTTTATATAAAAATAAAATAATCCAAAGATAAATAGAAAGTTGTTTTTGTTATTATCCCCTTGGGCCTTGGGATTTTTACAACTGATAATTCCATCAGATAATTGCCTTCCAGAAGAGATAGTTGGTCTGCTTTATCTCCATCTCGAAGCCCAGGCCCATCTCGTTGGCATGCTAGTTCCGTTATCATCCCCTTGGTCAAATCATGTATGTGGTGTACTCATCCCTTGGCCTAGGGAAGAAGCCTGGTTCTTCAAAATTGGTTATTGATCACCACTTGATTCTTTTTGCCCATTTTCTAGGCTCTTTCGCTATTGATTTCTTTGACTTTTTTCTGCAAAAATGAAGAAAATATATCCAAATTAGCAGTATCACCATCTCAAATACAATCAAAATAAATGGTAAATATATATGAAACAAATATTCAATCACCCGACTTGTTACATTCAAAACAAACATATTGATCCTTCTTGCCATTGGGTCTTTAAGAGCTTCCCTTCTCATTTCTTTGACTTCTTCTCTTCTTCATATCGCTCTTCATCGCATTAAGCGTCAGATCCTTAATTTGGGAAGTTCTCTCATGAGCAATAGCAAGTGGATACCAAATCTTCTTAGAGGTTTAACATCCACTTATCCTATTGAACTCACAAGATGATAGACCACAAAACAACATACTCTTGGCTTTCTCTTCCGCCATCCTTCTTCTTTTCTCTCCATCGCTGCACTTGGAATGTGGAAGAGGCTTCGCCGGAATAGACGAAGTGACTTCCTCTATGGGAACTATATAACCACTTTCTATGCAATCTCAAAACTCATAGTCAATAGACCCAATGAAAGCTTTCATTTTGTTGAGTGCATACCCTTCACTAGTCATTCTAGATCCTTCACTTGAGATGATTAAGTCTTCTCCAAGTAACTGTGTTCCGTTAACAATTGTTGAACTTTTCAGGAGGTCATCCATCCCTTAGCGCTCCCACATAAGCACATTTAACCGCAGAGTTCTTAGGATGGTTAAGACGCAACTTTATTTCCTAAACCTTTACAAAGCCTAGATTTTAAAATTGGGCTTGTCAAGTCACGCTTCAAATTGAGGCTGACACTATTTAAAGTCATCTCCTAGTGATAGATAGTTATACTCCTATAAGCCAACATAGACAGTGGTAAAAATACATGAAAAATAACTCCTATCTAAAAATAAAGTACATAAAAAATATTCGAATTTTTTACGGTTAAATAGCTTTTTTATTCATTTGTTTGTATTTTTTCTTCAATTCTTATTAAAAGCATAACAAACTACTTTAAGTAGTCGGGTATATCTTTAATATTTAGACTGGATTAAAAGTTTAGAATAATTTGTGCCAAGAGAAAATTTATATGAAGAATAGTAACGACTTGCGAACAAAATTAATATTAAGAAAAATTATTTATTTGAATTTAAGTGTGGATCTTATCTTACAAAACAAACGAGGTTAGTTTTTCCCGATAATTGGTAAGTTAAAGGAAAGAAAAAGGAAAATAAAGAGAGAAGAGATGATGTAGGGGTGGTAAGTAACATGGATGTGTGTGTGTTGGGTAGATAAAAAAATAAGTGACATTGGTAATTATACAATGAAGGGTAAAAAGGGAAGAACAAAAAAAGGAACATCCTTCCCAGTAATTTTTTAAATAATAAAAATACCTATTCTACCTGATCAGACTAGGAATTCGCGGTTCCAAAAGTCTAGCTTCGGTTAACGAAAGATTCGTAAGTCTATGAACTATTTAATTACACATTATATTCCTACCAAAAGTTTTGAAATTCTTTAAAGATCCTTGAATATCATGCCTCTTTTTACTAAATAAGTAAATAATTTATATTCTTATTAATATTTTTATTATTATCTAATAACACCCCTCACTACAGGACGTGTGATTCAAGATAACCGAGGTAATTGGTTTAGTTATTTTTCTGCTGCGTTAGGTGCTTTCCAAGGAAGAATTATGAGGTATGTATTTGAGTTTATAGGAAACTTGGTCGAGAGGTTGGCGAAAGATTATTCTCTTAGTAGATAACAAAAGTGTGGTTCATGCAATTTGTAGTGATGCTCCGGTGCCGCAGGCGTACAAACTGTTTATTGATGTTATTCGTAGTCTTGTTTGTCTTAATTGGTCTATTCATATGATATACTTACATCCGTTGTCGATGCTTGGCCAATATGACTTTCGATCTTCACATGCCATATTCTTGGTTCGCCTCAGCTCCTTCTGTCACGAGTCCAAGTTAGAGTGCGTCGGGCTTAGTGTCGTTTTGTATTGTGACGCCCAATTTACTTAGTAGCAACTCAGAGTGTATAAATATGAGTAACAAATTGTATTGCAATAGTTTAG
This sequence comes from Viola odorata, assembly GCA_963691705.1. Lineage (NCBI taxonomy): Eukaryota > Viridiplantae > Streptophyta > Magnoliopsida > Malpighiales > Violaceae > Viola > Viola odorata. The sequence goes on from OY829538.1 coordinate 44,628,852, forward strand.
ATTTATTCAGATATTAATCAAAATAGAAACGGTTTTGTTTCCAATTTCTCTCGCAAGAACTTGCTTAAGTGGTTTTGTCCTTCTTGTATTGTTGACTAGGTTCAATGCGGAAGTGGTTTCCTACATTTGGAGTGTTAATCCTCCATTGCAGTGGTATTTTCTCTAAGAACCATCTTGGTTCTCCACAGCTATATGTATTAATCTCAATCTCAGAAAATAATACGGGAGTTTCATTCCCGCGTATTGTTTAAGTGTTTGAAGCCTCGTTTTTATTTTTTCGGCCAGATAAAAAAATACCCCTTACTGGTTTGTTTTCCACTCACATTTTTCTCCACCGCCAAGCGAATTTGTTTTTGGTGTACATTCTACATAGTTCACCGGCAATTGGAACTCGCGTTACGGACTTGAGTTTTATTCAAATTCTTTCACGAATACAAGAATTAAATTAATTATTAAGAGATTAATTGAAAAATATTTAAAAAAATGGGGAATAAATTAATCATGTATGAGTTCGATTAAAATTCTTTTACGAATATGAGGATTAAATTAATCATTAATAAGTTTAATTGAAAGAATTTATGAAAATGGGAATAAATTAATCATGTATGTGTTCGATTGAAAGTTGTTTTACGAATATAGATATTAAGTTAATTATTAAAGTGTTTAATTGATTTTTTCTACAAATACGAGGACTAAGTTAATCATATAAGAGTTTGATTTGAAATCTTTTACTTAATAAGGACTAAATTAATAAACAAATTTTGTTTTATTAAAAAAAATAAATTTTGACTTTTTTATTTATTTAAAACATATTGAAATAGATTAACTCATATCTGCAAGTACAAAAGGCGCGATCGCCTCAGGGTATTACCCTATCCATACATTTCCTAAACTGGAAATCAAACCTAATTGGCATAACTCATGCGCAGGGATATTCGTGGACCGTCTTGTATGCATAAAGGAGCAACTATGAAAAGTAGAAGCCAGTTGTGCCACCTCCTCCAGCATTAATCCCGCATAACTTAATGGGAAATCTCCATTGGTCAAAGCTAGGATGTTCTGTAAGCAGTCCGACTCAATTATAGTCTTGTCACACCCCCATTGCCGAGCCTGCATTATAACGTCTCTTAGAGCTAGTGCCTCTACTGTTTGCACCTCAGTTCTATGAGGAAGGTAAATTGCTCCTGAAAAACCGTCTCACCCCTCTCATCTCGAGCAATAAATCCCAGGAAAATTCTCGTAGCCCCTATCGCTGCATCTGTGTTCACTTGTACCACCCCTGTAGTGGGAGGCTGCCATTTCGGATCGCCAGGTTGGATAATCGGAGCAGCGGGCCTGTGCTGCGGACACCATGCCTCCTTGAAATCAGACAACAATTTGTCGTCCCAGATGACTACCTCTTGGATTGATTCGTCACACTAGCGGAAGATCCTGTTATTCCTCGACGTACATAGAGACCATAGGATTGAGATAAGCTGCTCTATATCCGATTCGTGCAATGATGTCTTTAGCCCTACTAGCCAATCCACCCAATTGTCTCCTTGCAGCATCGGAACCCTATCCCAGAAAGTAAACTTTTCCCACACACCCCTTGCAAACGGGCAAGACAACAACAGATGTGGAGTCGATTCAACCTCCTCTTCACAACAGGGACACACTAGGTCCACCGATACTCCTCTCCTTCCCAAGTTTACTCTGGTTGGGAGAGAGTCACTACCCAGCCTCCGAATGAAGTTTTTAAACTTTGGAGGGATAGTTAGCCCCCACAAGAATTTCCACCAACTTCTACTAGAATCCGGCCACTCGTTTGATGTTACTGATGTTAGGCCATGGTATCCACTTCGGACTGAATACTTCCCATTTGTAGTTCCCTTCCACACAAGAGTATCATTCGCCTCACTCCGACTAAGCGGTAGGCTTAATACTGTCGATATTTCCTGTGGTAGAAAGAGATGCTCCACCAGGTCAGTCTTCCAGCACCGTCATTCCCTATCAATAAGCTCAGCCACTGTTGCCTCCTCGTCGAGGCCCATAACCGGCGCTGAGATCATCCCATTCGCAATCGACGGAAGCCATGAAACTTTCCATATCCATATTCGCTCTCCATTCCCTACCCTCCAGAAGCATCCTTTATGGGGGACAACTCTTCCTGCTAGAATCCTACGCCAGATTTGGGAGATCAAAGAGTTTGGGTATTTATGCAGCCGTCATCCTTGTTTGGCTAGGAGCGCAAGATTAAATTCCCTGACTTTTCTAAACCCCAATCCTCCCACCTCCTTTGATCTACAGAGCTTGTCCCAGGACACCCAGTGTGATACGAGCTTGGTTCCGATTTGGAGCCTTTACACGGATCTAGGCCTCTTTGGAAGGTTGGATTGTCGATTAGATGGAGATTGATGGAGAGGATAACGTCGCAAGGAGATTGCGAAATAGATGCAGCGGATTTATGGTTGAAGATGAAGAGGTATCGATGAAGAACAATAAAGAAACTTGCATACACGGTAAACCCTTCTAGGGATGATTCCTAGACAACCTTACCACAAGCATACAAGGATCTCTAATCCAAGACGAGAAGAAGATGAAGGTTTTAAGAACCCTATTTAACTAACCTAAGTTAAGTGGTCTTATGATGGAAATCATATTCAAAATCAACGACAAGTGTAAAATGAACCTATTGTTCACTATTTATACTACTAGCTTATTACATGAGGAAAATCCCTAAATACCCTTAGGACATAAGGTCTTCATGCTTGGGCTTGAGCGGCATGGGCTGAACGTTGGAAAGGCTTGGGCTAGACACGTTCATGGGTTGCTAGGGCAAGACGCGGACGAGTCCATGGTATGTGAGGGTTTGGTGCGTAGCTCGTCATGGTTTGCTCGGTCATCCCATGAGGTGCGAGCGAGCGCCTTCGGCTCGTATCACGGGCGCAAGGATGGCGAGGCCTAGATGTCGTGCCCGTATCACAGTGCATCTTACGCTCCTCAGAATCCCCCCCCCCCACCAGAATCCTCTTGTTGCCTTTTCCATGTCATCACAGATGGAGGTTGGGATCTCAAAATAACTCATCATATACGTTGAAATGGACTGGATGACCAATTTAATTAGAACTTCCCGCCCTGCCTGGGATAAAAAATTTTCTTTCCACCCCCTAGTCTCTTGCAAATCCTATCCCATATCGATGCGAACATCCCTTTCTTAGCACGACCAAACGACACTAGAAGCCCCAAGTACCTGGCATGAGATTCCGTCTCCACCATTCCTAATCTTGCTTTCAACCGAGTTCTAGCCTCTTGGGTTACCGTCTTGCTGAAGAACACTTCTGATTTATCTAGATTGATCTCTTGGCCAGAAGCTTCCTTATATTCCTTCAAGATGGAGCTAATGACTCTTGCCTCATTTTCATCTACTTTCGCAAAAATGAGACTATCATCCGCTGTTGAGACCCAAATTTTGACGCCATTCAAATTAAATTTAGCATTTCTGTCATTTTACTTAATTAATTGCCATTTTTAATTAGTTTACTATCGTTAGTATTTTTAAATTCTCGTCACATTTTATCATCATTATCCTTGTCGTCAGCGTTCGAAATCGCATTTTTAATTTTTCGTCACGTATTTTCATTATTATTATTATTAATATTTTCAGCCTAAAAAATCACATTTTTAATTATCCGTAAGTCCTTTGCTAGTTATTTTTTCGTTTTAGGTCATCACATAAAATTTAGGATTTTTAGTATTTTATCACATTTTTTAGCATTTTTATTTTTTATTATTATTTTTGTTCGAGCTTTTAAGTTCGCTCGGATAATAGCTCGAACGCGTTATGTCTTCTATCAACTATTACCTACTCTTTTTTTCAGTCACGCCGACCAATTTCGTTTCGCGTAATTTTCGTCATAACGTCATTTATTTTTCGTCTGAACATTTCATGTTTCCGAACGAGAAAATAAACACGTTAAAAGAAAAATTTTCTTCATTCGCTGTAGACTGTTAAACTCGTCTTAGTTTTCTCTACGCGCTGGCACTTTCGGCTCAAAAATTCAGAACGTTTGCTCACGAAAATGGCTCGAGACCATTTAACTAAAATTAAAGGGACAATTGATCATCACCGTTGATCTGGTTGACCAAGGAAAGTCAACCAGATCAACGGTTCACCATTTAAGGGTGCATGGTGCACATGTACCGTGGAAGCGACGCAGCAGTGGAGCAAGCCACCGAGCTGCTTGCTCCCGTCGCTTCCTGTCCCGTCAATCATCATCACCGGCAGCCCTAGCCTCGCCACCACGACACCCTAGCTCCGCCAGCGCACGCTCTCCCTCCTCCACGCGCAGCGCCGCGTCTCCTTCCTCACACGATCTTGGCCTATAAAAAGGCCACTGCCTTCAACCGAAAATGGACACAAATTCACGACCCAAGCCTTGCTTCTTCTCCCTTTGGATAGATTGCTCATCTTGAGCGATAGTCGCCCCTAGTTTCAAGCATTTCAGTAAGTTTTTTCAAGCTTTTCCTTCATTTTTTTATGCGCTTTCTTTCCTTAATTTATTTATTATCATTTTGATCAAAACAATTGCTTATATTTATGCCAATAATTCCTATATATGCCATAGATTAAATTCATGCTTTTAATTTGCTTAATAGTTAGATAAATCTTGCAAATTAATTAGTTTTTGGTAATTATCATTTTCGTCATTTTTTCGAAATTAAACTCAGTACGGTTTAAACCGAGATTCGAGGTTCGTACGGTCAGGAAGCCGTCGAGGAGACGAGCATCTCGGTATGAAGGTTTTTTGTTTCGGCCACGGTTGGCCGGACCTTGGTCGCCGGCGATCCAAGGTTGATGACAATGAATAGTGTCATGCATGTTGGGCTCACGCGGGAGAGAAGAAGGAAAGGCGATGGGCTTGGCCCATTTCTTTTATTTTTTTCAAATTGGGCCCAACCCATTTTTATTCTTTCCGAGACCTCGGATCACGTTTTTCGTAAAATACTCGTATGTTTCGTACTGTCACTTTAAAATTCTATACCTATCAACTATTTAAATTCTTCGCACTTTAATTTTTCGCAATTTACTTTCCACAATTTAAATTCAGTCATTTAATTTACCGCCTACATGGTCGGTCGCAAATATCAACTGTTTAATTTTCTGCAAATATCAACTGCTTTAAAATTCTGCAAATATCAACTGCTTTAATTTTCTGCAAATCGTCAACTGCTTTAATTTCCGCAAATATCAACTGTTTAATTTTTGCAAATTATCAACTATTTAATTTTCTGCAAATCATCAACTATTCAATTTTCTGCAAATTGTCAACTGCTTAATTTTCTGCAAATATGACCTGTTTAAATTTTCGTCAAATCATCATTTAAATTTTCGTCAAATCAGCATCTAAATTTTCGTATGCATTAAATCATCATTTAAATTTCTCGCACTTATCATCTGTTATCATTTAAATTTCTCGTATGTATCAAATCATCATTTTAATTTTCCTGTACTCATCAAATCACCGTTTTAATTTTCGGAGCTTTTTAGTTTTTTTGTTAGTTTATTTATTTTATTTTTTATGCCATGACGATTAGGTTCCCTAAACCTAGAGACAAAATTAGGGTGGCGACTTCATTGCATGTTGCGAGGCGTCCTTTTACGCCGAGCATCGTAAGGCCTCAGATTCATCGTACACTCGCGAATTCTCATTTTATTATTTTTCGCGGGGCGCGACAGTTTGGCGACTTCACTGGGGACCTTTAGGGTCTGAGCCGGTTTTATTTTTTTGAGGTGTTCATTTGTTTCTTTACATGCTTTGATAAATTGCTGATTTATTTATTTATTCGCTTTGATATCGATTGCCATATGCATTTCATAGTGCCCTACACCCCGAGGACAATTACCAAATTAGGAGGGTAGTAGTGACGCCCTAGGACACATGTCTTAGGTAGTGTTCACGAATCCCAACTCGGATGAACCCCTAAAGATAGTAGAAAGGTTACACGATTCCGCAAGGAATCGGGACACTGGACGACACTTTAGGGACCTTTTCATGGTATCATCCGGGAACCGTTCAAGCTAGTTAGAAAAGTCAGAATCAGAACCCCAACACGTGCATCATGATCATATCTGCTTTGTCGTGGCTCTATTTATCTTGTTGCCATGATTTCCATTTGTCACAATTTTCCTTTTATATGAACTGTAAATTTATTACACGTATAGGTTACTTTGCACTTAAAATTTTATTTCTGTCCCATAGGAGCCATTTTCGCTCATTCGATATGTCGGCACCTATACTACTTTCACTTGATATTTTGGGGGATGAAGTTTCGACGATCAGGCCACGCAAGGAGACCTATTGGGACCTGGGTTTACCCCTGACATCACCACTAAGGTCAAAGTAGAAGTCATAGACTTCGACTTAACAAGGATTCGAAAGTTAAGAAATGAGTTAACTCAAGATGAGGAGGCACAGTTCGAATGTAGTTATGGAAAGCTACTGACCCTGGTCTATGTGAAGACTGATTGGGGTTGCATCCGGGCAGCCCTAAAATTCGGGGATCCCTATTATCGGTGCTTCTCTTTTGACAAAGGGATAAACTTGACTCCCACACTAGAGGAATATTCAGCTCTGATGTGCCTCACATCTCCGATATCGGCCATATACTAGAATGTTCAACTCGACTCCTTGAGTGTCAAAATAAGGCTTGATAAGTTGTTAGGAATCACTACTCATGTTAGAGAAGGTGACTACTTCTGGTGTTGGTCAGATATTGAGGCACGATTTCAGTTGTCCAACGGGGAAAAACGCTTAAGGATTTTGGCTTTCGCAATCGTAGGATTTGTCCTTTTTCCGAAAATGAAGAACGCCATCGATTTTGTAGCAGCCAATATCTTTTACGAGATGGAGGTAAACGCCATCAATCCTACAACAGCCATATTGGCCGAAACATTTCACTCTCTGGACTCTTGTCGAAGGAAAGGGAAAGGAAGACTTACCTGTTGCACCCAGTTGTTGACAATATGGTTAGTCAGCCGCTTCAAACAGACACCAGATCAGTCCATATTCTTTGCAAGCTACATATAATCGTGCCCTCTACTTAGAGTCATCAACACAACGACCACAGATAATTGGAGAACGGAAAATAAGTGATAAGATTCGGACTTCTGGCGAATCGGGGGTGAGGATTATGGCCGCTCTGAGTTACTGTAGTCGTCGTCTGGTGTACCTTCAAAGCGCCGGAGTAGGGCTCCAGCGTAGACACTCCGATGCTCAAGTCAGTATAGTAGTTCCAAATGGCAGGGATTCGACTAGCAATCATATGCTTACCTCTCATCTTGAATGTATTAAGGGGTGGCAACCTTGGCGGCAGACGCCCGATATGGGCTACAGTGTTCCGGCCTTAACACCGAGGTAGGGACGGAAATACCCCTGGAATTGCTTCTATTGTTATCACAAGCCCAACTAAAAATGTGCCCGGGTGTTTACCAAGGGCTATCGCTTCAGCTTGCCTCTACATCATGCTTGCTGGTCTTCGGGATAACGGGTGGCTCGATCATCGTGGGGCATGTCTTTTCACTGCCTTTTCTTTAGGCCTATAAATTTGAACTTCCACCGCGCAAATTTCATCTTTCTAGCACCTCTTCTTAGCATTTTCATCATGGACAGTCTCACTAAGAACTTCTTGATTTCCAAAACCCACACTCTGAAAAACCTCAATGATGGTGACGTCAGCTTTCTGGAAAATATGCTGATCAAGACCTCTAAAGACATCCTGGAGCTTCAAGGGATGATGACCCCGGTCCAGGCTTGGTGTGGCTTCTCTGGAGGATTTCATTCCTCTGGAGAATGTGTCAAAGTTCGCTGCTACTATCTCCCGCATCGAGGTGGTGATCACCATGCTGCAGCAGAGGAAGGATCTGCTGAACTACTGTTTGAAGGGCATGAGGATTTCCTCCTCCGAGCTGACCTCCATGGCGGACGCCTTGAGGGAGATCCCCACTCTGCCGGAGGATGACGATGCTGGGTCCCAGGCTTGACTGTCGATCGTCGCCATCCTGTCTTTTTTCTTTTCTTTGTATGGATGTATGCTCGGGCCATTAGGTCATAAATAAATGAAATGTCTTTTTCGCTATTTGAGTTGCAACTTTTCTTTCTTCCACGTCGTGCTAATCAAGGTTTCAGCTGAGTGCCACATCAACCCAACTTAAAATGAGTCCGCCATTGGTGAGACTTTTGCAGCACTTGTTTTTCCTGGTTCACCAAGTGGCAAAATGCTTTCACTAATCGTTCCTCATTGATTCCGCGCCGTCTCTTCAGTGCAACTGACTGAGCAGTTTTTTCGGTGTTTCTTGATTAGTACGAATTCTAACAGACATGATCATAGGATCAGATTCTGTGTTTATGATCATTCTTCTCAAAGCGCATTAATTATTCTCAAAGGTCGTGCGGGAAGGTAGGGAGGCTTCTTCGTCTCGCCTATTTAATGAGATTTTCCATTCTTTTTCCTGTTCATCTTCTTCTTTTCATTTCTCTGTGGAGATTATCTAAGATTTCATAGCTGATTCATATTCCTTGGACGTCACCGAACGTGATTCTCCCTCAACTCCTCCCACTTCCCCTAACTCCGACGATCCTCCTTCACCGTCATGCCTGAAGAGGCGGTTACCTCGCCGTAAGGGTCGTAAGAGATCAAAGAGGAGAACCTCAAGGGCAGCCGACCTGTCTTCTGACTTCCATGTCCCTGCTGTGCGGAGGGGTGATGAACTGTTTCCTCATATTGACCGTTTCATGGAAAGAAATTCAGCCAGTGATATTGGTGCTGAGATAACGGCTCCCGCTGCTAAGGGAGATTCAAGTTCATCAAAGCTGGGCCAAGAGAAAAGGGTTGAGGAGCCTTTCCCTTTTATTGACGAGGGGTTGCCGTCTTCGGATGGAGATAATTCCTATTGGCCCTTTTATTGGCCTGATGACGACTGACTTCGTACGTTATGCATATTGTAGATGCAGTATGCCTCTTTATGAATAAAATAACGCCCTTCACTTTTCTTCTCTTGTTGTTATGTTCTCGTGTTAACTCCATAAGCATTGGGCAGTTAACGCTGAGCGGTTGGTTACCGTTCGCTGCAACCACTTTTTGACCTCCAGTTGTCAACCGCCTTCTTGCAAAGATATAAATGCTTAGCTATAAATACTTTATGGTGTCTTTCCACGTGTCACTTTCTATTTTGTGCGTGTCTCGTTCTCATAGGTTGTCCAGCCATTGGCTTTGACCTTTAAAAGGAAATAGCCACTCTCTTCTCACACTTTTTCTCGTGCTTCGAAATTTTCTCTGCTATCTCTTTCTCAGCTTCTTCTTTTGTTCGAGGGAAATTTCTTCAACCGTTCGTCGGGGCCGACAGTCTATTCATCGCCTTCATTGCCTTTTTCTTCAAGGTATTTTGCTCCTCTTTCATTCTGATTTTTGTTTTACTGGTTCGTCATGCGTCATACTAGAGCTACTAGGGGTTTTTAGAGACCTTTAGATCCAGAAATCGAAAGAACACCCAGTATTTTTTCATGTAACACGGTTCTGAAGGCCGAACTAGAGAGTCATGGTATCTTCTTTCCCACTAACTATTCTCCTATCATTCCCGAGGATGGTCAGGGGCTTCACGATCTGTTGTGGGGAAAGTATAGACTCGTTTACTTTAAGATGTTCCTTTATGGTTTTCGTTTCCTAGTTTATACTTCTGTAGAGAAATTGCTGCGCCGATATGATCTTAATCCCGCTCAGATAACCCCTTCTTCTTGGTGTGGCATTTACACCTTTCTTCGTGCTTGCGAGATGAAGAGTATCTTTGTTCCATCCGTCAATTTAATCTACGAATTCTTTAGCTTGAATTGTCATAACTGCTTGGTCGATATTGCCCTGAGGTGGAATGATGCATTTGTGCAATCGTTCTGGCAGAAGTTTCAGGGCTTTAAAGAGACTGTGGCTGATTGGAAGAGCTATTTCTTCGCTCTTGAACTGCCTTCCCGTTTGTGGCGCGGGGGCTTTAATCGAGAGATTACTAATGCTCATAGGGTAAACCCAGTGGTGTTGTCTAGGGATGAGTTAGCTCATGCTAACGCCTTGCTAGAGATAGACACCTCTTTCCGAATTTGAGAATTCGCTCTATATAGGCGTCTAGAAGAGTGCGTTATAGGTGAGTTTTTCTCTCTTCACGTTATCACTTTGATTCGCTTGCTGTTCTAACATACTTCATTGGCAGAAAACACTGAGGGTCAACCATCTAGCGGAATAACGCTCCTTTGAACGTGGTGCCACTTCAAACGCTGCCGTCTTCTCCTTGTCGCGCCCCACGAAAATTACGAAAAAAGGAAATTCGCGAGTATGCAATGAAATTTGAGACCTTTAGATGCTCGGCGTAAAAGGATGCCTAGCAGCATGCAATGAAGTTGCCACCCTAATTTGGTTGCTAGGCTTAGGGAACCTTAATCGTCATGGCATAAGAAATATAATAAGTAAAAAAACTAAAGGCACAAAAAGGGGTCTGGACCCTAGACAAAGGTTCGGGGTCGTATTATGGTCTCGGGAAGGTGTTAGGCACCCGAGTCACATCCGAAAATGGTTACCGGTTGATGAGAGAGGTGTTTAAAAAGATGTTTGATAAAATGCGTTTTGAAAAAGGGGGCCCTAAGAGGAATCGTCACTTTAGCATTTTCTATGATCATGACCGTTCAGGAATAATAATAAAATCTTTCTGACGGGGTTACTGTTTATCAAGATTGATTGATTATTCCTGATCGCAACGTGATGGGACTGAATTTTCCGTAAGACTGAATGAGCGCCCTCTTATTTCATCATCGGGCCATGCATGATTAAATTAATTACTACGTGATCCTATCATGGATTGCTAACAGAGTACAAATTTAAATGATAGATTTTGAAGTGAAAAAAAACTGATGTGGGATCGAAAGTCCCCATGTACATGCAGTCAACACAAGCGAGAAATTAAAATCATATGAACATGGCATTTTAAGCAAGTCTTTAAACACGTTGTTCATGTGAGTTGATTTTAGTTCTAGCAATTCTATAAATCATGCGTACGATTGATTTTTACGAAAAGCGTTGAATAAATAAAAAGGAAGGAAAGGCGTACTTTCGAGCGAAGCTTGAAATTAAAATCAACAAAATGAGAGTGTTAGTGATAGCTCGAAAAATAAATAAACAATTTTATGAGTGCAAAGATTTAAATGACAGTTGATTGCATACGAAAAATGATGGATTTGACGCATACAAAAATTAAATGTTGTTTGATTGAATGCGAAAAATGATTTATTTAACGCATACGAGAATTTAAATGCCGGGTTGATTGCATGCGAAAAATGATTGATTTTACGCATAGGAGAATTTAAATGCTGTGTTGATTGCATGCGGAAAATGATTGATTTGACGCATACGAAAATTAAATGCTGTTTTGATAAGTGTAGAGAAGTTAAACGTAGTTGACGATTTATAGGGAATTAAAACAGTTGACGGTTTGCAGAAAATAAAACAGGTTGATAATACAGAAAATAAAACAGTTGATGTTGCGGAAGAATTTCCAGCAACTTGCGAAAAATTAAAGCAGTTGATGTTGCGGAAAATAAAACAATTGATATTTGCGGAAAATAAAACAGTTGATATTTGCAGAAAATAAACAGTTGATATTTGCGAAAAATAAACAGTTGATATTTGCGGAAGAATTTCCAGCAGTTTGCGAAAAGTTAAAGCAGTTGATATTTACAAAAATTAAAATGCGACCGACCATGTAGGCGGTATATTGAATTTAAATTGCCGAAAGTAAATTGCGAAAAATTAAAGTGCGAATAAGTAAAGTGCGGAAAATTAAACAGTTGATAATTTGCGGAAGAATTTCCAGCAGTTTGCGGAAAATTAAAGCAGTTGATATTTACGAGAATTAAAATGCGGCCGACCATGTAGGCGGTATATTGAATTTAAATTGCCGAAAGTAAATTGCGAAAAATTAAAGTGCGAATAATTTAAACAGTTGATAAGTACAGAAAATTAAACAGTTGATAGTAAGAAAAATAATCATGCAAAGAATACGAAATATTTTTACGAAAAAGTGCGATCCGAAGTTTCAGAAAGAATAGAAAAGGGGCTGGGCCCAATTGAAAAATGAAAAGAAAAATGGAAAATGGGCCAGGAATAGTGCCTGGCCCATGAAAATTAAAAGGAAGGGTGATGGGTTGACGCATGAATAGGCCATTATGGCACTATTCATCATCATCTTCACCCCGTCGCCGGCGCTACTGCCGGCGACCAAGGTCCGGCCACCCGTGGTCGGATCTTGAAAATCATCATACCGGGACGCCCGTCTCCTCGACGCCTTGCCGACCGTATGAACTTTGACTCGAAGTTTAAATCGTACTGAGTTTAATTTTGAAAAAAATGACAAAACCGTTAATTATCGAAAACTAATTAATTTGCACAATCTAGCTAACGATTTTTAAAATTGAAAGCATGTATTTAATCTACATCATGCATATGAATTAATGGCATAAAAACAAGAAATTTATCTAATCCAAACCAAGCCAAACGAATTAAAGAAGAAACATGCATAAAATGAAAGAAAAAAAGTTTGAAAAAGCTTACTGGAAAAGCTTGGAACTTGACAACTGAAGCTGTACATGATCTATCAGTTAAGAGGGAGGAAGAGTAGAGCTTTCTCTTGCAAAATTGGTACCCTTTGAACCGAAGGAGAGCCTCGTATTTATAGGCTGCAAACGCGTGGTGGCCGGACGCAAGGGACGCGCGTGTCTTGGCCGGACGTCGAGGTGGCGGAGCTAGGGTGCTAGCCGTGATGATGGCGGAGGGACAGGAAGAGATGGGCTGGCTAGGACGCGATGGGAGCAGGTGGCTCGGGCGAGGACTTTGCTGTTTTGCACTGTTCATGTGCCATGCTATTTAATTTGTCAACCGTTGATCTGGTTGACTTTCCTTGGTTGACCAGATCAACGGTTGTGATCAAGGGCCCTTTAAGTCCTATTTAAATGGCCTCGAGCCGAATCCTGCGAGCAAACGTTCCGACTTTTCGAGCCGAAGGTACCGGCACGTAGAGAAAAATACGATGGGCTTAACCGTCTACAGCGAATGATGAGAATTTCTCGTTTAACGTGTTTATTTTCTCATTCAAAAATGTGAAACGTTTGAACGGAAAAATAATAACGTTACGCCGAAAATTACACGAAACGCTGTAGACCGATGTGAACGGAAAAAAAGCTAAGAACTAGTTGATGGAAAACATTTCAAATTCAAGCTATTGTCTGAGCGAACTTACTCGGGTCCAATGAAAGATCGAACGAAAATAATAATAAAAAAATAAAAAATACTAAAAAATGCGCTAAAATATTAAAAATCCTAAAAATCATGCGATGACCTAAAACGAAGAAACAACTAGCAAACGACTGCCGGATAGTCAAAAATGTGATTTTAAGGCTAAAAATAATAATGATAATAATAATGAAAATACGTGACGAAAAATTAAAACGCGATTTCGAAAGCTGACGATGCTAAAATGCGATGAAAATTTTGAAAATGCTAGCGACAGTAAATTAACTAAAAATGACAGTAAATTAAGTAAATAACAGAAATGCTAAAATTAATTTAAAATGGCGTCAAAATTCGAGTATCAACAGTTGCCCCCTCTTTACTGTCTTATCGAAGTATTTGATAAGCAGTAAAGACAGTTGCCCCTACATATCCGAATTTTGGCGACACTGCGGGTCTTACCTTAAGCTTACAGTGATGATGTCGCTCTGGGAGGAGGTAAGTTGCTATCACTCTAGGAGGAGGTAGTTTGCCGATGTTGTTCGTTGATGTCACTCTGGGAGGACGCAGGTTGTTGCTATCACTCTAGGAGGAGGTAGTTTGCCGATGTTGTTAGTTGATGTTACTCTGGGAGGAGGCAGGTCGTTGCTATCACTCTAGGAGGAGGTATTGTCGTAGATGTCACTCTGGGAGGAGGTATTGTTGTAGATGTCACTCTGGGAGGAGATATTGCTGTAGATGTCCTGCAAAGATGTAAACTTAGATCTACTCGGGCATTGAGAGAAACATAAGTTGCAAAAATGTAAATGACGACTACTTTGATAGGAATGAGAGGTAATTTTTACGAAAATGTAGATGCCGGCCACACTGGGGGGAATAAGTGTTTGACACGTAACGGGCGTTGTTTTGGGAGGATAATGCGTGGTTCGCAGAAATACGAATGATTTATCCTGATGATGTCACTCTAGGAGGAGGAAGTGAAAATGATGTCACTCTAGGAGGAGGAAATGCATGATGTCACTCTAGGAGGAGGAAATACGTGCTGTCACTCTAGGAGGAGAAAACATAAAGCTATCACTCTAGGAGGAGGAAATATAAAGGTGTCACTCTAGGAGGAGGAAACATAAAGCTGTCACTCTAGGAGGAGGAAATATAAAGGTGTCACTCTAGGAGGAGGAAATATAAAGGTGTCACTCTAGGAGGAGTAAATATAAATGCGGAAATCTAAATGACGTTTAATCCCGTAGGAGAAGACGCGAGGTGCAGATATTAAACTAAAGTCACTCTAGGAGGAGGGAATACAAATGATGTCACTCTAGGAGGAGGGAATGTATGATGTCACTCTAGGAGGAAAAAAATACAAATGATCACTCGGGGAAGAGAGAAATGCTTTTGTTACCAGCAGCCTTGATATGAACCTAGAATGCATCTGCATCTTGTTCAGGAGGTAACGACCCCAAGGACAAGACTTTCCCACGATTTGCAGCCGTAAGCAGTCCTCACCTGATATTAGTGTTTGCACTCATGCTCTGAAACAAGGCTAAGTGTTTTACGCTCATAAAAATGCAACTAACATGATACATAATTTTCAATTCGCAATGTCAATCCGAGTGAATAGACTTCAAATAAAGATGCAAATCCATGGGCGTTCTAATAATCGATGGGACTTTTACGGAAAAGAATGAAAGGACATGAAAAGTCCGGAAAGGAGTTTGTTTTGGGAAAGATTGCTTTGCTGGAAGGGTTTTGATGAATGATGCTTTGTTAATTGGCCCGGATGAGGGCGAGGTGTATGAGTTCCTTCGCTTTTACCGGGGATGCTTTCTTGATAGAGTGCACGAGCTCTTGGATCCTTGCTAGGGATGCTTTTCCGGTCGGCTAGGGGCCCTTTCTTTTCTCGATTCTTTGCTGGAGCATGCTTTCTTCGAGATTCCTTGAGTTGGCTCTGGGCCTTTTTCTTCTTGAGTCTTCACTAGGGAGTGTTGTCGCTGTTCTTTTTGCGACTTACTACTTGAGTTGGCCTTGGGCCCTTTTCTTCTTGAGTTCTCACTAGGGATGCTTGCTTTGAGATTTCTCGAGTTGGCCTTAGGCTCTTCTTCTCGAGTCTTTACTGGGGAATGTTTTCTTCGAGTTTTCTCAAGTTTAGTTGTCCCCGGGTTGTGCTTGCTTCGGCTCTTCGATTGTTTGTATTCTTCGACGGTCTCTGAGCATTTCTCTCTTTTCTTTTCTTTTCCCTTTTTCCCCTCTCTCATTTTTTTCTTTTTTTTTCTTCTTCTTTTCTTTTCTTTTTTTCTTCTTTTTTTCTTTTCCCTTTTTTTTCTTTTTTCTTTTTTCTCTTTTTTTTCTATTCCCCCCCTTTTTGATTTGATTTGAAATGCAACAGAGCAAGCACAACCTTTGTCTTGATCTCTTCTCATTTTGGCTTAAGGCTTCGACCTTCATCTTTGGGTTTTTGGTCTTTCTTCTGTGATGGCTCTCAGTGATCTTTCGGTGACCTTTTCCGTCTCCTTCGTCGTGATCTTGAACTTGGCGTGCTTTTACTTCTGGCTGGCAGTCTTAGCTGAGACTGCTCCTTGGCTCCCGGGGTATGAGTGATAGTAAAAGTTTTGGTAGGAGTGATGGCATATGGTGGAAAGAGGGAAGAAAATGAAAAAAATGAAGAAGATCGTAAAAGTCCCACGTCATTTTACAGCTATCCCATGTCTAATGGCGCATGTACCTTGGATATTATGCGAACTCAACTAGTACCTAGTCAGGCTCTTACACTCATGAAGGATAAGGCGCGATGGCTCAAAGATGCTTACCGGGATTTGTCTATGACTGCTTACGTCGGAGCAAACCGTAGATATAAGAGCAAACAAGTGATATCATGCATGGCACGTCATTTAGGTGGATGTTTTTTTTTTTTTTTTTTTTGGCGGAGGGATTGGACATCCCCGACCTATGCAATGCACGAAAATGCTTATGAGAGAAGTATGCTTTTGTTTTAGTCGGGCTAAAAGGGATTTTGATTGATTTTTGATTTTTTGACTGATGGGTGATTTGATTGATTGATAGTTTGATTGCTTGATGGTTTGATTGCTAGGATGTGGGGGACGACTTATTTGCAAAGTTCTAACGAGAACCTAAGGTTGCCCCCAGTGGGCCAGACGACCGTACTCGACTTAAAGCTAACAAAGTGATCAAGAATGAAAACAAATTTAAATAAAGGGAAAGAAAGATGGACTCCCCTGAAATGTGCAGCGGGGCTGCAAGGGCGTCTTCCACAAGCTCCACGTGGATGACAGTGAGATGCTTCAAGTCCCTGTGAGATGTAGAGGGGACAACAGAGCGGAAAGGGAGATTAATCTGAAAACGAAAATGAGATAAGTTCAGGGATTCTCCCTTCCTTTAACCCGACTTTTCAAGGGTGCCTATGACGTGGTCCTAGTTCTGGGACGCTTTGCTTCGATTGGTTTCTTTTTCAGCTGTTTTGCGGGAATTGCCGATCTGAACCGTAGTGAGGACAAGATCTGCATTCGGTTCATTTGCTTGCCGGTCCTGCTGGACCTTCATTGATTGGCTTCGTGATTGCTCGAGGATAAAGGGGAAAACCCTCTGTCCCCGTGATGTGCAACGGGGCTGCAAGGGCGTATGCTTACCGTTCTTCTGCAGGCAATGAATGGGGGTGACCCGGTCCCTGAAAAAGATATGGCGAGAATTAATGAGGAGTAAATGCAGGATAACTTGTTTTAGCAAAGGTAATGTGATTGATAAGTTTTAAACTCTCCCTTTTAGACGGGCAATCCGTGGGTCACTGAGTGTGACTTGTGTCGGATGTTGGTTGATGATGGCTTTGTTGTTAGATGCTTTGCCATAGCTCTTGCCTTGGCGTAGGTGATACTTGCAGTCCGGCTGTCCCTCAATTGAAGGATTGATCTTCACTGTGTTGATCATGGTGCGGACGTTGGGAAACGTCTTGAACAAGACCGCATTAAGTATGTTGATGGTGGTCCTAGGAGGACAGCTTTTTGTCGTGCTTTTTCCAGGAGTTGCAAGGGTGTACTGGGTGACCATGGCGTTTTGGTGATGAGCTCCTCCGAATAGGTGAACGGAGATGGGAGCCGACGTTGCGAGTGTTCTGACAGCTCGACCGACATAGGGTGGGCTTTGTGACTTTGGTCCAGCATTTAGTCCTTTGAGACCGGTTGTTTGCGATGCCGGTTGTGCTGGTAGCACTGCGAGGAAAAGAAATTTCGCCTTAGATGGTGATGGTTTGTCTTAAAATCTTTCCTGATTCGCTCTTGAAGGTGGCCTGCTGCAGCAATTCAACAGCTCCTACGAGCGGAACTCTCTGGTTCTATCGTGATGACGAGTTGAGGCGTGAGACCTTACGTCCCTGCAAAACTGAAGATTGATTAGTGGCGTTAGTCTAAGTGACGCGTCTTACGTCCCGAGCTACTCCTGGGGAGCCATCTATGCCATGCCTCCTTTTGTCATCTCACAAATTTTAAGAAAAAGAAGGGGACAACAAATTTTTAAAATAATGATCATCTCCTGAAAAAACTTGTTTTATTAATTTCAGGACAAATGTTTGTGCTAGATTGTCATGATAAAACCCCATGTCTTTGTCTGACCGGACGCTTTGTTCGCGATGCTTTAGGCGAAGTATCTCTTGACTGCATCGGTATTTACCAGTCTCGGGAGATCGTCTCCATCCATGTTGGTTAGCATTAGGGCACCCCCTGAGAATGCACTTTTGACCAGATATGGGCCCTCGTACCTTGGGGCCCACTTTCCTTGACTGGCCTCCTGATGAGGGAGTATTTTCTTCAACACTAAATCCCCAGCCTCGAACTTGCGAGGTCACACTTTCTTGTTATAAGCGTTGGCCATTCTTTGCTGATATAATTGTGCATGGCAGATAGCGGCCAAGTGCTTTTCGGGAATGAGGTTTAACTGCTCGTACCTCACTCTTGCCCAATTTGATTCTTCTACTTCAGACTCTGCCAGGATTCTGAGAGAAGGGATTTCTACCTCGAGGGGAATTACGGCTTCCATGCCGTAAACTAATGAGTAGGGAGTTGCCCCCGTGGATGTACGGGTTGCTATCCGGTAAGCATGTAGTGCGAAGGGAAGCATGTCATGCCAGTCTTTGTGAGTGATTACCATCTTTTGGATGATCCTTTTTAGGTTTTTGTTCGCTGCTTCGACTGCGCCATTCATCTTTGGTCGATATGGTGACGAGTTTCGGTGTTTCACCTTCCAACGTTGGCAAAGACCATCGATCATCTTTCCATTGAGATTGGTACCGTTGTCCGTGATGATGGTTTCAGGGACCCCATGACGGCAAATGATATTTCTCTCAATGAATCGTATGGTTATTTTCTGAGTGATGCTGGAGTAAGAGGTGACCTCTACCCATTTGGTGAAGTAGTCAATCGCTACGAGGATGAAGTGATGGCCATTAGAGGCTGTTGGATGAATTTGGTCGATGATGTCGATTCCCCACATCGCAAAAGGCCAAGGCGATGTCATGCTGAAGAGAGGGGCTGGAGGGACATGGAGATGGTCCACGTAGACTTGACACTTGTGGCACTTCTGGAAATAGCCGATGCAATCACGCTCGATGGTGAGCCAAAAATACCCTTGCCTCATTATCTGTCTGGCCATCATGTGCCCACTTGCGTGTGTGGAACAAACCCCTTCGTGGATTTCCGTTATGATTCTTTTTGCCTCAGATATGGTGACGCAACGAAGTAAAGCTCCATCAGCTCTCCTTTTATACAGAACTTCGCCGTCGAGGTAGAAGTCTAGCGCTAAGCGCTGGAGGGTCTTTTTGCTAACCCGGCTTGCCCCCGGTGGGTACTCCCGGTTTTTGATGAACTGTACTAAGTCGTAAAACCACGGCTTGCCGTCAAGTTCTTCTTCTAAGGTGACACAACATGCCGGAGTTTCCTTTACTTCTACCCTCAAAGGCTGAAGCATTACCCCACACTCTAACTTGAACATCGATGCCAATGTGGCTAATGCGTCTGCGAAGCGGTTCTTCTCTCTGTCGACTCGGTCGAACTTGGTTTCCTCGAATTCCCGTGTGAGTTGGGTGAGTAACTTTTGATAAGGATGAGCTTGGAATCTCGTGTCTGCCATAGATCCTGGGCTTGGTAGATGACGAGTGCTGAATCACCGAAGATTCGGAGCTTCTTTACTTTTAAGTCGAGGGCTGCTGTCAGACCGTTGATGCATGTCTCATACTCGGCGATGTTATTGGTGCATGGGAAGTTCAATTTGCATGCTATGGGGAATTGACGGCCATCTGGGGCTATGACCACGACTCCCACTCCCTTGCCCGAGAGGTTCACTGCACCGTCGAAGAACATGGTCCACCAGTTATCTTCTCGGAGATCTTCTGCGATCTCCTCTTCAATCACTATGATGTCTTCATCGGGGAAGTCGAAGCTCAACGACTCGTACACATTCGAGGCATGATCAGCCAAGTGATCGGCGAGGGCACTTGCTTTAACCGCTTTCCGGGTTACATAGATGATCTCGTGCTCAGCTAATAAGACTTGCCATTTACAAATGCGACTCGACAGGTACGGCTTTTTGAAGATGTATTTCAAGGGATCCATGCGAGAGATTAGCCACGTCGTGTAATACAACATGTACTGTCGGAGCCTTCGGGCGCACCATGTTAGGGCGCAACAAGTTCGTTCCAACATAGAGTAGCGCATCTCACATTCGTTGAATTTTTTGCTGAGGTAGTAGATGGCTTGTTCACGCCTTCCGGACTCATCGTGCTGTCCCAAAACGCAACCCATGGCACTAGCCGTGACTGTCATGTACATGAGCAAAGGACGTCCTGGCGTCGGGGGAACTAGTACCGGTGGGTTTTGCAGATATGTCTTGATTTTCTCGAAGGCTTCCTGGCAGTCTTCGTCCCATTCTGCATCTCCGTGTTTCCTTAGCATTTTGAACATCGGCTCGCAAGTAAGTGTTAACTGGCTGATAAAGCGAGCGATGTAGTTGATGCGTCCTAAGAAGCTTCGCACTTCTGTTTCGGTGCTGGGAGCGGGTAGCTCTTGAATTGCTTTTATCTTATCAGGATCCACTTCTATGCCTTTGTTGCTGACGATGAATCCCAACAACTTCCCGGAGGTCACTCCGAAGGTACACTTAACTGGGTTTAGCCGTAGCCGAAATTGCCTCAACCTTACGAACACCTTCCTTAGGATGTCCACATGATCTTGCATGCCGCGAGATTTGGCTATCATGTCGTCGACATATATTTCCAATTCTTTATGCATCATGTCATGGAAAATCGTGACGGCAGCACGTTGGTACGTGGCTCCTGCATTTTTTAGTCCGAAAGGCATCACTTTGTAGCAGAAGGTTCCCTAGGGCGTGATGAAAGTCATCTTTTCGCTGTCCTCAGGTGTCATCTTGATTTGGTTGTATCCCGAAAATCCGTCTATGAAAGAGAACATGTCATTTCTGGCGGCACTATCGACCAAGATGTCGATATGGGGAAGTGGGAAGTCATCCTTAGGGCTGGCTCGATTAAGATCCCAGAAGTCCATGCACATGCGAACCTTCCCATCTTTCTGAGGCACTGGCACTATATTGGCGATCCATTCTGGGTACTCAGCAACTCTCAAAAAACCCGCGTCTAGTTGCTTGGTAACTTCTTCTTTGATTTTCAAAAGGATGTCTGGATGCATCCTCCGAAGTTTTTGCTTGACAGGCTTAAACTCAGGTTTTAATGGAATACGATGCTCAACTATCCCGGGATCAAGACCTGGCATGTCGGCGTATGACCATGCAAATACATCGGAGTAGTCCTTGAGGAGAGAAATCAACCTTTCTCTTTGAGTTGTATCCAGGGTAGTTCCGATCTTGACCATTTTTTAATTCTCGTTGCTTGCCCCCAAGTTTACTTCATCCAATTCCTCCCGATGAGGGGTTATTTCCTTTTCTGAACTTTCTAGTAAACGAGCCAGTTCGTCAGAGACTTCGGCCTTGTCTTTGGTCGTAGCGATGATTTCTTCGCCAGTAAAGACATAGGTTTTATCAAGACAATCCAAACTAACACTCATCCTGAAATTAAAAGTGCGAAAAAAGAGATGCGTAAAATGAAAATTTTCATATATATTGATTTTTAACAAAAGGGAACATGAGTCCCTACAAAAATGTTTTCGTAAGAAAACGTGCCAAAAATATATATATTTTTCAAAAGGAGAAATTACGGAGAGACATCCGGAAGCATGGTGATGGTCCAGTTGCGCACAGACTCCCCTGACTTCTTAACAAAAATGACTAAACCAGGCGACGATTCTTCTTCTCCTAGAGTGCAGATACGGAGGTCCGATACCCTGACTGGACTTCCATTGATGGTCTCGGCTGCGAAGGGGAAAATGGTTCTGATATGGGGGATTGGTATTTTTCCCTCTAGCGCAGAACGTCCAAATAGCTTAGCCAGCTGCTTTTCTTTCTTTTCTTGGGCGATCCTGGTGAAATCGGCCTTGCTGGGTTGGTACCCTAACCCAAATCGGTCTCCGAAACTCTTCGGAGGCGCCCAACCTTTTGATCCTTGTAACTCGGCCCCGAGCCGTTTTCCTAATTGGAAGCTTCCCTCTAGTGTTGACTTAGCGGTTGTTTTGGCTATCCCAGATTTCGAGGCTTCGCAAATAGGGGATCCTTCCTCGATCCAATCCGCGTTGACGATTTCAAAGGCTTGGAAAGAACTCTCCAAGGTTTCGGCAGTTTCGATGTAAGGCACGGATGCATGCTTGGCCAAGATCAAGGCCTCTTCTGCCTTTATTGTGATGAGGGAATTGTCCTTGACGTATTTGAGGCACTGATGCAGGGAAGAGGGGACGACTCCCGCTGAATGGATCCAAGGCCGTCCTAGAAGCATGCTGTAAGCGGGTTGGATTTCCATGATCTGGAATATCAAGGCGAAAGTGTGGGTCCCGATGACCATATCCAACTCAATGTTCCCGATGATCTCTCGAGTGGTGCCATCGAAAGCCCTAGCCATCATTCCGCTAGGTTTCATGAGAGAGGAATCGACCGGCAGTTGTTCGAGGACATGCCTGGGCATGACATTAAGTGCGAACCCATTGTCGATTAGGGCCTTTGCTATGACGTGTCCCTTACATTCTACTATGATGTATAGGGCCTTGTTGTGATCTCTTCCCGAGGGGTCGATTTCTCCTTCAGAGAAGGAAATGCTGCTTAAGGCTTGAATTCTTCCGACGAGTTTTTCCACCCCTTCCGTGGTGACATCCTTAGTTACGAAGGCTTGCTTCAAGACTTTTAAGAAAGCTTGGCGATGTGGCTCTGAAGTAAGGATCAACTCCATGATGGAGATGCGAGCCGGGGTTTTCTTTAGCTGTTCGATGATGCTGAACTCGCTCTGTTTCATGATCTTGAGGAACTCGGCTGTCTCGTCCTCGGTTACAGGTTTGCTCCAACCTTGCGTCTCTTCTACCGTCTCTTCGCTGATCACATGATTTTTCCCTTTGGCTTGCCGTTGCTTCTCTACTTCCTCCGAGATGTAACATCTTTCGGTGCGGGTCATACCCCCGATATGAGAGGCTTCGCCGATAGCGAGTCCGGTTGGTGTGACCGTAGGAGGGGTAGTGACCACCGTGTATCCGTAGTTGAATGGGACCGCGTGTAAGTCTTGGCTGGGAGTATTCACAGCTAATGTGAACACTACTTTGCGTGGGGTCGGGGATGCATCCCCTGTTTGGGCCACATATTCAAAAGAATATGGTGCTGGAGGGTTGTCCTTGATGGCATGGATTGCTCCTCGGGTTTTCCCTTCGGTCTGGATAATCCCGAATGTTGTGAGTTGCTTGACCTTTTGCCGAAAAAGTCCACAATCCTGGATTTCGTGCTTGCCTTCCCCTTGGCAGAATAGGCATTGGGCCTGATTATTCCTCGGGAATGACAGATATGCGTTGTTAGCTAATGCGAAGAACAGTTCTTTGTTGGGCATTTCCTTCATTGAAAGGGGAGAAACGTCGATTCTGACAGAAGCAATGTCGCTCATCCTAGGATTATGGTGCGATAGAGGACTGGTTGTCACATCAGGACCCTTTGCTAAACCTTTGGACGAGATTCACCCTTGTTTGGTTAGGTGATCGACCTTCTCTCTAAAGGCGTAACAATTTTCCAGGGAATGTCCTCGGGGTCCGGCGTGATATTCGCAGCTAACCTCTGGATCATACCAGCTAGGGTAAGGAATTGATTGAGACGAGAGTGGGGATGGTGTAATCTGCCCGTCTGCCAAGAGGCTTGCGTAGATTTCTTTCAAAGGAAATGGAGGAAGTGACCATGTCGGTGAAGGGTATGACTCGGAGTCTGAGGATTCCCAAGAGGGTAGTAAGGGTACTGTGCTATAATGGGAGGGTGGTGCCGAATACCTGACGAGGTAATCGAATTTCCCGGAAGGCTAGCCCAAGGTGTCAATCTCGCGGTCGCCCGCGTCGCGGCGCGTGGGGAACCGTTTGTATGACGAAGTCGATCTTTTCTTTTGGATGATTTGGAGTGGGGTCCCTTTGGAGTTAGTTGGGATAGGAAATCCTTCCCCGATGGTGCTAATGGATCCTTCCCCGTGGGTCTCTTTCCGGGTTTGGATTACTCCGAGACTTGAGAGTTGTCTCACCTTTCCTGCAAATAACTCGCAACCTTGGATTTTGTGACCGTCACTTCCTTTGCAGTACATGCAGTGACTTGGATTGCTCTCCGAGTATGGCATATATCCCCCTTGAGCTAAGGCCTGGAAAAACTGTTCTTGTGGCCAGCTCGATGCTGAAGAGAGAAAGTCGTTGCTTTCTCCTGCCGAGATGGCATTCACCCTCCCTTTCCTTGGATATGATTGGGGAGAGGGTTGGTGGACGTGTTGGGTCCTTTTTCTAACCCTTCGAAAGATACCCATCCACTTTTGATCAAGTGATGGACTTTTGCCTTGAATGCGAAATAATTTTCCAGAGTGTGACCCGGGGCTCCAGCGTGGTATTCGCACCTTGCGTTGAGATCATACCACTTTGGGTAAGGAGGCAATTGAGGCTGAGCAGGGACCGGTACGATCTGTCCGGCCGCCAGGAGATGTTTGTAGATTTCTCCCGCGGGAAGAGGGAGAGGAGGCAAAGGCTCTCGGTTCCACCGACTGTTTGATGTGTTTTGGTTATTTGGGTCCTTTGGTGGGTTATACGGCTTGGGTTGCATGGGTTGTGATGTTTATACTGGAGGTGGTGGGAAATGTGTAGTATTTTCAGGCGCG
This sequence comes from Viola odorata, assembly GCA_963691705.1. Classification (NCBI taxonomy): domain Eukaryota; kingdom Viridiplantae; phylum Streptophyta; class Magnoliopsida; order Malpighiales; family Violaceae; genus Viola; species Viola odorata. Next base: position 44,653,426 of record OY829538.1, read on the forward strand.
ATATTAGCAATTGGTGGTGAAGTAAATGGAAAGGAGGTGGGTTGATATAGTGATGGCGGATGATAAGGCGGTGGCAATAAATAAGGCGGTGGTGGTGGAAATGATTGCCCGTGATTAGCTTGGGGAGCGACAAATCCAACATCCCTTTTCACAACGGATGCTTTCTTTGGTGCAGACTCTGGTGCCGAAGGCATGATTCGTCCAGACTTAATCCCTTGCTCGACTCTTTCGGCAATTAGGACCATGTCGGAGAAGCTGTTTGACGGGTTTGAGATTAGGTAGGTGTAGTAGGGAGCTTTGAAGGTGTGCAAAAAGATCGACAAGAGTTCCTTGTCGCTTAAGGGTGGGGAGATTCTAGAAGCCAACTCTCTCCATCTCTGAGCATAGGTCTTCACGGATTCGCCGACTTTCTTTTCCAGATTTTGCAAGTCAGCGCGGTCGGGTGCTACCTCCATGTTGAATTTATATTGTCTGTAGAAGGCATCGGACAGGTCTCTCCACGTCCTGATCCTGACTCTGTCTAGACCCATGTACCAAGTTAGGGCGTGTTTGGTTAAGCTTTCTCGGAAGAGATGAATCAACAACGGCTCATTGTGGATCATCTCTGCCATCTTGTTGCAGTATGCTCTGAGGTGGGTCTTTGGGCACTTTACCCTAGTATACTTTACAAAGTCGGGGATCTTGTACTTTGGAGGTATGATGATCCCGGGGACCATGCACATATCGGTGGGACCTGTGGGATCGAATGGATCGGCCCCTTCGATTGCTCTGAGTCTTTCCTAGAGAAGATTCAATCTGTCACTTTTCGGTTTCTCGGCCCCGATGAGGTTAGAACCGAAGGGCAGCATAGGTTCTGATGAGAACTGAGGTTGTGCTGGGTTGAAAGTGAGGAGCTGAGTTCCCACAGGTCCGGGAATTGTGCTCGGAGGAATAGGAGGGGGATACAAAGCCTCTAGGTGGGCCTGGCTCTTGCTGGGGTCCACAGCAGGGTTGATTGAAAGGTGCTGAAGAGACGGGGAGATCTCTTCACCCGCCTTAACTGTAGGATTTGCAGTGGTGGGTACAGTGAAGGGATTATTCCATCTCCAATGGCCCGGGGGGCCAGAAGGTGGTGGGAGTACGGAAGGTCCTGCGACGGTAGGCGAAGAGGGAGGTCCTTTTGTTTGAGGGAGATCAAAACTCGGTGGCACTTCGGTGACAGCTTCATCTCTTTACTTTTCGGCCCTGGTGGCTCTTTCTGTAGTGATCCTAACTTGCTCCTCTAACTCAGCGATTCTAGCTGTTAGTGCTTCATCGGTCTTAGCTGGTTCAGCCATTTTTCATTTTTGAAGTCTAGTTAAAGGGAGCCTGTGCGGAGTAGCTTGCTTCCGAGGAGCTATCGTGAACCTGAAAAAAAAATACAGAAAAGAGTAAGTACAAGTGAGGATATGCAGGTGATGTGCAATCCCGAGGCCTCCACATTGCTCATTCGCTTTTCTGGCTATACTTTCACTTGATATTTTCAGGGCGGTCGGAGAGGCGAGGAATCCCAGTGGTTGACAAGATACGAAGGAAGCCTCTATACATTCCAACGATATGAAGCAAATCTGAGATGCTAACGGCGAAACCCAAATCAGCAGGAGCAACCAATGTCGCCATGCTAGGAAGATCTCTTTTACGTTATACTTTTGACGATGCAAGGCTTGATGCCTGGTGAACCCCACCAAGGGGAGAAACGATGATCTATGCTATGAATTTGGAGTTTTTAGATAAGCTAAGAGGACATGGCCATGAGTGAGCAATACTCGGATTTTTTTGACTGTTTGGTATGATTTTCTCAGTTTTTTGGTGAAACGACAGTGTTTTTTTTCTCTTTTGCGATGGCCTTTTGAGTTGCTTTGGATGGATAATTGATATGGAAAATTCGAGGTGATTTAATAAATATCTGAAAGAGTACGACTTCATTAAAAAGTGTTTACAAAATATGGTAAACTTGCAAACTACCTAAATTCATCAAAAATGGCTAAGATAGATGAAATCAGGGGTTCTAGTTACATGAAAAAGAAAAAAAGGCTTCCGATATTCGAGCCTTCCTATGAAGGTATGAATCCTGGACGTTAGAGTCCTGCTGCCAAAGGTACTCCATCGAAGCCAACTCCCCTTTCTGCATCTCTAACTCAGCCTCTAACGTGGTAATTCGGCTTTGCAGTGCCTGATCGTTGAAACTTCGTTCCCCGAAAATATCAAGTGAAAGTAGTGTAGGTGCGGACATATTGAATGAGCAAAACGGGTCCTGTGGGACAAAAAAAAAATTTTAAATGCAAAGTAACCTGCACGTGTAAGAAATCAGCAGTTCGGATGACAGAAAAAATCACGTCAATATGCCAACAAGACAAATAGAGCCATGACAAACAGGTATAATCATGATGCACGTGCTGGGGCTCTGATTCTGACACCTCTAACTGGCTTGAACGGTCCCTGGATGATACCATGAAAAGGTCCCTAAAGTGTCGTCCAGTGTCCTGATTCCTTGCGAAATCGAGTAACCTTTCGACTGGCTTTAAGGGTTCATCCGAGTTGGGGTTGGTGAACACTACCTAGGACACGCGTCCTAGGGCGTCACTACTACCCTCCTATTTTGGTAATTGTCCCCTGGGTGTAGGGCGCTATGAAATGCATATGACAATTGATAAAGCAAATAAATGAACAGACCAGCAATTGATCAAAGCAAATAAATAAACAAATAACACCTCTCTAAAAAGATAAAATCGGCTCCGACCCTAAGGTCCCCAGTGAAGTCGCCAAACTGTCGCACCCCATGAAAATTACGAAGAAAAGGTAATTCGCGAGTGTGCAACGAAATTTGAGACCTTCAGATGCTCGGCGTAAAAGGACGCCTAGCAGCATGTAATGAAGTCGCCACCCTAATTTGGTTGCTAGGCTTAGGGAACCTTAATCGTCATGGCATAAGAAATATAATAAGTAAAAAAACTAAAGGCACAAAAAGGGGTCTGGACCCCAGACAAAGGTTCGGAGTCGTATTATGGTCTCGGAAGGTGTTAGGCACCCGAGTCACTTCCGAAAATGGTTACCGGTTGATGAGAGAGGTGTTTAAAAAGATGTTTGATAAAATGCGTTTTGAAAAAGGGGGCCCTCAGAGGAATCGTCACTTTAGCCTTTTCTATGATCACGACCGTTCAGGAATAATAAAAAAATCTTTCTGACGGGGTTACCGTTTATCAAGATTGATTGATTATTCCTGATCGTAACGTGATGGGACTGGATTTTCCGTAAGACTGAATGAACGCCCTCTTATTTCATCATCGGGCCATGCATGATTAAATTAATTACTACGTGATCCTACAATGGATTGCTAACAGAGTACAAATTTAAATGATAGATTTTGAAGTGAAAAAAAACTGATGTGGGATCGAAAGTCCCTATGTACATGCAGTCAACACAAGCGAGAAATTAAAATCATATGAACATGGCATTTTAAGCAAGTCTTTAAACACGTTGTTCATGTGAGTTGATTTTAGTTCTAGCAATTCTATATATCCTGCGTACGATTGATTTTTACGAAAAGCGTTGAATAAATAAAAAGGAAGGAAAGGCGTACTTTCGAGCGAAGCTTGAAATTAAAATCTACAAAATGAGAGTGTTAGTGATAGCTCGAAAAATAAATAAACAATTTTATGAGTGCAAAGATTTAAATGACAGTTGATTGCATACGAAAAATGATGGATTTGACGCATACGAAAATTAAATGTTGTTTGATTGCATGCGAAAAATGATTTATTTAACGCATACGAGAATTTAAATACCGGGTTGATTGCATGTGAAAAATGATTGATTTTACGCATAGGAGAATTTAAATGTTGTGTTGATTGCATGCGGAAAATGATTGATTTGACGCATACGAAAATTAAATGATGTTTTGATAAGTGTAGAGAAGTTAAACGTAGTTGACGATTTATAGGGAATTAAAACAGTTGACGGTTTGCAGAAAATAAAACAGGTTGATAATGCAGAAAATAAAACAGTTGATGTTGCGGAAGAATTTCCAGCAGCTTGCGAAAAATTAAAGCAGTTGATGTTGCGGAAAATAAAACAATTGATATTTGCGGAAAATAAAACAATTGATATTTGCAGAAAATAAATAGTTGATATTTGCAAAAAATAAACAGTTGATATTTGCGGAAGAATTTCCAGCAGTTTGCGAAAAGTTAAAGCAGTTGATATTTACAAAAATTAAAATGCGACCGACCATGTAGGCGGTATATTGAATTTAAATTGCCGAAAGTAAATTGCGAAAAATTAAAGTGCGAATAAGTAAAGTGCGGAAAATTAAACAGTTGATAATTTGCGGAAGAATTTCCAGCAGTTTGCGGAAAATTAAAACAGTTGATATTTACGAGAATTAAAATGTGACCGACCATGTAGGCGGTATATTGAATTTAAATTGCCGAAAGTAAATTGCGAAAAATTAAAGTGTGAATAATTTAAACAGTTGATAAGTACAGAAAATTAAACAGTTGATAGTAAGAAAAATAATCATGCAAAGCATACGAAATATTTTTACGAAAAAGTGCGATCCGAAGTTTCGGAAAGAATTGAAAAGGGGCTGGGCCCAATTGATAAATGAAAAGAAAAATGGAAAATGGGTCAGGAATAGTGCCTGGCCCATGAAAATTAAACGGAAGGGTGATGGGCCTTTGACGCATGAATAGGCCATTATGGCTCTATTCATCGTCATCTTCACCCCGTCGCCGACGCTACTGCCGGCGACCAAGGTCAAGCCACCCGTGGTCGGATCTTGAAAATCTTCATAACGGGACGCCCGTCTCCTCGACGGCTTCCCGACCGTATGAACTTTGACTCGAAGTTTAAATCGTACTGAGTTTAATTTTGATAAAAATGACGAAACCGTTAATTATCGAAAACCAATTAATTTGCACAATCTAGCTAACGATTTTTAAAATTGAAAGCATGTATTTAATCTACATCATGCACACGAATTAAAGAAGAAACATGCATAAAATGAAAGAAAAGAAAGTTTGAAAAAGCTTACTGGAAAAGCTTGGAACTTGACAACTGAAGCTGTACATGATCTATCAGTTAAGAGGGAGGAAGAGTAGAGCTTTCTCTTGCAAAATTGGTACCCTTTGAACCGAAGGAGAGCCTCGTATTTATAGGCTGCAAACGCGTGGTGGCCGGACGCAAGGGACGCGCGTGTCTTGGCCGGACGTCGAGGTGGCGGAGCTAGGGTGCTAGCCGAGATGATGGCGGAGGGACAGGAAGCGATGGGAGCAGATGGCTCGGGCAAGGACTTTGCTGTTTTGCTCGTGTCTGCACTGTTCACGTGCCATGCTATTTAATTTGTCAACTGTTGATCTGGTTGACTTTCCTTGGTTAACCAAGGGTCCTTTAAGTTCTATTTAAATGGCCTCGAGCCGAATCCTGCGAGCAAACGTTCCGACTTTTTGAGCCGAAGGTACCGGCACGTAGAGAAAAATACGATGGGCTTAACCGTCTACAGCAAATGACGAGAATTTCTCATTTAACGTGTTTATTTTCTCATTCAAAAACGTGAAACGTTTGAACGGAAAAATAATAACGTTACGCCGAAAATTACACGAAACGCTGTAGACCGTTGTGAACGGAAAAAAAGCTAGGAACTAGTTGATGGAAAACATTTCAAATTGAAGCTATTGTCTGAGCGAACTTACTCGGGTCCAATGAAAGCTCGAACGAAAATAATAATAAAAAAATAAAAAAATACTAAAAAATGCGCTAAAATATTAAAAATCCTAAAAATCATGAGATGACATAAAATGAAGAAAAAACTAGCAAACGACTGCCGGATAGTCAAAAATGTGATTTTAAGGCTAAAAATAATAATGATAATAATAATGAAAATACGTGACGAAAAATTAAAACGCGATTTCGAAAGCTGACGATGCTAAAATGCGATGAAAATTTTGAAAATGCTAGCGACAGTAAATTAAGTAAATAACAGAAATGCTAAAATTAATTTAAAATGGCGTCAAAATTCGGGTATCAACACTCCTCCACCCGGGGATTCCAGCCATCAAAGTGCTCCGCCAAAGAAAAGGAGAATTAAGACAGTCGCGGGGGGAGGTCGCGGTATCGCTACTCGAGCCTCTCATTTCCTTGACAATTGGCTACCAGTTCGGGGCAGAGGAGTAAATTTTGAGTCGCCCCGTTACTAGGATATGGATATTGAGACAGAGCTTTGTCATGCTTCCTCAACTCAACGGAAGAAACTCAGAGTGGAGAAAGACAATCTGGCCGCTGGGATTTCTTCAAAAAAAGGTTGACGAAGTCCCTATCATGGGGGTTGATGTGTCTATAGTGGCGAGCACTTCTCAAACAACAAGAGTTACTGAGGCGCCAACAAGAGTTATTGAAGCGTCAACGAGAGTTACTGAAGCGTCAACTGTCCTTCCTCCTAAGGTTACTAAAGCTCCAGTAGCGGCAGATTCGCTTTCACCGACTGATGTCCCTGACTCTCCTATTTCTTCTTGTATTCCTGACGTGGTAACGTCAGCTCCTGGCTCAAGTGCGCTTCCTGACCCACCTACTGGGGTCCACAATCATTATTCTTTACTTCTATTTCAGGCGTCGACGATTCTGTCAAGGGTTCCGCTCCCTCTCTTATCACCAATCTTTCCCCTCATGGTCCTCAAGGGGTTCCTTCTTATCGATTGGATTTATCAACCTTTGGCACCAGCGGGCTTCGTGCCTTAGGGGTGTCGGACCCGTTATCGCCAGACCAACCGTCGGCCTTCCTGGTGGGTGAAATATTTGGCTCGCCTAAGGATAAAGAAGAGTTGCTGTGGCTTCCCCCCGACATCCAGCATGCGCACGTTCTGAATGACGCGCTGATCGATTTCAGCAAAGTGCATTACTTTCTTAACGCTCATGGCGACAAGCTTCGAGGTTCACCCGACTCGAAAGAGCGATTGGATGCCGCTTTGACCAAAGTGAAGGAGTTAACACGACTTCAGAATCATACCTTGGCAGAGCTGAATGATTGCCGCGCTGAACTGGCAGTGGAAAGATGTAAGGGGAAAGCCAAAGTTGAGTTTTTAGAGGCAGGGTTGGTGGCAGCTGATAAGAGAAATTCTCTTCTTCGTGAAGAGATATTGGCTTGCAATGCGGACTTAGCAAAGGTTCCCTCCAAGATATCATGGTGGAAGAAAAAGACAATGTGGGCCTTTACCGTCGGGTTCGCGGACTACTATAGCAGTAGGACTTTCGACCCTGCTAAGATAGCCGATTATGCCTCTGAAAAAATGAATGAGATAGATGGGAACAAAGAAGGTTTTCTTTCTTCAGGAGAGGAAGAGGGAGAGGATGGCGGCAATACCGGGGCGCTCTCGTAATCGGATGGTGTTGATGCCGCAAAGGACGTTAAAGACTCTACTCGTCTTTGTCAATTGCCACCTCTTTTTTACTTCAAACATTGATTCAATTCTGTTTGTAATAATTGATAACACCTTCCTGGTAATAACATCTAGATTTCTCCTTTAAATAACGATTGATCTTTGTCGCATTATCCCTTTCCTTCGTGTTATCTCAACAACTGCCAGTGGAGTTAACGCTGCGTCGCGTTATCTTGGTCTCTGTGTTACCGCGCCTGTCTAAGTTTGAAAAGCGATCCTCTTTTTCAGAGCATTTAATGCTCGGGATTCCCTCATTAATACGAGAGAGAAGTCATGATGGCCAGAATACACGTGTCTGTTCGCGGAGGCACTAGGGGTTGGCTCGCCCTAGGAATTGGCATGATCGAAGTGTCTTCTCACTTCTCTAGAATCATACTCATTGCTTGTTTCTAGAACTCTGTAAATACAAAGGGATTGACTCTCCTTCCGTTTTATTACTTAAATAACTTTTTCAATTGTATAGCCGTAGAGGTGTGATAGCGATATTGCCTTGTTGTGATGATGACTCTCTTAAACCCTTCATCTGGAAGTTCTTGCACCTTGAGTCTTCTATTGAGAAGTGGAAAAATGAATTCGTTGTCATCGAACTACCTAACCCCCGGTGGCGGACCAGTTTTAACCATAATATCAGAGATAGTGCCTGGGACGGCCGACTCTTCTTCCACCTGAGCAAGGCTGGTTCAACACACTGCTCGAGTTGGACATTAGCGTTCACACTCGCAATTTGGCGTGCGGGGCTGATATTCAAACCTGTGTTGAGAGTGAGTGTTGTGTCATTTTCTTTGTTATTCCAGGAGATACTAACGTTAACGTTATGTCATGATTGTTCAGTTCCCGATCCCGGTTGGAAGTCGAAAAGCGTTAGGAGATGAGAGAAGAGACCTTTAAGAAGGAAGGAAAGAGAGGAAGTTGCTGCCGTCGCTGCAGCTGTTAATCCAGTTACGTCATCTACTGTAACTGTAAATCCTATGCAAACGTCTCCTTCCCCGGTTAGTGAGGGAACCGCCTCCGTTCCTATTTCTATTCCCGTCGTATCCATTGTCGTTGCTCCTGTTCAGGAGTCTTCTTCCCAAGTGCCCGCAAAAAGGAAAAAGAAGAAGAGAACAAGGCGCGTTGCCGCCCTTACTCCTCCTTCTAACGCGGCAACTTCTTCTGAGATGCCGGTCAACGATATCGCCACTGTACCCGTTTCTTTCAGCACTGTGTTATCCTGTCCATTGCCTCTTGACCCTCATTAACTCTTTCTTTTGCTTTCTTACCCTTCTTACTACTCTTTCTGCAGGACACCACTACTGTCGCTGCTCAGTTGTCGCAATCAGGCGATATGGACTTGTCCCACATACTTCGCCGCCCTAACAAGAGGCCACGACTTGGCGGGGAAAATGTGAACTTGCCCACGGGTCCTGTTATCCACGAAGGGGGACTACTACCGTTTTTGCCTCGACGGTGCCGTCTGGCGGTCAGTCTTCTGACCTTTTGGGCACTATGGGCATTTCTGGGCCATTTGACACTTCGCCCAACTCCTTCGATTCGCCGCTTCCTACTTCTTTCTCCCAGGTCATGGGTTTCCACGAGGACTTAACGGGGGCTGGCTTGTCAACTTTTCAACCTCACGTTTCTTTTGGGCTTCCTGGAGGTACTTCTTCTAATCAGCCTCCATCACCAACTACTCTATTCTTCGTTCCCTCCAATGCCTCGATGTACCGACCTTCCGGGGATGGGGCTGTTACTCCTCATCTCATGGTCGATTTGAGCCCGATGCAGTCTGGGCCCGTTACTCATGAACTTGACTTGAGTAACTTGCGCAGTTCTGGATTCGCGGCTATTGGGGGCGATAGCTCTGTCGGGATTTCCTCTTTCTTGTCTGCTTATGCATTAACGTCCCCTGAGGAGCAGGAGGCGTTTCTTGCTCGGACTGTTGATAAGCAGATGGGTTTGTTATGCTCCACCTTATTTTCTTCCTTCTCCCAATTTCACTATTGGTCACTGCTCATGTCACAAAAGGTTGGCTCCCTTACTTCTACCACGGATAGGCTTTACGTCGTCCATTGCCAACTTTCTGAAGAGCTTGCTAAGGAGCGGGAAGAAAGGAAGAGGCAGTCGAGGGGATTGGGGCTAGCCTTGGCCATGGCCCGGAAGGACTCAAAGGACGCTAAAGAGCGGGAAGTCGCTAAGGTGTCTAATCTGGAAGCTGTTCTGGCGGTAGAGGGCCAAGAATGTCGCGCTAGAGGAAGAGAAGGCGACATTGATGGAGGAAAATGCCGCCCTAGCGAGAGAGTCAGTAGCGAAATGTACATGGTACATCGAGAGAACAGTTAGTATCATGTCTGACTGCTTTGTGGATATCCATGGTGACGATGTATACCGTGCTGAGGAACTCATTGACGCTTTCCGGAAGAGGTTAAGGACCCTGACAGATGATCACTTTCATCGGGCGAAGACAAGGGGCCACGAAGGGCAGGGGGATAGCAAGGCTGATGCACAATAGGAGTCTTTGTCATACTTTTTGAATACTTGGCGCCACCCGTTTTGTTTTTACTTTTCAGGGCCTTTGTCTTTGTAACCCTTTAAGGGTTTTTTGAACAATTATCACACATACATTCTGGTTGCGGTTTCCCTTTATGGTTAATCTCTTTTACACCATCTCTTTTCCTTCGGTTTCCCATGATAAGATAGCGCCATCAATAATACCACAGTGACGTTGACAATAAGTCTTCATACTCCTTGCAAGGCTGCCATCATAACACGGCAAGATAACTAGATTCCAACACACAACAAGATAACCGCAGCATCGCCATATAATCCATAGGACCATAAATACTGAGAACAGATATCATGTGGGGCGTCGCGACATGACTTAATCATGCGTATTTCAATGTCGAGGTAGAACAATATCGCATAGCAGATAATCTTCAGAAATAAAACTCATAGAAGTGAATAAGATGCCGCGGCGTTATAGTCATATATACCATCGAATCGACGGTATCCTCCCAGAGGTGTTACAGCCTCGAACACCGTTATTGTTTCAGTTAAAGAGATAACTCAGTCGATAGGATGTAATCCAGGATGAAAGTTTTCATAGCAATATCGCGCCGATTTAGATATTCTCGATCGGTGGCGAAGAATCCCATATAGATAGACGCAGACATAGTTCTTTCTGCAAGAATAGCCGTCAAGGAGATATAGTACACATACTCCCCTGACGTTGTTTCTCAAATCAAGACTATAAGATCGCGGGCCGTTAATGGCGCACTCGCCATAAAGATAAGACCGCTTAATATTATCGCTCGCACGGGCGTCAATCTCCTCATTGTTTCCGTAATGTCCCTGCACATTCTCAATCATTACTTTTAGAGCATTAGTAAAATAACGTGTAATAACAAACTTTAGTTACTAGGAGGAGTCATTGAGCCTCCGTATCCGAACACCGTCAGCATCATTCGTATCGCGTTCTCAACCAGCAATCTTTGCCAGGGATTTCCTATCTAGTTACTCGCTGGGAGATTGGGATTTCACTTTGCGTTTCCAAATTTCCACGATCGGCCCGGAATGTGCCTCATCTTAGTGAGTCGTCTGATCAAGACCGGCCATCACAAGGATAGGATTTTCACTTCCAGACGTTGACCTCGCATCCCCAGAATCGTGCCTCGTCTTAGTGAGTCGTCTGTATTAGCCCGGTTATCACAAGGATAAAACTTTTCACTTCCAGGATCGAGTTACTATCTCTCTAGGACGTGCCTTATCTTAGTGATATGTCTATACCAGCCCGGCTATCACAAGTTTCACTCTCAGAGATGCCGGGACGTGCCTCATCTTAGTGGGCCGCTTGTGTTAGCGTGGTTGCCACAAGGATAGGACTTTTCACTCCCGGGAGTATCGGGGCGTGCCTCGTCTTGCCGGGTCGCATGCGTTAGCATGGTCACCACAAGGATAGGACTTTCCACTCCCGACACTAAGTTTTAGGTATGCCAGGGCGTGCCTCATCTTAGTGAGCCGTCAGATCAGGACCGACCGTCACAAGGATATGACTTTTCACTAATAGCACCCCCTTTATTATCTGCACATAGCCAACCACAAGACACATAAGAATGCATTCCATTCAGGCGTTAGCATAGGTCAGGGTTAGCATTAACAAATCGTGCAGAGATATATTAGAATCTAGTATGGTATAATTTCAAACGAGCTATGTTCCAAGAGTTGGGTAAAGGAGTACCGTCAAGTATTTCCAGGTGATACGCTCCCTTTCCAATAATGCGGGTAACGCGGTATGGGCCATCCTAGCTCGGACTGAGTTTCCCCATGCGTTGTCCAGCCACTCGTTTGTCTCTGAGTACCAAGTCACCAGCTTTCAGCAATCGCTCCTTGACGCGCCATTTTTTGTTTATAATGTAGCGTTTTTAGAAAGGTTTCTTCATTTAGTTCTTCTCTGAAGTATGCCACTCGCAGGCTCAAAGTACCTATTTCCACGGGTGTGATGGCCTCAGTGCCGAAAGCCAATACGAAAGGCGTTTCTCCAGTGCTGGTTTTAACAGTCATGCGGTATGCCCACATCACGTACGGCAGCTCGTCCGTCCATTTTCTCTTAGACCCTTCCAGGTTTTTCTTGATTCCGCTAAGGATACTTCGGTTAGTCACTTCCGCTTGACCGTTGGTCTGCGGGTGAGCCACGAAAGAGAATCTTTACTCGATCTGAAATTCCGCGCACTGTTCTTTAAAGAATTGGCTAGTAAATTGCGTCTTGTTATCGCTGACTAGCACACGGGGTACGCCAAACCACATGATAACTTGGTGTTTAAAGAAACACCAAACTCTTTTTGTAGTGATGTTGGCTACCGCTTCGGCTTCCGCCCATTTCGTGAAGTAATCCACTGCCACGACCACAAATTTTAGCTGAGACCTAGCCTTTGGAAACGGGCCTAAGATATCGATTCCCCATTTTGCAAAAGGACAAGGAGCTACGATTTCAGAGATTTCCATGGCAGGTTGTCGAGGGATCTTAGAGAACTCCTAATATTTCTGACACATTCGTACGTAATTATGGCAATCACTGTGAATAGTAGGCCAATAAAATCCTGACCTGAATACTTGCGCGGCCAGGGTACCGCCGGATGCATGCATGCTGTATATTCCTTCATGTATTTCTCGCAAAGTGTGAAGACCCTCTTGTTCTATTATACACTTGGCGGTTGGGTGGGAGAAATATCTCCGAACTAGTTCCCCGTCATAGTACGTACACCGCGCCGCTTATTTCAGCACCTTTTTCTTCTCGGCATTATCCACGGGTAACTCCTCATGCTTTAAGTATTTTATTATGGGGATTCACCAATCGTTCTCAATTTCTTCAACGCAAAGCGACGCTTGCTCTTCCATGAAAGAAGGCACGGATATTTCTCGATAGTACTCACCCCTAGGTATGGACGCTTCCGTGTTTGCTGCAAGTTTGGCAAGGTTGTCTGCCTCAGCGTTATCCTCTCGAGGGATATGCTCAAAGCTGACCTGCAATCCACTTTTCTTTATCTCCAACAATTCCTGTTTCACTTTGGCAAGGTATTGGACCATGATGGGCTCTCTGGCCTGAGTGTGCCCCAAGACTTGGTCTATTATCAACTTGGAATCTCCACAGATCTTTAATCGCAAGTCTCCCATCATTCCCGTATCATGTATGGCTTTGGTGGAGAAGCTTCTTCCTATTCTGAGTCCAGCCAGTAACGCCTCATATTCTGCCGCGTTATTGGATAACGGCTATAGAATTCTGATGGCGTATCGTATCTGTATATCGTGTGGCTCGATTATGAAGATTCTGGCTCCGGCTAGCTCTTGATTCTTGGCTCCATCCACGTGGATGACCCACAATTCAGTGTAGGTTTCAGGGAACGGGAGATCCAAGTCATCTTTTTCTTCTTCAGGTAGCTCTGTCATCGGATCTTGCGTAAAGGTGCACTCAGCTAGGAAGTCTGCTAGGACTTGGGCTTTTATAGATTGTCGGGCTTTATACTGCAACCCGTATTGCTCGAGTTCAATGGCCCAAATCAGCATTCTTCCTGAAGACTCAGGTTTCCAAAATATCCTTTTCAAAGGTTGGTCCGTAAGTACGATGACGGGATGAGCCTAGAAATATCTATCCATTTTTCGTGTGGCCTGTATTAACGCAAACACTATCTTCTCAATGCGTGCGTATCGCAGCTCGACTTCTTTCAAAACATGGCTCACGAAGTATACCGGGTGGTGCGTGTGGTTGTCGTCTCGCACTAGGACAACACTAACCACTCTATCTGCTACACCAAGGTATAAAAACAGGGTGTCTCCCGGTTCTGGTCTCGTTAACACCAAGTCAGATGACAAATAGGCTTTGAGCCCCATAAATGCCTCTTCACATTCTGTTGTCCACCCAAAAGGAGCTTTCTCACCTATAACCTTAAAGAAAGGCAGGCATCTCTCACCTTGCTTTGAAATAAACCGTCTTAGGGCGATAACGCGCCCTGTAAGCTTCTGCACTTCCTTGACAGTTCGAGGGGATATCATATCCTGGATAGCCTTGATTTTTGAGAGGTTGGGCTGGATACCCTTCTGACTGACCACGTAGCCCAAAAATTTACCCGTCTGGAATGCAAACATACATTTACGGGGGTTTAGCTTCATTTTGTATCTTCTCATCACATCGAAGACTTCTTTCAAGTCTGCCAAGTGGTCTTCGAAGCTTCGGCTTTTGACTAGTATATCATCAATGTAGGCTTCCACGTTCTTTCCAATTTGCTTTTCAAATACTTTATTTGTCATACGTTGGAAGGTCGCTCCAGCATTCTTCAGCCCAAACCACATCGCCGTGTAATAGTAAGTAGCTTTCGGAGTGATGAAGGTTGTCTGGTCTTCATCTTCGACGACCATAGGGATTTGATGATACCCCGAGTTGGCGTCTAGTGAGCTTAGATAAGCGTACCCGGCAATTTGATCGACTAGCTGGTCAATTCGAGGGAGCAGGTAGCAATCTTTAGGACAAGCATCATTCAGGTTCGTGAAATCGATACACATACGCCAATCCCCACTGGGCTTCAGAATGAGAACTGGGTTAGCTAGCCAGGTTGGATATTGGACTTCCCGGATAAAACCCCGCGTCTAGGAGCTTTGTCACTTCTTTGTCAACGGCTGACGCCTTCTCTACAGAAAATGCTCATCGCTTTTGTTGAACTGGCGTGACACAGGGGTCGATATTAAATCGATGTTCCGCTATTTCTCGTGAGATACCAGGCATATCCGCGGGTTACGCGAACTCTCCTCTGCATGTGTTCAATAATCGAGCTAATTGAAGGTTTTCTTCTGGGATGAGCTTTTCACTGATAAGGAAATTTGCTTCGTCTACCCTGTTAACTGGTATGGGTACTATCTTGTCCACGGGTTGAGTGCGTTTCTCGTCATTATGCTCATAGGGGTCCACTATGACGCACACGTATCTATCACAACTCTTCTGCGTCACGAATAGGTAATATTCAGCCGCTAACTTTTGGTCGCCTTTGATCGAAACTACTCCATCCCAAGAGGGATACTTTATCCTTAAGTGCTTTTGAGATATCGCTGCCCCAAAACGGTTAAGGAACGGTCGCCCAAGTACGGCATTATAGGCCAGGGTTAGGTCTACGACCAAGAATAACAGCTCCTCTGACCGCTTGGACGCGTCTTCTCTAAAGTACACAGGCAGCATCGTCACTCCAGTCACTGGGATGGGGATTCCATCTACTCCAATTATTGGCTTCTTGCAAGGCGTCAGTTCACCGTCAGGGCACTTCATGAGGTTATAGGCTTCTAACGAAAATAGATTCACTGCGCTTCCATTGTCAACAAGAGTTCTTCTGACTCCATGGTTGCCAATGACGAGCTTGACTACTAACGCATCGTTGTGTGGGAACATGACACGTTTCTCGTCTTCCTCAGAGAAGGATAACACCATACGATCTAGAGCACTTATCACTTCACTTTTCATTAACGCGCCTTCTCGCTTCTACTTGTCTCCCATTGTAGGCGTTAACTGTACAGGCTCGTCAAGGTAGGGTGTGCCTCCCGCGATAATGTTGATGATGGGGACGTCATCTTCGTCAATCATAAGCGTAACGTCATCTGCAGGTGTAACGTCATTTCCTGGAGCACGAGGAGGTGCCTGTCTGTTATCTATCATCCTTTTTGTCGGGTTGTCCCTGACTTCTTCTCTTGCCTTGGTGGCAAATTTCCCAAGATAACCTTCTTCGACTAAATGTTCTATCACCCATTTTAATTCTCTACACACGTCTGTGGAGTGTCCCTTGGCTTTATGAAACTTGCAGAAAATGTTTTCCCTTCCTCCCATGACCACTTCGGGCTTTACAGGGGCTGGATAACGGATAGGTAAGTTCCGTTGCTCCATAATCGCTAAGATTTCCGCTCTTGGCAATACGAGGGAAGGAAGGTCTGAATCATAAATTCGGCCCTTGGGAGGATCTGTCTACCGCCGAGTAGGGAGTTGCCGGGTCTTCCCCTTGAAGAGTTGCCTCTTCATCTATTGGAGGTCTTAGGAATGTGGTCTTTTCGTTGGGTGTAATCATCGATAAAACGATAGTCAGGGGTCATGTTGATAGGAACGTTGGGAACCTGAGGTGCATTTTGTGGCATGTTTTGGATTCTGTCCCTGTTTTGCATTTTGTGAGCTTTCAGTCTTAATGCGTCGAAATTCGCCAGGAGGTCCACCATTAACGTGTCTCGTAGTTTACCATAGTGGCAGTTTCGCTTCAAGGCTTCTACAGGGAAGTCAACGGTAACGCCTGGCGTTAATGACATCTCCATATCAAAACGAATAAGGAAATCGTTCAAAGATTCCTGAGGTTTCCTGTGTATGTCAAATAAAGCTACGGTAGACTTCTTGATGGGGACAACAGTGCTAAAATGGCTTCGAAACTTAGACTCCAGCTGTGAAAAACCATCGATGGACCTAGCTGGGAGACCTTCAAACCATAAACGCGCAACTCCAGATAACGTCATCATAAATATTTGGCACAACGCTGCGTCACTATGAGTTTGGAATTACACGAAGTCTTTTACCTTGTTAAGGTGGGAAATGAGATCCTTAGTACCGTCATAGGACTCCGTAGGGAGTTTCACATGTCGGCTAACCCTGTGACGCCTTATGCGATGGCTGAATGGGTGACCCGAGGTGTCGTCGAGGATTTCGCGGGTATGGCGATATGGGGAGACTTCCATCTGACTTCTCCAATTTTTCTGATCGGGGAGATTGTGTCGCCTTAGGGGTCGGCTGCGACTCCTTGGCGTACGGGTTTGATATCTTCTGCTACTCGATCTCTCGCTACGCTCAGGGGATACATCTCTATCTATTTGCTCTTGTCGACCGTCCTAACAATCCCTATACTCGTCCTATCGTCGCTCCCCTTGGGAGACGAGAATTTGTCGCGCATGCGGCACGTAAGGCTCTATTTGCCCATGAGCGGGTTGCACAAAGCAAGCTGGTGTAGACGTCATGGATAAAGTCAACGGAATATTTATGTATCATGGTGGCGATAGCGGTTGTTCAGTGACAATAGAAGAAGTGAAGATAGTCTGAGAAGGAACGCTCAGTCCAGAAACACTATGCGTGAATCCTGCAGCTAACTCAGTTAAGAGGTCCAGCTGAGCACGAAGAGCAGATATTGAATTCACAAAAGGATTATTAATGGTATCCATCGTAGATCCCATTGGAGGAGGAGTGGGAAAGCTAGATCCCGCCATTTGGGAGTGTGGAATACTTATCTGGGAAAATGGGGTTCCCATTGATCGTCCGAAGGAGAAATCTGAAGACCCCATAGGAATTTCTTGCAGCGTAGCGGAAACATCAGAAGTAGCAAAAGGAAAAAGTTCTCTGTGAACCGCAAAAGGAATGCTAGAAGGCTGAGGTGGAGTAGACTCCGAATCAGAAGCCATAATCCTTCAGTCTCTAAGAAGAACAGAGCTTGGCTATCAAGGACGCTCACTTAATAAACCAAAACTCTCAATGAAAGCACCAATTTGATAAGATTCGGATTTCTAAGGAATCGGGGGTGAGGATTATGGCCGCTCTGAGTTACTGTAGTCGCCGTCTGGTGTACCTGCAAAGTGCCGGAAGGGGGCTCCGGCGTAGACACTCCGATGCTTAAGTCAGTATGGCAATTCCAAATGGCAGGGGTTCGACTAGCAATCATAGGCTTACCTCTCATCTTGAATGGTGGGGTATTTATAGGCGCCGGGGAGGGTGTTACCTCTAGGGGGTAGGCGTTATCTAGGGAAGATAACGCCTCGAGTGATGTCATGGCTGACCTGGGATGGGATAACGCCGTGCATGTGGGTTGATGACGCGTGAGACCCCCCCCCCCCCCCCCCCCGGTAGAGATGGTTCCTCGCTGGGTAAGGGGTGGCAACCTTGGCGGCAGACGCCCGATAGGGGCTACAGTGTTCCGGCCTTAACGCCGAGGTAGGGACGGAAATACCCCTGGAAATGCTTCTATTGTTATCAATAAGGATGTCTAGGTCGACAGATTCATAAACCTCTCGGGAGAAGACTTCAGTTGGCACGCCAAATAGTTGCAGGCCTCCGGACCTTGGGTTCCTTTGATCAAAGTATGGGGGTGCGTTCACTATTGCCCCGCCCTCGTCCTTAGACAATTTTGCATCACCTAAGTAATCCCCGTGACATTCGGCATGACAAGGTCAAACCTGCCACACACCGGAGAAAATCAGAACATTCAGCAGTACGCCCAAGACTGGACCCACCCCTTTTGTCTCAAAGGACCCGTCGCCCCTGCAGTAACGATACTGGAATATCCACAGTGGAGGTTAAGATGAGTTAATAGCAATGTCTTACCCCGCCCAAAAAATCAGAAACCAATGGAAGAAGAAGGGGAATCTTAGGTGAGCGAAGGAATGGATGTCATGGCTTACGCTCAAGTGGTAGAACAGATGCGAGCAGCGCAAGAAGAACGAGATCAGATGGTAGAGGAAAGGGATGATGTCGTAGCCCATCAATGTGGCCTAGAAGTACAAATGAATGAGTTAGAAAGGCGTAGTAAGGACATTATCCGCATGCAAGCGATAAAACAGAAAGTAGCCCTCAGGGACTTTAAGGAATGTTTGAACAACAAAATCCGCAAGAAAGAAGCATCAAGTGCTATAATTGAAGACAAAAATTCGGTGATAAGGATCTTGACTACTCGCGCAGACTTGGGAGATAGGAAAAGCCAGACACTGCAAAGCCAGATTACAGCTTTAGAGGCCGAGATAGACATGCAAAAAGGGGAAATGACCTCGATGGAACACCTTTGGCAAGAGCAAGAGGATCCCGACCTCCAGGGTTGACACCTTCATAGGAAGACTCAAATGTCAGTAACCCGTTTATTTTTTCGTATAACTAGGATCCCTGATTTCATCTACTTAGCCATTTTTGATGAATTTAGGTAGTTGGCAAGTTTACCATATTTTGTAAACACATTTTAATAAAGTCGTACTCTTTCGGATATTTATTAAATCACCTCAAATTTCCATATCAATTGTCCATCCAATACAACTCAAAAGACCATCGCAAAAAGAAAAGAGAAAATCCCTCCGGGATAAACAGAATCATTTCACCGAATTTTGAAAAATTCTTTCTACCGAATACTAAAAAACATCTGAATATTGCTCATGGCCATGTCCTCCCTGCACATCACAAACTCCAAATGCGTGGTATAAATCATCATCCCCCTCCTCGGATGGGTTCACCAGGCATCAGGCCCTGCATCGTTTGAAAGCGTAGTGTAAAAAGAGATCTTCCTAGCATGGCGGCATTAGTTGCCCTTGCTGATTCAGGTTTCGCTGATAGCATCTCAGATTGCTTCACATCGTTGGAATGAATAGAGGCTTCCTTCGTATCTTGTCAATAATCAGGATATCTCACCTCTCCGACCGCCATGAAAATATCAAGTGAAAGTGTAGCCGGAAAAGCGAATGAGCAACGTGGAGGCCTCGAGATTGCACATCACCTGCATATCAACACCCGTACTTACTCCTTTTTTGTATTTCTTTTTTTCAGGTTCACGATAGCTCCTCGAAAGCAAGCTACTTCACACAGACTCCCCGTAACTAGACTTCAAAAATGAAAAATGACTGAACAGGCTAAGGTCGATGAAGTACTAACAGCCAGAATCGCAGAGTTAGAGGAACAAGTTAGGATTACTATAGAAAGGGCCGTCAGGGCCGAAAAGGAGAGAGATGAAGCTACCACCGAATTCCCACCGGGTTTTTATCCCACTCAAACAGCAGGACCTCTCTCTTCGCTCACCGTCGCAGGACCTTCAGTACCTCAGCCACTTTTTGATCTCGAGGGCCAATGGAAATGGATTAGTCCCTTCACTATACCCACCGCTGCAAATCCTATGGTTAATACGGGTGAAGAAATTGCCACGTCACTACAACGCCTTTCAACCAACCCCGCCGTGGACTCCGGTAAATGTCAGGTCCACCTAGAAGCCTCGTATCTCCCTCCCCTTACTCCAAGCACAGTTCCCGGGCCTGTGGAAATTCAGCCTCCTGCTTCCAACCCGATGCAACCTCAGTTCTCGTCGGAACCTCTACTACCCTTCGGTTCTAACCCTGTCATGACCGAGAAACTGAAAAGTGACAGACTGAATCTGCTCGAAGAAAGACTTAGAGCGATCAAAGGGGCTGATCCGTTTGACCCTACTGGGATCGTTATACCACCGAAGTATAAGATCCCCGACTTTGAAAAGTATACCGGGGTCGAGTGCCCAAAGACCCATCTCAGAGCATATTGCAATAAGATGGCAGAGATGATCCACAACAAACCGTTGTTGATTCATCTGTTTCGAGAAAGCTTAACCAAGCACGCCCTAACTTGGTATATGGGTCTAGACAGAGCCAGGATCAGGACGTGGAGAGACCTGTCCAATGCCTTCTTCAAACAATATAAATTCAACATGGAGGTAGCTCCCGACCGCGCCGACCTGCAAGATTTGGAAAAGAAAATCGACGAGTCTGTGAAAACCTATGCTCAGAGATGGAGAGAGTTGGCTTCCAGAATCTCTCCTCCTTTAAGTGACAAGGAACTCTTGTCGATTTTCTTGCACACCTTCAAAGCTCCCTACTACACCTACCTAATCTCGAATCCTTCAAACAGTTTCTCCGACATGGTCCTGATTGCCGAAAGAGTCGAGCAAGGGATTAAGTCCGGACGAATCATAACTTCAGCACCAGAGTCTGCACCAAAGAAAATGCCCGTCGTGAAAAGAGATGTTGGATTTATCGCTCCCCAAGCTAATCATGAGCAATCATTTCCACCACCTCTGCCTTATCTATCACCACCGCCTTATCATCCGCCATCACTATATCAACCCACCTTTTTTCCTTTTACCTCACCACCCGTTGTAATATCGCGCCTTGAAATCCTACACCGTCTCTACATTTCCCATCACCTCCAGCACAAACATTACAACCAATGCAACCTAAGCCATATAACCCACCAAAGGACCCAAATAACCAAAACTCATCAAACAATCGGTGGAACCGAGAACCATTGCCTCCTCTTCCTCTTCCCGCGAGAGAAATCTACAAACATCTCTTGGTAGCCGGACAGATCGTACCAGTTCCAGCTCAACCCCAATTTCCTCCTTACCCGAAATAGTATGATCTCAACGTAAGATACGAATACCACGCCAGAGCCCCGGGTCACACTCTGGAGAACTGCTTCGCCTTCAAAGCGAAAGTTCATCACTTGATCAAAAGTGGGTGGGTCTCTTTCGAAGGGTTAGCTAAATGACCCAACACATCCACCAACCCTCTCCCTAATCATTCTCAAGGAAATTGAGGGGTGAACGCCATCTCGACAAGAGAAAGTGACGACCCTCTTTCTTTGGTATCGAGTTGGCCACAAGAACAACTTTTCCTGGCCTTAGCTCGAGGAGGATATATACCATACTCGAAAAGCCTTACAAGTCACTGCATGTACTGTAAGGGAAACAACGGTCATAAGATCCAAGGCTGCGAGTTGTTTTCAAGAAAGGTGAGACAACTCTCGGATTTCGGAATAATACAAACCCAGAAAGCGACCCACGGGGAAGGATCCATTAATACCATCGGAGAAGGACTTCCTATCCTGCATTTGCATAACTTCAAAGGAACCCCACCCCAAATTGTCCAAAAGAAAAGGTTGACTTCGTCATGCAAACGGTTCTCCATGCACCGCGACGAGAGCGACCGTGAGATTAACACCCTGGGCCAGCTGATAACAATACCTCTAACAACAAGGGTATTCTCGTCTTATATCCCGCGGAGGAAGAAAAAGGCTGCTGCTACCTCCCTGGTAGCCTCTGGGCTATCGGGTCTGGGATGGTCGACATCAGCGAGGGGGT